>CP139502.1:180154728-180616584 GCA_021014915.2 Artemisia tridentata subsp. tridentata | reverse complement strand
AAAGACAAAAACATAATTTCCGTTAATTGTTGAAAGACTAATAACGTAAAGTAAGACGTTGATTTGTTATGTCTTCTTGTTAAGTCATGTACACTTACGACGTATAATATTAAATGTTTATATTTTTTAGTCAAAACATACACATGAAGTAAAGTATGCAATAGGCTAAAATTACAATTGATGCCATCTGGTTTGACTTGGTTAGCAGATATGTAAGCCAAAAGTATAAGTTCATCTAATGAGTTGTGTGATAGTCTCACAACATCAGTCCTCATGGAATACCACAACTATTATGGTATGTCCATCATGGAAAATCAAACTCTATTAATATTGTTTGATCTTTGATGACTTAAACTGTTTTACCTCCAAAGCTATCAAGGTTAGAAATTGGATGTGCCATGTGTACACTCACTATGGTTCCAACCCAGAAGGAATTTAAGACACCATCGTATTATGGCATGGGATGAATCTCATTATGTCTTGATTGAAGTTCTGAATTTGTTAACTACCTAAGAGTAAGTAATTAACAAACTAGAGTCAAGAACTAATGATGTATTTTGGATTTCCCACTAGAAAACAATTTATTGTTACTCAAGATGCTAAGTATCTAGAGATTAGTCTCTACATACAAAAGCAAGTGGGAGCACCATTAGACCTTGAAGTTATTCAAGAACTAAATACACAACCTTCTGAGCACACTTGCTAATGTCATACTAAGGTTGAACATGCATATGTTAAACCATAGATTGATGTCTCTCATTCATAAATCCGCAAGGATTCCTCTTGCACCTGAATGATACAGTTTTTATATCAATGCTAAGAGATATACGTTAGAGGATCATAGTGAACCTACTAACTACAGAGATGTATTGTCAGATCTTGAATTTGATGAATACCTCAAAACTATGAATGTTAAGATGCAGTCCTTGAAAGACAATCACTCTTGGAGCTTGATTGATCTCTTACTAATCAGTTAGACTGTGAGGTTAAGAATGAGTTTCTTGATGAGAAGACTCAAAAGGACAAACTTGTACACACATTTAATACACGTGTAGTAAAAGGAGTTTACTCGTACTCAATAAATTGACTATGATTAAATCTTCCTAGCTACAAACATTAAATGTATAAAGACGATTAATTGTCATACCTGTTTTCATGTATATGAAATATGACAATAGGATATCAAAACACTTTTCTTGTTGATTACCTTTGCGAGGACGATGAGTAATCAAAAGGGTTTATGAATCCATATAATCTTTATTATGTATACAAGATAAAATAATCCATGTGTGGATTAGATCATGCATCTAGGAGCAAAGATCTTGAGTTAATTATAAAATCATTAATTTGATTTTGATTAATAAGATTACTCCTAAGTACACTAAGAGCAGTTGGAGCACTGTATTTATTTTCTTAAATCTCATATGTCATTAACATATTAGAAACAATATTCCATCTAAGCTAGACTTTAATCCTTAGCTTGGAATGAAGTTTCTCTTGAGGGATTTATAAAATAAGACATACAACCTTGTTATGTATATGTTTATTAGAATAAACATAAGAGGTTATTAAGTCTAAACACAATATGACACGTTATTGAGGGGAGTCTCAATGATCAATCTCACTTGATGAGATTGAACACATGAATGGAAATCTTAAGTTCGACTAAAGGATTCATCATGTAAGTCATATTACGCATTGGACTATATTTATCATTTGCATGAATGCAAGATGAGTTGATAACAACAAATATCTAAGTGAAAGTCATTAGATAATTGTTAAACAAACATTATAATGGACCTACAAAGGACCAAAGATATGTTCAAACGTTTACGAATATTTGAGGAACTCTGTTTTGTTTGCATACGCTGATGCTTATTTAACTGAGATGATACTCAATGCTAGTCGTGGTAGGATGTCATCATGAATGATGACATTGCTGACTAGAAGTGCTCGAATGAGAGCACTAGTGCGTTATACATTAAAAGAATAAGAATACTTTATAGTTTGAGAAACTTTACAGATGACTGTCTAATGTGGGTGTTTTGCTGGCTTCAAACACCCTATGGAATGTATTGTTGCAATAATCGTCTTGTACTTGAATGCACACATACAAAGGACAATCATCATTCAAACCTTTCATGAGTTTTGAAATAAGTATTCTCAAAGTTTACTCAGATGACTACTTGTTGTCTTGTACAACATAATTTGATCATGGTGGGAACATTGGATTCCTACCTATGAGTAGTCTTATGCATATCTGTTTTTATTATTTGGATAATGGAACTGTACGCAGTCGTATTATACAATGAATTGATATACCTGGTATGATCGTCTTCATTTATACTACTGTGTTCTATATTTGCATGTTTAATCCATGAATAATTCATTTATTCTAAAATTATCCATTGTCGGTTGACGATACGGGAGTATCATCAAATTAAGGTAAATGTGAGCGTGTTGGTGATTAATTTGCCACACTCACATGTTGTTCATTGTGATGAACATTGGATTGACCAAACCTACGAGTATTCACTACATGGATCGTCGTCAATAGTGAAATCTCGCAAGAGGTTATGTCTCTTATCCTTAGACTTGAGATGCAAGCAGGTCTTGCATGTGTGGAATTTCATTCCTTGATATGGTTAAACGCTGTCCTGAATAAGGTAGTTATAAAGGCCATTATCAGGAGTGATATGAAGCATGTGAATGACACGTGTAGTCAAAACAGGATTTGTTCCTCCACTTGTTATGGAGTTAGATACTATTGGGCCCCTCGATGAATTGGACAGATGTTTGTATGGCCGTACCCAAATGAGATTAAGATGAATCTTAATTCACTTGGTAATCTTGTTCAATATCTATATCGAGAAACATAATAGTTGAACTATTAGAATGACATTTGATCCATGTCTAATGTTCAACACGGTATCTGTAACAAAAGGATAGATGACATATAAACCATCTAAAATGAGACATTTAAGAAACTAACCTCACATATTTCTAGGGGCATTGGCGTGTTGCTAGACGCTAACCATTGCTTGTATAATTACTTGATTATTATGACGTCGCAAGTGGGAGTTGTTGGAGTATGCTCGTGTCATAATTATTAATTATATGGCTAGAAATATGTGAGCCTTTGGGGTCACACACTTATACACAAAGACATCATTTTATAGATTTTATTTATCGTATTTACAATATATAATCGACTACGTAACTCGGATTTATAACGGGCCATTAAATACTAAGTTAGACTTAGCATTTTTGAAGTGGACCAACAAATGGGCAAGCCCATTTAGGGCCCCCATATGGTCGGCCATGGTGGGAAACAAGAGGGAATAAGAGCAAGGGGTTAAGTGTAACATTATTTAAAATAACCTCCTATTGATTTGGTCAATTAAGGAGATTAATGAGAATAACAACTTACCAAATGTCTCTCCTCCTTCCTCTCCCCAAAAGCCATGAAATTAGACACACCCTTATTAGGGTTTGTGGTTTTTGATCCAATCTAACCTTATTCTAGTGTAGTTCAAGGCTAGATCGCGTGTTACGTGTTCAAGACTAGCATCGAGTGGTGATCGATGACGTGTAGTGTGGATCAAGCATAGAGGTGATCTCCTTTGGTCACTTGGTTTCATAGGTGGTTCATGTATATTGGTTATGGTGACCATACGATTCTACCGATCACGCTACAAAGGTATAAATACTTGTTTGTATTTTAATTGATTGATCATATGGCTATATGGATCCTTTGTTGGTGATGTTTTTCCGCTGCGTTTATATTTGATATTTTATTTTATTATTACATCACCTATAATTATGACTGGTGAAAGAGCTGCATATCAGATTATAAGGGAGGATAATTCTTACATTGTTTATATGAATTTTGCAGGAATCCTAAATGATGTGAATAGGGAGGATCTTCAAGCACTTTATCAGTTGGTAAACATTAAATTTGGAGATAATCCACCTGAAGATGAATTTGAAAGAGTCTTTTGGGTAATTTGAAGGTGATGTTTGAGCCACCAATTGAGTCAGATATAGTGTAGAAACTTCCTGAAGAGCAAAATATAGTCAGCTGGAGATACTTTCATACCTGCAAAGTACATTGTGTTTCATTAAAGAATGCTGATATTTATATGCTTGCAGAAGTGGAATATCCTTTATCATCAAGTGTTTGCAAGGAAATGATGAGCAAAAAGTTGTATGATGGTAAGAAGGATGAAGGATATGAGATGTTATTGGATTTAATAAAGAGGCAGTCTTTGAAGGATGTAGCTTAAGGTGTTTGAAAGAATTTTCAAGTAGATAAGTGAGACTATTGGAACTTCTCACTTGGTGGAGGTGCATAGCACAAACACAACAAAAGGTTATCAGTCCACCTTGTCTGACCCACACAAGGACTGGCTAATCCTGAGAAAACGGCTACAGGTAAAGATAGCTCAAATCCGTTTATGGCTGACAATTTGCCAAAAATTGTATGGTATTCAACTCACCATATATGAGTTTGTGAAGAGTTGACTAGCCCACAAGATTATGGCTTGTGGTAATGGCTGTGGAAAACCATAAATGGTAATCATTTCACCATGATGAGGTGCATTCCATCAAAGAATTGGCTAGTCCAAAAGGGTACAGCTTTTGGTAAAGACATCACAAATCTGTTGATAGTTGATGATTTACTAAAAATCATATGGTTATCAATGTACCATGGTCTTACACACCAAAACATTTGGCTACTCCAGTAGTAATGGCTATTGGTAAAGAGACATCAAATCCATTAATTTTCAATGATTCACCTCTCACAGGTGTTACCACACCTGGAAGTGATGAGAATAGATATGAAACTTAACATGAATTGATGTACAAAATGTCATGGTTGCTGGAAAGATCAAGTGGATGGCATATCAGATGGTGAAAAGATCAAGTTGTTGCATAAAGAATCAAATTTGCAGATTTAAAGTCATTTGAAGATCAAGATAATTCCAAGTGTTTAAAGTTTAATCCTCAAGAGCTTACACAGAAGGAACTTGAAGTTCATGGAACATGAAGATCAAGTTAGGGGAGGATTGTTGGGAATTATCACAAGGTTCGAAGAAGACTTAATGAAGAACAGACTTAAGTTAAGTCTGGTAGCTATGATATTAAGTCTGGTGTTAGTTAAGTCTGGTTTTGTAATAGTTAAGTCTGGTAGTTATGTTAAGTCGGGTCAGTGAAAATAGGAAAGTTTGTTAGTATTAAGTTAGGAAAGGATATATACGAGTTAGGTATCTTTATAAAGATATGTAAATATCTTTTCACACGGTTTTGTAATTAGGGTTTCCTTCAAGTATAAAAGGAACCCTAAGGGATCATTATTATGTACGTATGAATTGTGTGAGTTAGTGAAATATACGAAGTTAGTGATAACTCTGTGTTCTTCATTCTTCTTGTTAATTTTCCGCGTTAACATTAACAATTGTGTAAGAGTTTCTCACTTGGATTGATTTGGATTTATTCAAGTCATCCACTAAGTAATCAAAGGCTACTTAGAGATCCATACAAATTGTGGACCTACACAACAGGTGTAAGTAACAAAACCCTAAAAATACTAAAGTACAACTCATTCAACTAAGGTACAAGCATCTAAAGCACAGAAACCCTAATTCTACTCTAACTTCCGATAAAACCCTAATTTCATAAAAATATGATTTTATGTACTAAATTTACAAATCCTAATTTATTTATATGAGATTTTTACAAAATAGTAATGTACAAGTCATTTAAACCAAAGTACAAGTCAATTATGCATAAAAACTATATATTAATAAAAATCCTATTAAAACCCTAAATATATTTATTTTAAAGCACAAATTTCATGTCTTTCATACATAGGCCTTAAAATTAAATTTTTTTAAACTCACTAAATATAAGTACAAGTCTTTAAACCTAGTGTACAAGTGCCTAATGTACAGAATCCAAAAATCTCATTTATATACTTTATAACTTAATAAAAACTAACATATTATTTATAAAAATTAACCAAGCATTAAAAATATATTTTCTATATTACTAAACCCTAAGTACAACTCTACTAAGCCTATGGTATCACCTTATATAGCACAACATAATTTCTTTTCAATTTCCATATAATTTGATTTATACATATATATATAAACTCTACATTAAATTCTAATTAACATTTACATAAACTAAACTCTAAAACTAATCTAGTTAAACCCTTAAAACCCTAGGTACAATATTTTCTAGCCCTATGTACCACTTCCTAATGCCTATTCGACCCATAGATCCTTCCTAAGTTCGATCCTAGTTCGAATCCCACAAGTATCAAACCAAACTAGTTTCTTATTAAACCTAAGTAAAATTCTACACCAAATACTACCTCCTTTCTTAATTAATATAGTTGGTAACTTGTATGGATATTTAACTAAACACATCACTACCTTATAAACCCTACACGTCCAACCCCCCCCCCTCCATCCATTTGTCCTCAAAACCTTCAACCACATCTCCTTGTTCCCTCCATAAGCCACAAGGTGACTTAACCCTTTAAGAAACCCTAACCAACTTTCCTTCTATAAATAACAACCCCATGCGCCCTATTTTCTTTCCATATCCATTCGAACCACATTAAACAGCCCCAAACCCAATAACCTACTAATCAAATCAGCCATAGAAAAGCTAGGAAGGAAGATCATAGGAAGTCTAAAAGGGGAGAGAGCTTTAGTACTCACTCGCAAAACCAAATCATCCAAAAACCCTAAGCGAGCCAAAAGTTCAAGTAAGCAACTTAATCCTTTTTCATTCCTTTTAGATATTGTTAATACTCTTGAAAATATTAATAAATAATCTCTAATAAAAGCTATGACCAAAAACTAGTTATCTTTTCTTTTTGCTTTCTTTCTGATTCGAACCAAACGCGCCCTATGTACGAATTTTTGTAAAAACAAATCAAGAAATGATAAAACATGTTAGAAATAAGTTTAATATACTTAATATCATCATATCATGTGTTAAAGATCAGTTGGAACCTTTAAAAACCAAAACCCTATTCGTTTTCTTCTTTTTTGCTACTGTCGCAAAATAGCTCCCATGACCCAACTTTGGACCTATTAATCGACCACTAAAAGACCTTCATAAAATCTAAATTTTGGCCAAGTTATAAACCACCTAGCTAACTAATTTTAGAAAGAAGAACGTGGTAAAAAGGTTGAACGGTTACAAAGTTTTCGAGTCCCAAAAATCTGCCTATCGCTAGAACTAAACTTATTTTTCCAGTTTTGTCAGATTTGTGTCTTACTCGATCAACTTTAAGAAATTGTTTCGACCCTCATTTGACCTCTAAAAATTCTGAAAACTTACCACATGAGAGACTACCTAGCTAGCTTCATATAGGAAAAAGAACGTCGGGAAAAGATTAAGTATTCACGAAGATATTTGAATCCAAAACTTGCCCTTCGCTAATAGTTATATACGTACCATTTTAATTTTTGCGAAACTAATAAGTTTGAAATACATACCCATAAGCTATGAATAAGCTGTTTATTAACTTATTATAACTTTTACAAAAGAACCATGACGAGTCGTGCCCATCCCGAATTTTTAAAACGCGTTTTGAATAAATAAGGACGTCGGGTGTAACGATTTGGGAGTCTCAAGGGTATTTTCTGTCAAAACTCTAAATAGATTTATATTATGGATTTAATTTGATGTCGACGTGCAACTCAAGGGTAAAAACTGTCAATTTTAAAATTATAGGGTAGAAACTGTCATTTAACCAAAGTTCAGGGGTAAAAATTGTAATTTTATAAAAGTTCAAGGGTAAGAATTGTCATTTTATGAAAGTTCAAGGGTATAAACTGTCAATATATGAAACTATAGGGGTATAAGCGTAACATTTTATAATTTTATCATTATTAATAATATATATATCAATGCTGCAAAAATCGGCTGAATCGGCCGATTAATCGCCGATTAATCGTTAATCGGCCCAGTACCTTGTAGAATAGTGAAAATCGGCCAAAAAATCGGTCAGGCAAAAAAATCGGCCAAAAATCGGCCGGATCGGCCAAAAATCGGCTGAATCGGCCAAAAATCGGCCAAATCGGTCAGGTTTAAAAAAATGAAAATTTAGGCATTCTACTTAATTTGGGGATCGTTTATTTCACTTATAATGCACAATGAGCCTCATAATCAGAATTGGAGCCTTTTATTGAGGTTTGGAAACATAGTAGGCTTGTAATCAGTTACGATCTTTAGTTTGGTCTCCAGAAATACCCAAAACATGCAAAAAATGCCAATCCGATTAATCACCGATTAATCCCGCCTTGGCCGATTACTCGCTGCAGGGTGGTCGACCGCCCGGCTACCGATTCACGATTTTTGCAACATTGATATATATGTATATGTATATATATATATATATATATAATATATATATATATTATATATATATATATATATACATATATATTCCGATTCAACTAATAATTAATAAACGAAATACGTTTATTTCGAAAACGAACGAGATATATAACGAACAAACGTACGAACGGAAACATAAAAATGAACAATAAGATAAAATCTTATCCAATTTTTGAAGAGACTTCATGTTGTTTTAAATAAACATTTAACCAAGAACGGAACGAAACGAACATTAAAACTTATATATTCAGAAACGATTACTTAAACTTGACATAACGAACCAGGTTGCGTGCTGTAGACGTTTATCAACTCTGTTTAACTTTGTTTTCCATCCAGACTGTCAAGGTGAGTTCATAGTCCCACTTTTCTTTATATGTTTTCTAAACTTGTGGGGAGATACATGCTACTAAACCGAACACAAGTATTTTCCTGATTGTTATTGCACTAAGTTAACTGTTCCCTATTTATATTTATTATTTAAAAGTCCCTCATATCATGCACCATTAGTCACCTGCTGGGTGAGCGAGAATATGTGAATAGATCTATTGGCCTGACGACCCATTTGTTCTAATCGGATGGATATCTTTGTGGTAGCCGGTTAGGCAGATGCATTATATTTGAAATCTAATCCTGGGGGCAAACCACTTTCATTTTTATTATGTTAGTGAGACTGGAAACTGTCAACGCATTGCGTGTCATGAGGTTTAGTGCAATATTCCGAATTGTGATATAACTGATTTCTTTTATTTAGCTTGTGTTCAAAACTTATTATAACTTTAAACGCTATGGATTCACTCAACCTTTGTGTTGACTTTTTAGCATGTTTTATCTCAGGTAACTAAAAGTATGACTTTGGCACGGAGTGGCGGTGGACTTTCTTATAAAAGAGTGTCCATTTTGTTATCATTCAAACGAATAATGTATATTTTATAACGTATTTCGAAACCTTTCGCTGGGACCTCTATATGTAAACTCTGATTCAATAAATGAATGATAACAATTTTATTTAAAACGTCTCTTTTTGAGTCGTTTTCTATTCTCATGACTGTGAACCTTGAAGTAGCACCCCAAACTTATATTCCGCTGCGTATATCGAAACGGGGGTGTTACAGAGTGGTATCAGAGCTCATGGTTATAGAGAACCAAATGTTTTCAAACATTGGACTATAACCGTTTTCCACAAAAACTTAACCAAAGTCCTCCGTGCCACGACGCTACTGAAATGTTACTTATACATAATTTATTGCTAATCGTTTAAGCTGCATAATGAAATATTTATAATTACCGGGTGGTTACAGAATCCTGATTTCCCCTATCCAAATCTATCCCTCTCATGTCCAGGCTCGGACATCAAGATGGTACCATACTTAGTACCATACCTATTAGGATCATTTTATACTAAACTTCATACTCTTGATATTTACTCTTACATTTCGCCCTTATTTATCCCTAATGTTATTAATTTCTTATAATAATTTCTTATAATTATTATATGCAAATTATTACAGAACCATGTCTCCCGAAACCCCTAATGTTAACGAAACTACCCCAAAACCACTCTCACCTACTCACTCGTCCCCACATCAGAAACTTAAGGGAATAACTGAATCTCATGAAAAGTTGATTGGTTGTCCAACAACATTTGAAGTTGGACAGGATATACGCTAAGAAACAATTCAGAAAGATGAAGGTCCAAACTCTCCATTACCTGACATTCCAAAATCCCCGATACCAGACAACCCAGATGATATATCTTCATCTAATTCCCCCGACTTTAGTTTAAACCCTAGTAAGTCAATGTGGACCCTTCTTTATCAACAAGCCAATACTCTCGACGCTCATACTAAACAGGTGGAAGGATTACAACCATTGCGTTTTGAATGGTATGACTGTAATATCGACACTCTGTTTAGAAGGGCCGATGCTGAGAGACGGGCAGTGTTTGATTTGGGAGTAAAGGTCGACAAGATGAAGAATACTTACAACCATAAATTTAGAAGCTTAGATTCCAGGATCCGCTATTCGAGAAGAGAGTATGGTCAAATGCATGGTAGAGTGGAAGACGTTGAAAGAACTCTGTGGATGGCCAGAGAAACAGCAAGAAACCATGATCAGAGGATTTTCGCCTTAGAAGCCATATTGGACAATCAAATAAGGATGTACCCAGAACTTCAGGAACGCTTCTTAGAAATGGAAATTGCACAACTAAAACTCGATACTGAAGTTAAGCATTTACGTCAAGAACGTAACTGATCTTAAATTCACATGTATCGATGTTGTGTCCACTTAACTAAATAGTATTTGGTTAGTATTTCCTGTATTTTCTAAATAAGCCTGAAGCCTTCAGAGTTGTAATCAACTTATAAAATCTATAACAAACTACTTTTGTTATATATTTTCAGTTGTGAACAAACTCATTTCTATTATGTCTTACTATGATGTTGTGCATACATGTAATGACTACTCATGACCTTATACCAAAAACCTCACCATTTATTACTCCCCATAGTAGACAAATGATTTCCCGCAACCCAAACCATACTCTAGACAACAGTTCCCTTTCCCACCTCCGAACATAGACAACCGACCAACTGGTAACATAATAAGTAACAGAAACTAGGACCACTATTGACAGCAAGGAACCCAAACATTTATACTAGAGACATAGAATCCTTAACCTACCACATGGAATATTAATAAAAGACCTTGTATTAATTGTTTTATAAAAACAATCAATCAAGTTATTAATATCATGTAATTTCCAATGATTATACCCAGACCTAGCAAGACATTACCTAGGATTATTATGATTCCATAAACCTACCATAACTAGGCTATAACCCTTGAGCCATTTAATGAAAAATTTCGGAAGAAAATTTGATGAATGAAGAGAAAGTTGCTGGACTTCAAATGAATTAGTTTGACCTTAAGCAGTTTCATACCAAGAGTTAATCATTTATTTACGATATTAACCAGACACATCGTGATATTATGATTCTCAATGGGTTGTGACTTCGCATTGTGACCACTTGCTAGGACTAGGTTTACTCGAATTATGTTAACATAGTCATTTTATAAGTTCTAAATTCGTAATTCTGATGATAATGATAGAGGATAGCTAGCATGAACAATACCAATACCCCACCAATGACTCCCGAAGCTGTTCAAAGGTTGATAATTAACTTCATGACAGCAGTACTTGAAGTGACTGCAGTAGCTCATTTAAATA
The DNA here is from genome assembly GCA_021014915.2 of Artemisia tridentata subsp. tridentata. Classification (NCBI taxonomy): domain Eukaryota; kingdom Viridiplantae; phylum Streptophyta; class Magnoliopsida; order Asterales; family Asteraceae; genus Artemisia; species Artemisia tridentata. The sequence continues at coordinate 180,604,931 of CP139502.1, read as the reverse complement.
GTAACCATATGGCCACAGGAGAAAAGATGACGGTTGTGACTTGTAAGCATACCCCTGAAAGTTTCACGGGTTGTAGACAAGTCCACCATAAAGGCCCAGAAGGAATAACCGAACCTACCGTCAACGGTGCCCTAGGAATTAAGTAAAATAACCAAAAGCGAAAACTTGATACCATCACTCCTACCTACTACCAATACATAAATGACCCCGCCTATCACCACAAGCATCTTCAAGATCGAAGCAACTACCATCGCCAACAAATTTGTACGCAGGAAGTTGGTAGAAACTGCATCGCCCCACCTGCTAATAAAGCTGGTTATCTTGGAAAACAACCTCTATGTCAACAATGCAAGTTGCATCATACTGGATCTTGTTTTGCTAAGTATGTGAGATGCCAGGAAATAGGACATCAGACCAAAGACTGTAAGACAATAGGAGCCAACCTACAGCCAGTAACCGTAACTTGCTATGGATGTAATGGAAAAGGGCACTACAGGAATCAATGCCCAAACTTCATTCCCAATTGGAAAACCAAGACTAGTGAAAAAGAAAACTAGAACTCATTAAGAAATCCCAACCATGTCCTAGGATGACCCTTAAGTTTAAACAGAAGATGGATCCCTGTAATAGATAAATAAATTGAGTTTTAGAACTCCTTAAGTTGTAATTTTCTTTTGAATCTTTACCTTAGTTACGATGGACGTAACCTAAGTGTCACAATTACCTTTCTACCGTATAAAGCCTTCATCTTGTAATATTTCCGCAATAATCACAATCTGCGTTTAGTTTCAATATCTATTCTATTCCACCTTACCCTGTTCATAGTTAGTACCTGGCAAAACACTAGTATACCATTAGGAAATTTGACGGAACAATAGACTATCACTACCCTATAGGAACCTTGGACGAACTCTAAGATTTATTTCGAGGATATCCCATTAGTACCCTAGAAAATCCCTAACCCATCACTGTAGTGTGGACTAAGTTTTCTTAATCTCTTTGAAAAATAATTATGATGTTATTTTCCAAAAATAAACGCGTTGTACACCATCTAAAAAATTTTCGAATAGCATAAATACCACAGTAACTGAGTCAAACATTACATCATTTGGTCCTCAATTATACATAGCCTGATCAACTATGTATAATTTAGGAAGAATCATGTAGTAAATTGGACAATTATCTTTTCAGATTTTCTAATAACAATTTTCATTCAAAAGCAAAATATTGAAACAAAATAAATTTTTCATAAAATATCACTTTTGATTTGATACAATAGAAGCCTACATCTACTACCCATTACCTCTAAGATAGGAAATTGACAAGAATTATGGATAGAAAAACCCTAAGAGCTCATAAAGACTTATAGAAAGACTAACTAGTACAAATTTTATTAGAAACCCCGAAAGTTCATACATAGCGAAATAATTAGAAACGGAAGTACTAAGGTTACAATGATTACAAGATAAGGAATAGAATCACTAATAGGTTGACCCGCCATGAAAATAAGGATCGCCACCAACAAAACAATAGCTAAAGCCACGACGGGATGAATAACCTTGACTATTGATGAACTCAAATAAGTACATATTATTACTATCATTTATCCTAATAATTTGACTTGTTTTATTATATTATGTATGAGGATTGATACTTAATCGTTTACTTTTGTAATTCTCAGTTAAAAACAAGCATTTGGTGAAACTTGGCGATTTTGGACTAATTATGGAGCAAAACATGCAAGAAGTTAAGAGTTTACCGAAATGTACAAGATCAAGACTATTCTGCTCCAGATGTGCCGCATCTCACTCATTACATGCGCCGAATCACTATCAATATTTCACCAGATACGATCCAAGATACAAGAGGACATGCACCGCATCCTAGTATAAAGATACGCCGCATCTTCTGGCGGTGTACGAATATTCCTGAATATTATAATCTTGGACCCCACGCGAAGTTAAGTAAATGCGCCGCATCTATTTACTAGATGCGCCGCATCTTACCCTCAGACAGAAACTATAAATACCCCAAAGACCAGACGAATTAAGAGTTCCGAAGTTTTAACAGAAGACCGAAGACCAGAAACCTAGGACGAATTCAGTCAAGGCAGCAGCACAAGACACACCCAAATCAAAGATACAAGAGGTGTAAGAAGGTGCTGCATGTGTTTAATTCATTAAGTAGTTTTGTTTTATTGTGTTAGTAAACTTTAATTCATCAAGATTGGTGGCTTGTGTAATGTGACAACGGAAAGATTGCACTCCCTTAAAACTGCTTTCTCATTAATTAAAGTTTATATGTTGATGTCATTGGTGACTTTTATTAGTGCATTGATAACCTCTGTGTCTAGCTGAGCGTTGATCGGGTCGCCATGCCTCTGCCCTCGCCTATTTATTAGATCGCCTATGCATTCTATGGTCTGTAGAAAAGTAGGAGAAAGATAAATAGGATAGTCATAAGTAATCATTAAGGGTTTACTCGCCGATAAGATTAGAACCAACGAGAAAGGACTTAATCTCGGTGCGTTGCATCGAACTATACACTTCATATAACACTAGCAATAAAACAAGTGACAAACTACTTATCATAAGGACAGCCCTCTTATTGTCTCGAGTATTTATCTGTGTACGTGTGTGCTACTTGCTGATTCATGCCTATTGGTTTAGTTTATTATTTAATTGCAACCAAATCGTGCCAGTCTCTCAGGCTGAACCCCCTTGCGTTAGAATAGGTTGTATAGCTAACTTAATATATTAAAATACTGATTAGAATAACTAGATAATACGTTCCACTCTTAGTGATCGACACTCTACTTACCATTATATTCATACTGACCGGGTACACTGCTCGTTAAGTGTGTGTGTTATTGATAAGTCAGCTAAATATAAATTTAAAACTTGAGTAGGCATTAATACTGCTAAACCGCAATGACACATCGCACGCATCAACTATCCTGCGCAATAAATACCACGAGACTAGATATTAGGCATAAGAATAAATAAGTTCTATTTCACTGAGGATTTCATAGAAAAAAAACAACCGTTACCCCCATATCTTGTCTACCCCAATAGTGAGAACCACAATAGGCATAAGGACCGCTAGGACGCAAACTAAGAATGCATAATCTTCGTTAGGTACGTAAGCCAAATAGGAAACCGCAAGGACCACGTAAACGATTGCTAGGAATGTAATAAGGGGCGGCATTTTGAGGTTTTTAGGAGAGAATTTAGTGGTGAAAGAATGAGGATTAAAAATGGGGTATTTAAAGGAGAAAACTAACCGTTATATGTTACTATTCATAGCCGTTATTTTACTGTTCATAGGCGTTAAGAATCACTATTCCTGACCGTTGCATAGTACTATTCACAGCCCTTGAATTTATTAGGTGGCAAGACATTCATATTTAGTTCATCTAGTAGGAATAAAACTGACCAAACTACGTTCCCTTAAGTATCGAATGGAAATTCCTAGACAACTTTTTAGGCCAAAGATATAACCAAGGACTAGCAGTGAAACGATATTATTGGATTCAAAGGACATAAAAATAAGATAATATTATATATTATTATTTTTAAACTTGAGGCATTCTAAGTATATCAAACTCCTATCATAAATCAAATCGTTGTACGATTTCTCAATCTCATATTCCCTATCTGAATAGGTTAGAAATCTAAACCTAACTCTCTCTATACTTCACTTTTCCCAACCTCTTAACCAACATAGACTGAATCTCGGGACGAGATTTCCTCAACGGGGGGATACTGTAACCACTGTGAAAATCCCACATTATAATAAACTAACTTACAGAATACTTATCTTTTTTTTCTTTTTTTTTTTTTTTTTTTTTTTACATGTAAATTTTTTTTATCTGATTATTACTATTATTTTATGTGACGTAGATCACATCCTCGATAAACGTGCTCGCATGCAACCTAACCTCAACGTACTTAATGTTTACTTTGTATAAACATTTTCATATGAAACCTTAAGATATCTCATTTGCCATTTTACGTTAATTCGTTAACGTACGTATAAACTAAACGTTCCTTATCAAATAGAGTTTCTATAGAACCTTAAACTATTATAACAACAGGTGTAAGTAACAAAACCCTAAAATACTAAAGTACAACTCATTCAACTAAGGTACAAGCATCTAAAGCACATAAACCCTAATTCTACTCTAACTTCCGATAAAACCCTAATTTCATAAAACTATGATTTTATGTACTAAATTTACAAACCCTAATTTATTTATATGAGATTTTTACAAAATAGTAATGTACAAGTCATTTAAACCAAAGTACAAGTCAATTATGCATAAAAGCTATATATTAATAAAAATCCCATTAAAACCCTAAATATATTTATTTTAAAGCACAAATTTCAAGCCTTTCATACATAGGCCTTAAAATTAAATTTTCCTAAACTCACTAAATATAAGTACAAGTCTTTAAACCTAGTGTACAAGTGCCTAATGCACAGAATCCAAAAATCTCATTTATATACTTTATAACTTAATAAAAACTAACATATTATTTATAAAAATTAACCAAGCATTAAAAATATATTTTCTATATTACTAAACCCTAAGTACAACTCTACTAAGCCTATGGTATCACCTTATATAGCACAACATAATTTCTTTTCAATTTCCATATAATTCGATTTATACATATATATATATATATAAACTCTAAATTTAATTCTAATTAACATTTACATAAACTAAACTCAAAAACTAATCTAGTTAAACCCTTAAAACCCTAGGTACAATATTTTCTAGCCATATGTACCACTTCCTAATGCCTATTCGACCCATAGATCCTTCCTAAGTTCGATCCTAGTTCGAATCCCACAAGTATCAAACCAAACTAGTTTCTTATTAAACCTAAGTAAAATTCTACACCAAATACTACATCCTTTCTTAATTAATATAGTTGGTAACTTGTATGGATATTTAACTAAACACATCACCGCCTTATAAACCCTACACGTCCAACCCCCCCTCCATCCACTTGTCCTCAAAACCTTTAACCACATCTCCTTGTTCCCTCTATAAGCCACAAGGTGACTTAACCCTTTAAGAAACCCTAACCAACTTTCCTTCTATAAATAACAACCCCATGCGCCCTATTTTCTTTCCATATCCATTCGAACCACATCAAACAGCCCCAAACCCAATAACCTACTAATCAAAACAGCCATAGAAAAGCTAGGAAGGAAGATCATAGGAAGCCTAAAAGGGGAGAGAGCTTTAGTACTCACTCGCAAAACCAAATCATCCAAAAACCCTAAGCGAGCCAAAAGTTCAAGTAAGCAACTTAATCCTCTTTCATTCCTTTTAGATATTGTTAATACTCTTAAAAATATTAATAACTAATCTCTAATAAAAGCTATGACCAAAAACTAGTTATCTTTTCTTTTTGCTTTCTTTCTGATTCGAACCAAACGCGCCCTATGTACGAATTTTTGTAAAAACAAATCAAGAAATGATAAAAACATGTTAGAAATAAGTTTAATATACTTAATATCATCATATCATGTGTTAAAGATCAGTTGGAACCTTTAAAAACCAAAACCCTATTCGTTTTCTTCTTTTCTGCTACTGTCGCAAAACAGCTCCCATGACCCAACTTTGGACCTATTAATCGACCACTAAAAACCTTCATAAAATCTAAATTTTGGCCAAGTTATAAACCACCTAGCTAACTAATTTTAGAAAGAAGAACGTTGTAAAAAGGTTGAACGATTACAAAGTTATCGAGTCCCAAAAATCTGCCTATTGCTAGAACTAAACTTATTTTTCCAGTTTTGTCAGATTTGTGTCCTACTCAATCAACTTTAAGAAATTGTTTCGACCCTCATTTGACCTCTAAAAATTCTGAAAACTTACCACATGAGAGACTACCTAGCTAGCTTCATATAGGAAAAAGAACGTTGGGAAAAGATTAAGTATTCACGAAGATATTTGAATCCAAAACTTTCCCTTCGCTACTAGTTATATACGTACCATTTTAATTTTTGCGAAACTAATAAGTTTGAAATACATACCCATAAGCTATGAATAAGCTGTTTATTAACTTATTATAACTTTTACAAAAGAACCATGACAAGTCGTGCCCATCCCGAATTTTTAAAACGCGTTTTGAATAAATAGGGACGTCGGGTGTAACGATTTGGGAGTCTCAAGGGTATTTTTTGTCAAAACTCTAAATAGATTTATATTATGGATTTAATTTGATGTCGACGTGCAAATCAGGGGTAAAAACTGTCAATTTTAAAATTATAGGGTAGAAACTGTCATTTGACCAAAGTTCAGGGGTAAAAATTATAATTTTATAAAAGTTCAAGGGTAAGAATTGTCATTTTATGAAAGTTCAAGGGTATAAACTGTCAATATATGAAACTATAGGGGTATAAGCGTAACATTTTATAATCTTTATTATTATTAATAATATATATATATATATATATATATATATATATATATATATATATATATATATATATATATTCCGATTCAATTTATAATTAATAAACGAAATACGTTTATTTCGAAAACGAACGAGATATATAACGAACAAACATACGAACGGAAACATAAAAATGAACAATAAGATAAAATCTTATCCAACTTTTGAAGAGACTTCATGTTGTCTCAAATAAACATTTAACCAAGAACGGAACGAAACGAACATTAAAACTTATATATTCAGAAACGATTACTGAAACTTGACATAACGAACCAGGTTGCGTGCCGTAGACGTTTATCAACTCTGTTTAACTTTGTTTTCCATCCAGACTGTCAAGGTGAGTTCATAGTCCTACTTTTCTTTATATGTTTTCTAAACTTGTGGGGAGATACATGCTACTAAACCGAACACAAGTATTTTCCTGATTGTTATTGCACTAAGTTAACTGTTCCCTATTTATATTTATTATTTAAAAGTCCCTCATATCATGCACCATTAGTCACCTGCTGGGTGAGCGAGAATATGTGAATAGATCTATTGGCCTGACGACCCATTTGTTCTAATCGGATGGATATCTTTGTGGTAGCCGGTTAGGCAGATGCATTATAATTGAAATCTAATCCTGGGGGCAAACCACTTTCATTTTTATTATGTTAGTGAGACTGGAAACTGTCAACGCATTGCGTGTCATGAGGTTTAGTGCAATATTCCGAATTGTGATATAACTGATTTCTTTTATTTAGCTTGTGTTCAAAACTTATTATAACTTTAAACGTTATGGATTCACTCAACCTTTTTGTTGACTTTTTAGCATGTTTAATCTCAGGTAACTAAAAGTATGACTTTGGCACGGAGTGGCGGTGGACTTTCTTATAAAAGAGTGTCCATTTTGTTATCATTCAAACGAATAATGTATCTTTTATAACGTATTTCAAAACCTTCCGCTGGGACCTCTATATGTAAACTCTGATTCAATAAATGAATGATAACAATTTTATTTAAAACGTCTCTTTTTAAGTCGTTTTCTATTCTCATGACTGTGAACCTTTAAGTAAAACCGCAAACTTATATTTCGCTGCGTATATCGAAACGGGGGTGTTACAAAAGCCATGATAAGCATATAGTGTAAATCATATAAAAGGAACATATGTTCGACATATAACAATTGATAACTGCAAGAGTTGTACCAGAATAATAAAATAAAACATAAAGTATGATGGTCTAAACTCATTATTTTCATAATGTACTAAATGATGAAAGTAAATGTGTGAACGGATTAAATGGCTGCAAATTGTCTAAACGATTCAAGTAAAGGACTACGAACGATTAACCACTTTCTCATCTCCCTCATCCTGCATAATCTCCATACGCTGAGGAACTGCAACCTCAATGTTCATGTTGTTTACATTGAACTCATCCGACATTTCATCAATTTCTCTTACCGCAGCATTTGAAGAAGGACACACAACTCTGTTTACAGCAATTGTAAGTTCATTACTTACATGAGATACATCATGTACGGAATAATCAACAGGAGGCTCAACAACAATAGCATTAACCTCATCATGTACGGGATCATTCATGTTTGTATTATGTGCATGAGGAGGCTGATTTGTAAGTGTATGAGTTGTAGGAGGCACTATTTGAGAGACACAGCTCCACTCAATTTCATCCATCAACTTTTGTTCATCCTCGGTTATGGTCGTTCCCAAATTTTCATAATCAATAGCATAATCAACCATATCAGAATAGTTTAATCCCGTTGATACATTAGAATTTGCGAACCTTGTTACCGATCCAGACATTGAGGAACTCCCACGATGTTTATTCAAGTCATTGACATCGCAACCATAGTATTTTGTAACAGTATATCTTTTGACATACGTAGGTTGTAATCAACTCTTCCTCCTTTAAAGTCTTGGTAATCAACTCTTCCACCGTAAGGCCTAAAATCTCAGTGGCAGCCGAGTTAAAAAGTACACAATCAATATCCTCTCCGTTGTCTCTTACTTTTATCACTAACTTGTACCTATAAGGATAAATATAAATAAAAGTTTTTTGTATAGCATAAGTTTCATGAGGATATATAGAACGTACGTTTGACGCGGGTTGCTGACGTGTTTTTTGCAGTCGTCACAATAATATCGAACACCATCTAAGGTCACTTTGTGGAAGCACTTAGTACATTGTATGAATTTCCAGTCGTTATCTAAGTCAATACCGATAACCATTCCATATATAATGAACCTTGTCCCCTGAGAAAAGAACATCAAATGATTAGTATGAATGGTAAAGTTAAATCAAATTTGTAATTCAGATTTCTAATATGGGAAATTACCAGAGTAGCGCCATCAGCCAAGCACTAATAAATGTTTGTAACTGGTGTTACTTTCAACGTATCAGTCTCAACAATTGTAGATGTAAAGACAACGGGTTGGATATGCCTATGTGGAAAACTAGAAGGGGGGTTGAATAGTTTTTACCATTTTCGAGTTTTATTTGCTTTGTTACTATATGTTAATTCAAAGGAAACAATCACAAACAAATAATCACACAATATAAACAAAAGATAAAGAGAGAAAAGATCAAACCACACAACACTGTTGTTTATAGTGGTTCGGCTACAAGGACTCTCTTCCTTGCCCTACTCCACTCCCTGAGCTTCCAACTCGAGAGTTTATCCTTCACTAAGAAACAAACTCCTTTTCTAGGCGGAGAAAACCTTTACACGTCGCTTACTTCTTTTTCCGGTACTAAGCTAAACACCGAGTTCTTTTACAAGGTAGAACCAACCTGACGTCGCCTATATACTTTACCGACACTAAGCTAGATGTCGAGTTCTTTACAAGGGTACAACCACTCCCTACTCTCTTTGTGTTTTGAGGACTAAAACACTAACTACACTCACTGATTACAAATGATAGATAATGATGTGTGAAACAAACTACAATATCACACAGTAATGAAACTAAAGGATTACGGTTCTGTAGATCCTTGAAAGCTTAATCTCTTTTCTACAAAAAGGAAGATCAAAGTGAAATGCAAGTATGAATGATGTTAGTAAGATATATACTGAATGAATATGTGTGTTTAAGCTATATGAGTGATGAGAAAGCCAAATGATCAGCTTGCTATTTATAGACAAGCTGATATCCAGCTGACGGATCCCACGGATCCCATAATATGGATCCGTCCTTCATTGGACTTGGATCCGTGGGTGTTGACAGCTAATAGATTTGGTGTATCTTTCCAAATCTTCCATATCTTACCAAATCATCCAAAATCCTCAAATGTCAACTATGTAACTTGTAAATCTAAACAAGATATATCACAATCTAACAAAGATATTATATGTGATGTATGCAATGATGTCATGGAATGTTTTTAGAATTAAAGTTTCCTTTTAAGGAAACAAGTTACTAAATAAGCAAACTTGTAATTCTTGGTTATTTTGTGAAATGTAAAATGTGTACTTAAGAGACTTAAGCTAGTATTTATAATTTGCTAAAAGATATACCTTGTAATTGTCATTAACAAAACTAAGTAAAGATCAAAAATATAAATAACGTTTTTGGGATGATATTTGTATTAACAATCTCCCCCTTTTTGTTGATGACAAAACATAAGGTATATTTTTGAGCAAGAGAATAAATATAGCATGAGTTCTTAAAAATATATATTAAGTTTGTTTATTAAAGAAAAGTTTTGTAAAAGTGTATGTACTGTGATGAATCACAGTTAATGCAGACTTAGTCCTTTCTCCCCCTTTTTGTCGAAACAAAAAGAGTAGCGTAGCGGAATGTGATTTTGAGAACTTTAAAGCTCCCCCTTGTTTTATACTCCCCCTAGAAGGAGTAACAAGTAAATGATGTATGTACCTACAAAACAAATGGTTATAAAATGAAATTATCATGAAATGCTCCCCCTCGATGTATACTCCCCATTATTCGAGTACCAACGTATACTTTTGAAGGGTATGATTTGCTGCAAATGAAGTGTTAGTGATGAATAACTTCAATGAAGAAGTAGAATGCATGTGAAGTGTGCTTCCAAACAAGCCTTTTAATATGTTTTGACTTTAAAAAGTCAAAGTAAGTGTCTGATGATTATTTGTACCTAAAGCAAACATGATATAGAGTTCAACAAGCTATATAAAGATGTTAGTTATCAAAGATAATGATAATATGCAATATTTTGATCACTCATAAGCATAAAACATCACATTCATAGATATTGAAAATTTTATGACAAAAGTCACAATGATGAAATGATGTTACAAGTACAATAAAAAGACATCCTAGAAAGAAATAAAAAGTCCTAAACCATCAATCTAAAAGGTCATAACAACTAGACTAGAAAGCTCCTATTGAGGAGGATGAGAGATGGCATTGAGACGCTCGAGAACATGGTTCAAGATGAACCTCATCTCGTTTTGAAGCTCATGGACCAAAATGTTGGTCCTTTGGGCCAAGTGAGATGTTCTCTCACAATGCGCGCAATCATGACTTGAAAAACCGGGAGGAAGACTAGGCTCCAAGTTTTGTGGTGGTGGTGGTGGTTGGTTGTTGTTGTTGTTGGATGGTTGTTGTTGTTGTTCATTGGTTGGTGGTGTTGTTTGGAGGGAGTTCATTAGGATGTTTTGAATGTCCATGGCTTCATGAAGGCGATGGTCAACCATACCCGAGAAAGCATAGAGTTGTGTTAACTCCGCACTTATCTCTTCTTGGGTTTGAGGAATGTTGTTCCACATTGCCTCATCTATGGCGATGAGTGTTGAAGTTGGTGATAGTGGTGGTATTTGGGAATGATGTTGTGGTGCTTCATGGTATAGAGGACCATGAATCTCCGGATGGAGAGGATGGAATAGCATGGGTTCTAAGTTTTCAAGACTCATTGGTGGAGGATTGGTGGATGTAGGTGGAAGATCTTCTAACTCTTCAAGATATGGTTGTGGAGATGTTGGTGGTGTCCTAAAGAGTTCCATGGGTTGGAGTTTTGGTAAGCTTGGTGATGATTGAGATTTCTCATACTGTGATGGAGCGGGTGGTGGTGTGGTTCCTACTGGAGTGATGGTAGGAGGTGGTGTTTTTATGACTACATGGGAGGGAGTTGGAGTAGACAAGGTAAGGAAATTTTCACTAGCAATTGGTGAGGAGATGTTTAGTGGTGATGATTCTTCTGAGGATGAATTGTGGATGTTGATTAGACAACAAGGTTTCACACTAATACGGGCTGTCCTTTTTGGTGGCTTAGATGTGGAAGAGTTATTTGACTTTGTCATTGTTGACTTAGGTAACTAATAAGTACAGGAGAAGAAAATGAAGGTGTGAATTTTGTTACAAGTTTATATCACAATTTATAGACAGAAGGATCATGGAAATTTGTGTTTGGAAGTGATGTGAATCCAATGAAGAATGTTGGTTGCTAATGATTTGGAGCAAAGATTTATGAAGGTCATATCAAGGAAGTCAATCCATTGAGCTTGGGTTGAGTAATATGTTTGGATATTGCAGTAAATACCAGGAGATAGTGGAAAATCTTATGATTTGATGTTTCCACGGATTTGACGGATCCCCAAAAAGGGTTCCTTCTTTGTATTAGTTTGGTAACTCACACCTAAAATTCAAAAATTTAAATTTTGGTGGGAAATTTTGTTCCTAAGTTTCTAAGAATTCCTAAATGGTTCTAAGTTGTTTTATAAGCATTGAATTATTCCTAAATAAGACTAAACACTAAGATTTAAGAATCGAGATGAGTCGAAAAAGTTTAAGGATTTTACTGTGGAACCTGCGGATCCAAATTGGATCAAATGCGGATCCAATTTATGCGATCCGCCAAATCTGCAGGTTGACGGATGGCGGAACGAACGATAACCCTTGGCGGAGCCAAGTTTTGGGATCCGCCGGATCCGTGTCCCTAATACTAAAACTAAACAGAAGACTTGTCATATTTCGCGTTTTTCGACGAAAACCCAAAAATTCTCCTAGAACTTATTTAACAACTAATATGTATAACAAAACAACTAAATATGATAATATTAACATACGATTGATCATAGATTAATCCGTTCTTAGAAACTTACCTTTTTAGGTGTTATGCCAAACATAGGCTATAACCCGGAAAATTGATAACCATGAGGGTTATCTACCTACAAATGTTAGTTATTACACATAAATACCAAGTATTATCAAATAAAGTCGAGACACATACAAGTTTAACATCACACTGTCTAACATTGTTCAAATCCAAACACTCCTTCAACTAAGCTTCTTCTTCAACTTCTTCATACCTTTGTGCAATTTCATCATCCAACGACCAAGATTCTTGACCATTCCTTTAATGTTGCGATACTCAGCGGATTCATTTGGAATTGGAGGAAGATGGCTCAAGTATTCGGGGGAGGAATCCTAGAATTTGGCAAACCATCATCTTCACTCATTGAAGATGATGAGGATGATGTTGGTGCACGAGGACGTTTTCCCTTATCAACTGATACTCTAAAGTTACTTAAGGGAACGAAAGTGTGTGGGATCTCTGTGTATTCTGGGACAAATCCTAAGGAGTTTGGACGGACAGGTGCAAAAGCTCTATAGAGTCTAGTCAAGAGCATTCCATAAGGCAATGCAATCTTGCCTTGAATCGGAATGTCACACATCCTTTTAGCAACATAATACGCAAGATTGAAGGGTTGACGAGTTGAGATATTGAACATCATATGACACAAGCACGCATTTATGTGATCACGGTTCCCTACCGTACACATGACGTTGGCCCTTAAGACCTCTTCCATTTTCTTGAATTCGGGCTTGAGTTCATTTAGTTCCATGGCAAATGGGTCTCTAGCAACTTCGCGGCCACGATACATCCTTGTGGGGTTGTTCTTAGGAATGAAGAGATGTTCCCTAAGCACTTCTTTTGATGCGAGAGGAGTAACATATGGTGCCGTCCTATCGAGATTGGATTCTAAGATAGTTAAAGACCATTTGTCCGAGTAAATACATGTCCCTTGATTTGGAATGCCCAAGACCTCACCGAATTGATCAAGAGGGATGTTGATATGATTTCCATTTAACGTAAAGTGAAGACTTAAGTAACCTTGGTCACTCGAACTGAGACCTACACTAACATAAAACTCAAGAATGAACCTAGGAATGATTTGTTCATCTATATCTAAAAGAGTATCAAATCGAATTGCGGCTAAGTTTTCCCTAAGTTGGGTTCCTTCATAGAACGAGGAATCTACGGCTCTACCCTCATGGACATACTTTTTCTCTAAGGCTTTGAAAATGTCGACTTGGGCTTTGGTTAGACCTTTGGTTTTGTGGACTTCGGGTAAGTAGTTAATGGTTCTTTTGTGATCGTAGTTTGTTGCGGGAGGCATGATTTTCCTAATTACAAAAGTTACATAGTTTTAGTTGAAATGATCAAAGTAAGTGTAAAATTTCTAGTGTGTGCCTACATGGGGACAATGTGGAGGTGCGGTTATCTCGACCCTTTTTGATGCATGAAAATTTAGTTTATGCAAGTTTTGTGTTAAAAACTAGAGATAACCCAAACGCTCCTATTTCAATGTAGCTACGGTTGAATGTACCCGAAAATACATATTAATTATGTATTCCCTTTAGCATTCAAGAGACATTATGCAAGTGATTTCTAAAAGATAACGTTTTTGCATTTGTATGAACAATGTTCGAAAAGATCATTTTACCTAGTCGTTAGAAGGTTTTAGTAAGAAAATTTTCATGGGGTTTTTGTTAAATTAAGACAATGTGCTATGAGATGTAATTCCTAACTAAGAAAAACATGTTTTTAAGTATGATACAGTAAATATGCTTCATGATTTTTCAAGGATTATGCATATACCCCAAGTTTTGGTTTTGTGCATGAAATAGAAATCCTAGACGCAGATCAGGAGTATAAACATGATAAGAATACTTACAGTGGTGTTAGAAGCACAAATTTGTGGAAGAAAATGGTCTAAATTGTGATGGAGAGTGAGAATGTGTCGAATACAGTAGGGTGATATGTTTTGGAGTGAGGAATGAATAGGACTTGTTCTTGTTTATTTAATAATAAACTTGGCTGTGCATGCGACGGATCCGGCGGATCCAAAACAAAGGATCCGCCTTTGTTATCGATTGGTTTCGCGGATCAGAACGCAATTTTTGGTTTAGTGTTGAGTTTGGTTAAACTAATATTTACACTAATGTTTTACCTAATCACTAGGTTCCATTAATCCTAATCCAAGTCTAAGATAGTTGAAAGGTTCTCGTTTTAGAGGTTTTGTGAGAATATCGGCAATGTTGTCCTCTGAGGAAACTTTCTCAATTGAGATGATTCCCTTCTGTACATTTTCGCGAAGGAAGTGATGGCGTATTTCAATATGTTTGGTTCTAGCATGTTGGACTGGATTTTTGCTTAGATCAATAGCACCTTTGTTGTCGCAAAGAATGGGAATGTTGTTCAGTTCAATTCCATAGTCAACGAGAGCTTGTTTCATCCATAGTGCTTGTTGACACGCCTTTCCTGCAGATACATACTCTGCCTCTGTTGTTGAGATTGCGAGGGCAGTTTGTTTCTTAGCGAACCATGATGTGAGACAAAATCCTACAAAAGTACAAATACCGCTAGTACTTTTCCTATCAACATAGTCATCGGCATGGTCTGAGTCGGTATACACTATGGTTTCTACACCCGTTCCTTTGGGATACCATAGTCCTAAGTGTGTAGTCCCTTTGATGTACCTAAATATCCATTTAACGGCTTCAAGATGGGACATTTTTGGATCTTCTTGAAAACGTGCACATAGACAAACACTAAATATAATGTCAGGCCTACTAGCCGTAAGATAGAGTAAACTACCAATCATTCCTCTATATTTAGTGCTATCTACGGATTCATTTTTTTCATCCTTTGTGAGTTTGGTTTCGGAGGACATGGGTGTTTTCATGGGTTTTGAGTCTTCAAGACCAAACTTCTTAAGCATATCTTTGATATACTTTGATTGGTTGAAGAATATCCCATCTTCTAATTGTTTTATTTGGAGACCTAAGAAAAAGTTTAGTTCCCCCATCATACTCATTTCAAACTCGTCATGCATGATTTTTGAGAAATCGTTGCATAACTCTTGACAAGTTGAACCGAATATAATGTCATCCACATATATCTGGACAATAATAATATGTGATCCCTTTTTTCTTGGTGAAGAGAGTATTATCTACTAGGCCCATGGTATACTAATGGTCAACTAGGAAGGTCTTAAGTCGATCATACCAAGCCTTTGGTGCTTGCTTAAGTCCATATAAAGCTTTCTTAAGTTTGAAAACATAATTTGATTTTTCAAAGTCGGCAAAGTCGGGAGGTTGTGCAACATATACTTCTTCATTTATAAAACCATTTAAGAAAGCACTTTTGACATCCATTTGAAATAGCTTAAAATCATGTGCACATGCATAAGCAAGTAATATCCTAATAGACTCAAGTCTAGCTACGGGTGCAAAAGTTTCATCGTAATCTATACCTTCTTGTTGATTGTAGCCTTGAGCTACTAGCCTAGCTTTATTTCTAGATACAATACCATTTTCATCCATTTTATTTCTAAAGACCCATTTGGTGCCGATTATGGTTTGGTTTTTAGGTGGAGGGACCAATGTCCAAACATCATTTCTAATAAATTGATTTAGTTCTTCTTGCATAAACAATTACCCAAGATTCATCTTTTATTGCCTCGTTTATATTTTTAAGCTCAACAGTTGAAATAAAACAAAAATAATTACTTTCATTTTGAGCTTTGGATCTTAATGTTCTTTCATTAAGTTTTCCTATGACGTTTTCTAATGGATGACTTTTTGTTTCTTTGATATTGACTATTTCTCCTTTTATAGGTTCATTGTCATTTTCAATGTTTTCTATATCTTTAGCCATTTGACTTTCAACTAAGTTATCATCTACCAAAGGTGATGTCTTAGAGGGAGGTGGACTTTCGTTGAATGTTACGTTCAATGATTCCTCGACTCTTGATGTTTCCTTGTTTAATACTATGTATGCTTTACTGTTTTGTGAGTACCCAAGAAATACACCTTCATACGACTTTGGGTTGAACTTGGTGAGATAATCCTTAGTGTTTAAAATGAAGCACTTGTTTCCAAAAACTCTAAAATATCCTAATGTAGGCTTTTTGCCTCGATAAATTTCATAGGGGGTTTTATTTAAAAATGGTCTAATTAAAACTCTATTTAGGATATATATATATATGTGGAAGTATCTAGAGCGTGACATCAAAACTTTTGAGGTATGTTTTGTTCATTTAACATAGTTCTACTCATTTCTTGAATTGTTCTATTTTTAGGTTCTACTACACCATTTGATTGAGGTGTACGAGGAGCCGAGAAATTATGAGTTATTCCATTATTATCACAAAAATTTCCAAATTGGATTTCATTGTCAAATTCTCGACCATGGTCAGTTCTAATAGATACTATGTTACTTCCTATTTGATTTTGAATTTTCTTGCTTAGAATTTCAAAGTTATCGAATGCCTCATTTTTAGTTTTCAAAAATTTTTTTCCATGTATATCTAGAGTAATCATCTACTATAACTAAAGTGTAAAAATTTCCTCCATAACTTTGTATAGCCGACGGGCCAAACAAATCCATATGTAATAATTCTAGGCATCTAGATGTAGATACCAAGTTTTTAGCCTTATGGCTATTATGTACTTGTTTCCCAATTTTTCAAGCATCACAAAAGTGTTGGTCATATTTCAACTTGGGTAGGTTCCTAACGAGTTCTTTGGAAGACAAGGATTGAATAAGCCTCATATTTGCATGACCTAAGCATCGATGCCATAGAGTTGAGTTTTCGTCCAAGGAGGTAAGACATAACTTATCTTTAGGTGTTTTATCTAATTTCATAACATAGACATTATTCTTTAAAATACTTTTCCTACGGTTATGCCATCTTTAAGTATTTTACTTCCATTTTCACTGAAAAGGACGTTATACTTTTTGCGGCATAATTGACTTATACTAAGTAAATTAAATCCTAAATTATCTACATGAGCAACATCATCAATAGATAGAGAGTCATGAGAGATTGTACCTTTTTCGATGATTTTACTTTTAAGCTTGCTACCGAATGTGACATTACCTCTGTCATACACTTGGTAGGTTGAGAAAAGATTTTTGTTTCCCGTCATGTGTCTTGAGCATCCACTATCTTTGATCCACTCATCAGGTTCAAGATCAACTTTCAAGCATACCTAAGTTCATAAAAGACTCAAGCATTTGGTCCCCAATATCTCATGAGTCCGTTTGGGTTAAACATGACATTATCATGGTTTATGTATGGAAATGGTGGACAATTGTTCCATGGCATATAATTAGGACCATGAAAGTTTCTAGGCATGTTTTGGTTCCAATTATTTTGATAAGTATGTTGTGGATTAACTATACTCTTTGGAAAGGGGTGTTTGGGAAAACTCATTTGAGGTCTCTGTTGATCCGTTTTAATTCTATATTCATTTCTAGCTTGACCTCTTCCTAAAGATACTGCTGGTTTGTGTTTATTATTGGTTATATTACTGTTAGGTTTTCTAGTAACTTTAACAAACTCGGAACGATCGACTTTGTCAACCTTCTGTTCAGCCTCAGTACCCGCGGATCCCTTGGGTACAACTGGCGGATCCAAATTTATGGATCCGTCGGATCCGTGATTGTCTAACTTGGTTGAATCAGTTTTATTCACAGTCTGTTCCTTATGGTCACTTAAGGTTCCTAGTTTCATAAAGCCTAGTCCTGTTTTATCATGAGGTAGTTTTTGCATTTTCATTATTTCATCTGCACAACTTATGTTTTTATCAAACTTTTTAAATTTGAATTTTGTTTGATTAAATCTTCCTGTGTGGATCTTAAGGTTTCTAATTCAAGTTTTAGTTCTTGACAAGAAACACACGTTTCTTTACTACCTTTACCTTTTTCAATTCGTATTGCTTTTTCTTTAAGCCAAAATACTTCATTTTCCAAAAGTGTTGTCTTTGTTTTCAAAAATTTGTTTTTGTTTATGATTTTTAAAGTAACGTCACACAGTTTGTTATATTCTACTCTAAGGTTTCGTCATCTATAGAGGAGTATGAATCAGAATGTACCTCTTCTGTGTCATCAGCCATAAGAGCAATTTCGTTGTTCTTAGGCTCATCATCATCATCTCCTTCACTATCGCTCCAAGCTCCACTAACGAAGGCTCTTTGAGACTTGGTCTTTGGAGGCTTTGGACATTCTCCTATTAAGTGACTGGAGTCACCACACCTATAGCATTTCCTGTCAACCTTACCTTTCTTATCGTCACGATCTTTCCGAGAGGATTTCTTTTCATCACGAGGTGGTTTTACAAACTTTTCTCGTCTCCTGAAGAATTTCTTGAAATCCCTCAGGGCCATGGCATATTCTTCATCATCACTGTTTGAACAAGATTCATCATCGTAACTTGACTCGGCTTTGGCTTTCAAGGCAATAGACTTAATCTTCTCCTTTTTGCCTTTGACAATTTCCGAGTCTTTTTCCATAATCATTTCGTGAACTTTTAGGTTTCCTATGAGCTCATCTAGTGTCATGCTTGAGAGATCTTTAGATTCTTCAATAGCTGTCACTTTTGCTCTCCATTTCGGATGGAGTGCTCTTAGAAATTTCCTGAAAAAATTCTTACTAGAAAAAGATTCGTCAAGTGCTTTAAGTGATGTAATAATGGTATTGAACCTAGCAAACGCACTATCAATGGTCTCATCTTCAGAGATAACAAATTGTTCGTATTGTTGAACAAGAAGATCAATTTTGTTATCTTTTACTTGTGAGTTCCCTTGATGTGTGATAATAAGAGATTGCCAAATATCCATAGCCGTTTTACACATAAAAACTCTTTCATATTCTTTCTTAGGTAAGGCATTATAAAGCATCATTTTGGCTTCATTATTTTTGGCAATTAGTTTCTTTTGCTCATCACTGTGACGAGTAAGAGAAACTCCTTCATCCCGACCACCCAAAATATTATTACTAATAGGTTTGTAATCACCATCAACTATTATATACCATAGATCTATATCCTTTGACTTTACATAAGTCTCAAAGCGATTTTTCCAATAAATAAAGCAATTTGGTTCAAATAGAGGTGGTCTCTGCATAGATTGCCCTTCTTTAAAGTTTTCAAAATCCATGGATCGTTTTAAGTTTTAAAATACAATATATTTTAAAAGTCTTAAGCAACGTAGCTCTTGATGCCAATTGTGGAAAACTAGAAGGGGGGTTGAATAGTTTTTACCGTTTTTCGAGTTTTATTTGCTTTGTTACTATATGTTAATTCAAAGGAAACAATCACAAACAAATAATCACACAATATAAACAAAAGATAAAGAGAGGAAAGATCAAACCACACAACACTGTTGTTTATAGTGGTTCGGCTACAAGGACTCTCTTCCTTGCCCTACTCCACTCCCCGAGCTTCCAACTCGAGAGTTTATCCTTCACTAAGAAACAAACTCCTTTTCTAGGCGGAGAAAACCTTTACACGTCGCTTACTTCTTTTTCCGGTACTAAGCTAAACACCGAGTTCTTTTACAAGGTAGAACCAACCTGACGTCGCCTATATACTTTACCGACACTAAGCTAGATGTCGAGTTCTTTACAAGGGTACAACCACTCCCTACTCTCTTTGTGTTTTGAGGACTAAAACACTAACCACACTCACTGATTATAAATGATAGATAATGATGTGTGAAACAAACTACAATATCACACAGTAATGAAACTAAAGGATTACGGTTCTGTAGATCCTTGAAAGCTTAATCTCTTTTCTACAAAAAGGAAGATCAAAGTGAAATGCAAGTATGAATGATGTTAGTAAGATATATACTGAATGAATATGTGTGTTTAAGCTATATGAATGATGAGAAAGCCAAATGATCAGCTTGCTATTTATAGACAAGCTGATATCCAGCTGACGGATCCCACGGATCCCATAATATGGATCCGTCCTTCATTGGACTTGGATCCGTGGGTGTTGACAGCTAATAGATTTGGTGTATCTTTCCAAATCTTCCATATCTTACCAAATCATCCAAAATCCTCAAATGTCAACTATGTAACTTGTAAATCTAAACAAGATATATCACAATCTAACAAAGATATTATATGTGATGTATGCAATGATGTCATGGAATGTTTTTAGAATTAAAGTTTCCTTTTAAGGAAACAAGTTACTAAATAAGCAAACTTGTAATTCTTGGTTATTTTGTGAAATGTAAAATGTGTACTTAAGAGACTTAAGCTAGTATTTATAATTTGCTAAAAGATATACCTTGTAATTGTCATTAACAAAACTAAGTAAAGATCAAAAATATAAATAACATTTTTGGGACGATATTTGTATTAACAACCTAAAAAACAGTATCGCAAGGTAATGTAAATATATGTAGTATGTAAAACGTATAGAATTTGGTAACATGTGTCCCGATAGACATTAAATGTCACCTTTGGTTGTATGCAAGAGTTTCAACGATCGGGAGGTTCAAATGAAATTGTGTCGATACCGTCGTTGTTAATTGTGGTGCACCTGATATAAAGAAAAAAAAACTTATCAATTGAAAAAACGATATTTGAATTTATAGGCATATGATGTTAAAATGGGGAATTACTGAAGGGTAAATACACTAATATTAGATTGTTTAAAGGCAAATAAAAGCACGTCAAAATATTGTTGTTGTCTTTATTAAAAAATACACCACATCAAAATGGCAATTATTTTTAATTTTAGGCTATGGGCCAACACAAATTGCCTTATGCTACTGTTTTTCTGTATTTTGCAGTGTTTGTTGCTTGGATGCTAATGTGATAAGCGAGCATGACAGGGAAATCAGGATCAAAGTTTGGCTCATGGAATCCGGATAGTAGAATCATAGAGCTGCTAGTTGGTTCCTGTTTTTTTTTGAGCTAACAAACTTTGTGGGTTACAAACAGAGAACGAATTTCAAATATTTAAGTATTGAAGACGCCAACCTGCATAAAGCCGAACTCTGCAACACGTCAAGACCACAATGATGTTGGTATTTTTTTTTGACTCGATTATGTTATCTTCGTACCTCAAAGCACACTTCCCCCATAACGATATGTTTAGTTTTATACCACTGCAATTGAGTAAATCGTCAAAAGTTGGTTATATTTTTTAGATAGCACATGGAACAAAATTTTGTTATAAAAATGGTAAAATACCTCATATTAGCAATTACAATTTTGCGGACCTGGGGGTTACAACCTTGGACGCGTTCAACATTATTTTCAAGAGGACCCCATTCTCGAAGAACACCTATGACATCTATTATAAAATAAAAAAAGTTAAGACTTATACAATGGCTGCAAAAGTTTTCCCAGTAGACAATATTGGCATGCTTGGTTGGGTCAACTTGTTATGTTTGGCTAAATATAAACATATTTGTATGGAATATTAATAGATGAGGATTAATATATATCATCACTTATCATGTTATTAGTACATATAATAAGGCTTTCACTAATATGGTATCATGTTAGTAGTATATTGAGTGGATCGAGTGGTCACTCGTTACCCAAAGAAAGTCTTTGCAAATTTTCATTCATGTGAAAGTAAATACATTAATATCATACAGGTTCCAATAAGTTTAATATCCTACAGGTTCTACCACTCAAATAAGTTTAGTTACGAATGAGCTAAAACCAAAAAAAAACATTTATACCAACAGTTTTCAAGAATTTCAATATTAGCAATCTTAATTTGATAATTTTAAAAGATTATAAGTTACAGACTTCACACAATGTAAGGTAGTATCAGTATTGTCAATATAAATGGTATCTACTTTAGTACAATCTTAAAACAATTCAGTGTTACCGTTTATAAGGAAGAAAATGATTTGGAGTTAATCTACTTTCATTTGAATTTGTTCTTAATAGCTTACTGGTAACTTGTTTAAGTTTTATCCAAACGTGTTTTGTTTCTTAATAGATTCTATAATTTGTTGTAAGTTTTTTGTTTCTGAGTAACGTGCATTTGGGACTGATTTTATGGTCATTGGTTTAACGCATCAGGATCTAGTATTTTTTGATGATAGCATGGATGATTTCAGCAAGATCCTAATGAACCTACCACCTTGTTGTTGTGGTTGTTTTCCATCATAGCATGGATGATTTCAGCAAGATCCTAATCAAAATAGAAGATTACAATGCATGATTTAAGGAAAATGATACTTAAACTTGTTCGTATATGATGTATGAACACATGATATGTACCTGATGGTTCGCCATTTTGATATGTATGCAAAGTGTGAAAGTGACTAATTGCTAATATTTGTTTGTGTTTTGCAGATGATCAGTGAAAGTGACCCTCAAATATATACTACAAAACTAACACAAAATCTAGGAGATGCATGGGTAATAGGCATCTAGGCTAGGAAAATGGTACAATTACATTCACTTTTTTGTAGGGGAGTTTGTTATATAGCTTCTGCATATCCGGTTTTCTTTGGCGGCAAAGAATAAATAGTTGTTTTATGTGGCTAAGATTGATTAATAAGATGATCCAATGGACCAAAAAGTACTCCACGTCATCATACTTTCTCTATGTTATGGTAGCAATATATATTATAATACTTTAAAAAATGTTTAATCCTCACACTTTTATCATTTTTCGTTTATAATCCATAAGTTTTTTTTTTTTTTTTTTTTTTTTTTTTTTTTTTTTTTTTTTTTTTTTTTTGCAATGACTATATATTGAACTCGTAAATTGCATCAAAGTTACCCAAAATACAAGTTCGCAAGTAGGGGTGTAATCGAGCGAGACAACTCGCGAGCAACTCGAGATCGACTCGAAAAATACTCGATTCGACTCGATTTTAAACGAGTCGAGCTCGAGCTCGAGCTACTCGTGTAAGATGTCGAGTCGAGTTCGAGTTCTAAGTTACTCGGCTCGTGAAGCTCGCGAGCCTTAACGAGCTTTAATAAAATTACATATATACCCTTTATTTACACATATACGAGTTTTAGCTCGAGTTTTATACGAGCCGAGCTCGAGTTTTAGCTCGGTTCCAGCTCGATTAGTACATTTGCCGTCATATACGAGTCGAGCCGAGTCGAGTTCCGATCTCGAGTTTTAGTGATCGAGCCGAGCTCGAGCTTAAATTTTGAGGCTCGGTCGAGCTCGAGCCGAGTTTCGAGCTCGAGTATTATATGTCGAGCCGAGCTCGAGCTTGTCAATACTCGACTCGACTCGGCTCGTTTACACCCCTAGTCGCAAGTATACTTATTTGCCGTTATGCTGTCGGGTATTCGCCTATTATATTAAAAATTGAAGATATTTGAAAGTCAAACCAAGTCATATTAAAAAATCTGATCGCATCAACCCACCTTCCTCCCGGTGACCCTTTTATCTTCCTTATTTCCCAAGTAAATCATGACGACCCACCTGACCCAACAATTCTCACTAAATAAATGCAGCATATAAATACACCTTTGTGTTCATTTCATTTCATTTCCATCTAGTTATTTCATCAAACAGTTGGTGTGCATTGATTGATTGATTGATTTAGCAGATCGGTTAATAAATTAAAAGAGAGGTAGAGTGATGGTCTTTCCTTTGTTGAAGCTTGGGACATTGGTATTGAAGACTGTAAGTAAGCCACTAGCTAGCAGACTTAAACAACAAGCTGCTCTTCATCCTAAGTTTCGTACTTCCATCATTGGTTTAGCTCAGGTACCCTTCTTCACTTCTTCATTTCTCTATTTATACTTTATTATATATATATGTTCATCATAAATGTTAGCCTTCATTTCTATTGCTGCCAAATTGTGGATTAGGTAAACTCGATTGTTTCGCGAATTAAGTTAAAACATGAAAACTTATCTCTTCGTTACGAAATGTTAGTTAATTAAGGTTGTTGCATAATGGGTATGTTTGGAGCAGAGAGGTGTGGAGTTTTTTGGGGCGGTGAGCATTTTGAATTTTAGTGGTCGTTTGGCAAACGAGCGGTGAGCTTTGGCTAATTTTTAGGAACGCTAATTTTCCAATGCTTGTTTAAGAAGCGGTGAGCTGTGGGTACTGCTCACTGCTAATGCTCACCGCTACTTTTGACAAACACACCCTATATCTACTGCTTTTAATCCTTATCTAGTTTAATACCGCGCGCGCGCGGGCGTGCGGGGGGGGGGGGGGGGGGGGGGGGTGTGTGGGGTGTGTGTGTGTAAGATGTAGAAGGCCATATCTGTATCCAACGGGCCAATGGTAGAGAGACTGCTTCCATAAAGGACCTCCGACAAGAATGTGTGTGTGTATATATGCATGTGCGTGTGTGCTGATATAAGAGTTTATGGGTGTATGGAGTATGGACTATAAAAGTGTGCGGTTTTCAACATGTGTTCGAAGTTTTATACATATAGTATCTTGTAAATCAAAATAATGAAATCTGGTGTATGTAGGATGAATGAATCTGAATGGATATATGTCAGCTGAAATACTAACTTTTTAGAATCCTGCGGGCTTAGATATAATCCTTGAGTATAAAACCTTAAACACCATAGAGTTATGACCTCATGATGGTTCATACTTCATAGCTTGACCAGAATTTGGTAAGGAATATCATTGATCACGAAAGACGATGCATCAGACAAACTTTAAACTTTGAACTTTGATTGTGTTGATGACTCAACTTCGAAATACCAATGTTTCTGTTAGCGAATGAGTGTTTTTTGTTTCTAACAATTTTTGGGGTTTCGTATTTGACTCAGCGTGTTCCTTTTTCTTGTGCTTTGGCTGTACAAGCTTCTAGTTTGGCAATGGTTACTGTTTCTGTTTGAAGCTTAGATCCAATTGCTTTATCAAGTTTTAAAAAGATAAGGAGTGGAAATGTTTTGTTTTATGTGAAAACTAAGATTATGGTTAGAAAGGTGATGTTGTTCCAAAGCTTGCAAATGCAAGACTTAAATTTTATGGATGTGATAGCAAAAGGTTATAGACATGATTACATTTGCAAGATCATCTCTTGGAGCCAATTTAATTAGATACGTTCTTAACATTTTTGGAGTTCTAACGGTGTGTTTGGTAAAAGTAGCAGTGAGCGGTAGCAGTGAGCGGTGAGTAGTAGCCACAGCTCACAGCCCACCTTTCACAGCTTCTTAGGGCATGTTTGGCGCGAAGCTTTTTGGAGCTTTTTTGGGCAATGAGCGGTGAAAATGAGCTTTTTTATTTTTGATGTTCGTTTGGTAAGATAGCAATGAGTTGTAGAAATTTTTTAGGAAAGCTTTTTTCCCAATGCTTCCTTTTGAAGCTTTGGAAATTTACAAGAGCTTTTTTATATTCAATGACTAAAATACCCCCACCCCATCCTTAATATAATTGCACTTTTTAGTCCATTATATAGAAAGATTATAGAATTAGTACGTTTACCATATGATGACCAAAACAATATAATTGCAGTAAGAAACTAAATATTTGAATAGAAACGACTTAGGACGTTGCATGGATTGAAAATAGACTGTCAACGAATTTTAACTAGTTTGACCCATTACCCTTTTAGCTAAAATCTATGACACGACTCAGTTTGAAAATGAGCCGCCTAATAACATGCAAGAAAGTTTCAATCATTCCCATTCGTCTCTACGAAGTGCGATTGAGATATCATTTGGAATATTGAAAAACCGATGGAAGATACTCGGTAAAATGCCTAAATACAGCGTGAAAACTCAACTCGATGTAATTACGGCTGCATTCGCCTTGCATAATTACATTCGTAATAATGACAAAGAAGACACGGTGTTCACAACATTTGAACAACATCCAGATTACATGGGAGGTGAAGAACTTCGTGACGTACGTGGCTCGAATGCAAATAATGATGATATTTCTAGTGCAACATTTACCGAGATGAAACAGATTCGCAATGATATTTCCACTTCAATATGGAATGCACGTCGTCGGTAGTACATTACTAGTGTATAACGGTATTATGAAATGTCCAGCATGTAAACGTAACTTTATTATTTATTTAGACAATTTTCTATTGAAATATGCATATGTCCTTTTACGTCATTTTACATATAAATAAATACAGCTACAACTATGTTACCAAACATTTTTATTTAAAAAACAGCTACTGCTCACGGCTACTGCTCACAGCTACTGCTCACAGCTACTGCTACTTTTACCAAACACAACGAACAATAAAAATAAAAAAGCTCATTGTTCACCGCTCATCGCCCCAAAAAGCTCCAAAAAGCTCCGCGCCAAACATAGCCTAAACCTAGCAGAACTACAAATTAATAAATAGAAACTAAATTTATAACCTAACTAATGTATCAAATTGTCAAAGCTGATAATTATCCTAATAAAAAACCACAGTTACATGAGTATCCTAGTAAATAAATAAATAAATATACTAGTTATTTCTAGATGACCCATATTTGTCAATTATTTTTTGTTCAAGTTAACCAACATCCTTATCGTACACCCATCATGCTCTCTGGCTTTCAGATTATGTCATTTTGAGAGCTGTAAATAAATCAAAACCAATTATCTAAAATTCAACTTTGGTTGTTATTCAAGGTCATGTCATTCTCATAATAGTCATCCTTTTCCCTGTTGTGAATGCATGTACAAAATTTGTATGTGTAGCTGTATATCTTCAGTCACTGAATTTTGTCATAATATACGCTCCTTAGTATCATGATTTATATATTCTCCAATGGATGGCTGCTTCACTCCACAAAGTTAGTGGTAGTGCTAAGACATGCCTTTCAGGACCTTGTGTTGTTTAATTAAACAAAGAGCAAATTCTCTAAATGCCCAAGTCGTCCAAATTGTTCACCTTTTCTAGACAAAAAAACATGACTTCTCAAAATAGACAAGGTGACTTGGGCGATTAGTCGCTCAAATAAAATGTTGACAAGTGTCCCCTGATTGTACTTTGGGCGACTTTTTTTGAAAGGTACTTTTCCAAGTCGCTCAAATAAAATGTTGACAAGTGTCCCCTGATTGTACTTTGGGCGACTTTTAGGGCGACATTTTATTTGAGCGACTAGTCACCCAAGTTGCCTTGTCTATTTTGAGAAGTCATATTTTTTTTGTCTAGAAAAGGTGAACAATTTGAGCGACTTGGTCATTTAGAGAATTTGCTCTTAAAAAATGGTTATCAGTTATCTTATTGCACAGTACCGCACGCAGTTGGTGCTTTGCATACACTTTTAAGCTTTATGTTGGCCCTTAAGGATTATTCTCACTTTTTTGAGGAAGAAACTGGTCATCCAACTTTGAGATGCTTGATCGGTTTTTTATTGGTGATCCACCAAAATTTCTGTTTGTATAGCGAATTGTATTACAAGGGTAGTTTCAGGAATGGGTGATTAATTAGAAAAAAACTACTCATTCACAATCCGTGACATAGTTTTTATCTGTTTATAGTATATCCTTTTAAAAGGTACATTTCTAGTCAGTAAATCTGCTGATAGTTTTAGTTGCTTCATATTGATTAAGTTCTTTAGCCCCCGAGATTTCCCCCTTTGATATGTCACAAAGACCAGCAATATAATCTAGTTTCGTGCTTGCTTAATGTTTAATACTTTTCTGTTGCTACTTCTATAGTTTTATGGTACTTGCTTTATGTTCTTGAAATAATTCATAAGTTAAGTTCTTTAAAAAATCTACAAGTTAAGTTGTTCCTTATATGTAACTTTGAACCACCAAAACCCCCCTCTCTTGTAGCATTCACAAGCCAATGCATAATACATCGTTGGTGCTAATTTTTTTTAGTGCTGGTTCATTTTGTAAAGGAAGTACCTATTGTGTGGTCTAAAACCTTTATATTTGTAAATTAATTTTTCTAACGAGACCAGTTAAGATCGTGTGTTTTCTTGGTGTTGTTTAATGGAACAGGCAAACCATCGGCTAACCACAAATATACAAAGACGAATTTACGGACATGCTACAGATGTTGAAATTCGTCCCTTGAATGAGGAGAAAGCCGTTCAAGCAGCTGGGGACCTCATCAGTGAACTCTTTGTCTTCTCGGTATGATGTTTTCTTTCAGTATATTCCTCATGGCATTGGATAGTTCATGGCTCGTCAATTTAAGTTGGAGAAGAGTTGCACTTAACTAGTAAAAGATGCCAAGAACTAAAATGCAGTAGGATCTGATGCAAACAATAATAACATGTGGCCTTTGCAATGATAAATTGATAATTGGGTAAATAAGTAGGGTATAGTGTTAGTGACAAGTTTCTACAGGGTATTTTGTGACAGGTGCTTCACATAAAACTTTCTCAGTGGAAAGTTTATAGCATAATATATATCAATTTTACATGTAAAACTACTAGGTTTCAGGAACAATGGAGTATCTTACCATCTTATTACACATGTTGCTTGTATGCCTTAAATGACCAATAAATGTAACTGAAATGACTTAAATCTGTCCTTAATCACTTACCATTCAGAACTATATGGGTATGTAGCTTAATGCGAGTTTTGATATATCTAAGTGGCTTACATTATAAAATTTCAAACAGGTTGCAGGAGTCGCCCTTGTCTTTGAGTGGCAAAGGAATTCTCGATCCGAAGCTAAAAAAGAGGAAGCCCGCAGACAAGAATTTGAGGTAAAATTTTGATATCTGCCTATATAACCTGCAAGATAAGGTTAGGTTCATACTTACGTATAGGGCTATACCACCTTGCATCACCACTAACTAAAGATGAATTAAACTAATTGAGTTTCCAGTAGTTTTAATGAGCGCAAAGAGCTCCATGCCTCCTAAATCTTCTTTAAACACCAACAATCATACAATATTTACACCGAGTGTATATAATAACAGGTCCAGACACAAGCTAAATATTGGACAACGAACTGAGATTAGACATGTCTAAAGTTTACAACATATTCCAAATTAACAAGAACACATTTTAGTATGCTCATTATAGAATAAGACCCATACAAATTAGTCACATTTAGCTTCACTTCTGGTGCAACCTGTTCTTAGTTGTTTAAGTTTAATGATCAAGGTTGTAAAAATTGGTTGGCGGTCGACCACCTTCAAGCGATAAATCGGTCTTGGCGGCGATATATCGGTTTCTCGGCGGGGACCATAAATTTATAAAGGAATTTATTTTAAAAAAAATAAATATTAGCAATATCCTAACAAAATAAGTCAATAACCACAAAAAACTAAAAAGTTAACCTCCCTCCGTCCCATAATAAGTGTCCACTTTCCAAATGCACAAAGTTTAGGAAATTCCACTAACTACACTCTCCACCAATCAAATATCACTATTACCCACTAAAGTCTCTTCTCATTGGTTGAAAATATTCCCTGGACACTTAATTTGGGACATCTCAAGATTCCATTATGGACACTTAATATGGACGGAGGTCAATAACCACAAAAAAGTAAAAAGTTAACATGCTTGAAAAATAAAAACCATAAGTCCATAATTATTTATCAATTAACTTTAAATTCATAACAAAATAAATAGTTTTGGTTGCTTTTTGACTGATTTTGACTGCCATAAGCACCGATTTTGACCATGACCGATAAATTTGACCGATATGTGAATTTCGGTGGCGGTGGACCGCCGCCAACCGCCATGGGGCCGATATATCGGCCGCCATGACCGATATTTACAACACTATTAATGATATCAAGTACCAAAGCCCAAATTTAAAAATTCATATGAACTAGCTTTCTCTTTTGTCACATTTTTATTTCCAGTTACTTAACGGGTGGCTTTGATGCGTTCATTGTGTTATGCTACTTGTTAAAATTTGACTATGTGATTTTGAACAAAAACACCACATAACCTTGTCTAGGTTTTATTTTATGTTCTGTAATAATATCTTTTGTGTCTTTCGTCTGTAG
The DNA here is from genome assembly GCA_021014915.2 of Artemisia tridentata subsp. tridentata. Lineage (NCBI taxonomy): Eukaryota > Viridiplantae > Streptophyta > Magnoliopsida > Asterales > Asteraceae > Artemisia > Artemisia tridentata. The sequence goes on along the minus strand of CP139502.1, from coordinate 180,574,545 downwards.
GATTAATTACACGATATAGCAAAACCATTACTTTGTTGATAAGTATGCATCCAACAATTTTTTATATTATTTGTTTTCTTTTTACTTTTTTATTTTTGCGATGTAGGTCACTGAAATTGTCATCGAAGTCCCCATGTTATAGAATTACCACGTATAGAATTTATCAAATGTTTTACTATTCAATGCATAGCAACCTTTTTTTGATATTAGAGAATAAAACCCATAGGGAAACACTAGCATAGTACCCCGCGCATACTAGAGGCTAGGAGAGATGTTAAAGGATGTTTGGTTACATAGAGTCAGTATGGATGAGGTCAATCCAAAGTAGATTAAACCTTTCCCTGGTCTTAGAGAAATGCGCCCTACAGATTTAGAGGCTCTATAATACAGTACACATACATAACCTTATGATTACCGGGTTCATTTGTGAGATGCCTGGCGCGTGATCAAGTTTTGGGAGGAGGCAGTTTTGAATTACTGTAATGGTGGTTTTTACTGTTCTAGTTAGTTATAAATTAGTTGTCAGTTATACCATGTCATTAACCTATTTATAGAAGTACGAAAATTAGCAATGTTAGCTCTGTGCTTGATGCCTTTCTGTGTGAACTATAGGTTATGAGGCAACGAGATGAAGATTTAGCAAAAGAGCTCGAAAGTCTTAAGCAAAAACTTCAGGAACTTGAGCAGCTTGCCAAAGGAAAAGGACTTGCAGGTGTGTTCAGTTTCAAAAGTAGTCAACCCCAAAATGCCGTTTCAACAAATCCATCTTGATCTGACCCTATGCCTAGTGCACTTCATAGGTATTGATTGATTGTAATATTTGGATGGAGATCCTTTATTCTTGATTGCCATAAAGTGCTGATACTATTGATTTTTGACCCCTAAAGTCCTTTACTTTTCCATTCCCAAATAAAGGGTTGATCCTTTTATGTATGTTGTAGTCAAAAAAGAGTTTGTGCATCTATACAGATTAAGATGGCCATGGACCATGTTCAAGAGCCGGGTTTATGGTATTGTACCATTTTTAAGAAGTTGTAGAACATTTATTGATCGATGCCGATTTCTTTACCCTAATGGGTATATGGAACATACTATGAAAGTTTGCTTGTTTACTGTCTTGTATATGTCAGCTTATCTTTATTGCATGGTTTTATGATAATGATCTGATCCTTTGAACATTAGTTCTTGGCACAAGATGCTTATTGTTTTGAATAATAGTTATATTCTTGAAAAAGATGGCCTTTGGTGCTTTCAAGACTTTTTCATCTTAAATGGAGGATCAAGAATCGTCTCTAGAGAATCTAACGAATGGTAGTGGGAGGACGGGTACACTTTGTGCCTTTCTTCATCAAACGCCAATTTTCTCATCCATAAGGATTTATCTTATGCTGTTTGTTTTACACACACATAAAAAGTAAAAAATTAAAATTGATGAAGTTTGCTACTCCGTATTAAAGCGATACTACTCTCCCACGTAAAACGTAAAAAATAATGTAGATGTCAAACTTCACGGGGCAGTTTAGTCTTAAGAGCTTCGGGGTCTCAAAAACAGGTAACAACTTAAAATCTTGTTGGTTGCAAACTTCGGGTCATATGCCCTAGCTATATAATCCACAATCGTGAAGGGTCAGTGATTTATAGGCTTCATGTCATTTCCCTGGTAAAAAAAATGTAGATGTGATTTGAAAGAATTTTGGTTGGTTTGTTTCATGCTAAAAAGGTATTGGAGGTAAAGTTATATGTGCTTTTGTTCGTGGATCGACATGATTGCTCCATATTAAAGTTTCTTATCACCCGATGACCTATCAAGATGGGACATATCATCATCAAAGAATAGTAATGGTCTAAGACCGAGAGAAATGATTGGCCAATATAAAAGTTTCTAATCACCCAATGACCTATCAAAATGGGATATATAATCAAAGAATAGTAATGGTCTAAGACCCGGCGAAATGGTGCCTTTCATAACGGGTGGTGGTCAACGATCGCGTGCGAAGACCCATAAAGGACCTCCTACCGTCGCGCGTAATGAGGTTATTTCTACTTGTTTTGATGATGGTCACCACCTAATAGAAAAATAAGAAAAATGAGAGACAGTCCAAAAAATGACCGTCGGGATTTTTATAAAAGGAAAAAAAAAAAGTTTTTTTATTTAAAATTTTATCACTATATTGCTATAAATACCCCTTTATCATTTTTATTTTATTTTTCATACATTCAAATATTATCTTTCTCTCGCTAACAAAACAATCCGACAATAAATATCCCCAATTTCTTATCACCCAAATAAATTGGAATTGTTCTTGTTTACTTCTTCACAACGAAGAAGTTTTTTTTTTTGAGCAAAATGAAGAAGAAGTTAATTGTATTAAGTTTGAATTTATCAAAAGCGTAGCGTTTTATTATAAGAAAAAAAATGTGAAAGCTCACAAATTACAAGAAACGTCATATACATAGAGATTGTTACGGTGCTAATGATCGTTTTGTAGCCACTTACTTTTCCTAAAATCCAATGTATGACAAAGATACATTCTGGAAGAGGTTCCGAATGAGTCGAGAACTATTGACAAGCATAGTTGAAGATGTAACTGACCAAATGACGTAAAGCGAATAAGGTATAAGCAAGCGCAAGAAGTGCCAAGAAAAAATGTGGGACGAGCATTTGGTGTGCTAAAGAAAAAATGGGTTATAGTAAAAAAAATCCCGCATAACCTATGTCTTTGGATAAAATAAAGAATATGATGTACATATGCATCATATTACATAATATGATTCAAAAAGATCAAAAATAAATAAATAAAAAAATACAATATCTCCCGACTTTTATCCAGAGGAAATACGTCGTGAGTTCGACCTCGTCCGAACTCACGAGCAAACGTTGCAAGTGATAAGACAAAAAAAAAAAAAAAAAAAAAAAAAAAAAAAAAAAAAATCTCCGAAACATATCAAGACTTTCATGGCGATTTGGTGGAACACATTTCTCATGAAGCACAATAAATTGCTATTATTATGCATTTTTTTTAATTATTAATATAATGTTTTTTTTTTTAAATTTTAATAAAAGTTTAATTTTAGTATAAAATAAATTTGTTAAAAAAAATGAGTTTCATGGTTGGTTAGGTGGTGACCAGTGACCATTACTTCTGTTTAAAGATGGTGATGTGACGCTAAAATAGAAGTGGTGATCAGTTAACCACTACATCTAGCCTAATGTACTCATGTCAATTAACCTAAGATTCGGTTGATGTTGCATGATATATCAAATAATAATCATGATTATCATCTTGTCGACATTTCTGCAAATGAATTTACTATTCACATGATGACAATGTACAACACATCAACAAGAATTTCCTGCAAGATGCACGGCTCTTTTAACATAAAAGTGTCATACTCAACCAGGATTTTGTCAAATCACATGTGGTTATGATCAAGCAAACTGGGTCATGTCATCATAAAAAGGGGTATGTAACGTCGGTGAAAGAGGTGGTAAACATTACGTATCATTTTTACTACAAATTACCTAAAAAAGATGCAAAACAATGTATGAAATTTATAAAGAAGAATATATACCAAACACTTTCTGGTTGGAGCAATAATTGCAATCGACACTCTTCCTATTATTTGTCAGGATCAAGTGGTCATGCACTTCGATGGTGTAGAAAACAATGCCGGGTTGACACTTCTTTTTTATGTAAAAGTATATATTTTTTACATTTTAGTTTATAAAAATAAAAATCAACAAATCACCATTTTACAATGAAAGTATTACTTATTTCGTCTCATGTTTACTATAGAGGGACATATAATTTTAAGAAAGGCAAATCTCAACCAATAAAATGTCATTGATTAGGATTTAAAAAACGCTTATTAAAAAATATATACTTATTATTAGATGGATGAAGTTGTTGACAATGGCATATATCAAGAACACTTTCTTTGTGTATGTCTAGAATATCAATTAAGGCAGCGTTAACGGTTTACCATCAAAGTTTATTGATGTCATCTAATACAAATTCCTCGCATACTAAATGATTCAAAGATGAGAATATAGTTTGGCCGCCTAATTCATGATAAAACAATCTTTGTTTGGTTAATAGAAAAATACTAACAAAAGTTTCATATCTATTTATATATCACTAGCAGGGTACGTGCGCGTCGTAGCGACGGGTACCATAAAATAAATGTTAACGTCGTCAAAAGGCGAAAGTGATGGCCAGGAGTTGTACGCTTGAGTTATGTTTATATGATTGTCTTTTAAGCGGTTTCTTATATTGTACCATTTGATAATATAATTGTAATTTTGAGGGAATGGGTGTTTTAAGAAAAACATTAATTATATTTGTTGAATTTATGTATTTGTGCATTAAATATTTGTAAACCTAGCTATACATAATGCTTAAAAAGTAATTATTATATACAAGTAATGACATTTAATTAAGAGATTGTGTTTAAATTTGTTGTACATTTAGCTTTATTAATTGTGTTGCTTAATTTTAAGATTTTAGTGTTTTAGTGTAATTAATGCCCTAAAAGGGCTTCCTCCATTATAATATACTACACGAATACTCATAACACTCTCATCTAAGAATCTAATAAAGTATTCCCATTCTTAACCTTCCATATAGAAATGGAAATACTCTCATTTTTAAACTTCCATATAGAAATGAAATACGTTTGGGTTGGCCAAATACATCAAGATGGATCAAGTTATTCAAATGTACTAAATGAATATCCGTAACACTCTCATCTAATAATCTAATAAAATATTCCTATTCTTAACCTTCCATATAGAAATGCAAATACTCTCATTCTTAACCTTCCATATAGAAATGCAATACGTACGTAACACTCTCATCTAAGAATCTAGTAACGTACTCCCATTACTAACCTTCTATATAGAAATGCAAATACTCACATTATTAACCTTCCATATAGAAATGAAAATACATTTGGGTTGGCAAAATACATCAAGATGGATCAAGTTATTCAAATATAATAGACGAATACCCGTAATACTCTCATCTAAGAATCTAATAAAGTATTCCTATTCTTAACCTTCCATATAGAAATGCAAATACTCTCATTCTTAACCTTCCATATAGAAATGCAATACGTACGTAACACTCTCATCTAAGAATCTAATAATGTACTCCAATTCTTAACCTTCCATATAGAAATGCAAATACTCCTATTCTTAAGCTCCCATATAGAAATGAAAATATGTTTGTATTGGCCAAATACATCAAGATGGATCAAGTTATTCAAATGTACTAGACGAATACCCGCGTAAAGCAACGGTATATAGCGGCACATAACTATACTTTCGAACTTGTATTTTGTCCTAACCCTTGATGCAAGTTACATGTTCAATATGCAGTCATTGCGAGAAAAAAAAATTATGGGTTATGAATGAAAAATAATAAAAGTTTGAGATTAAACAGTGTTTAAAATATTAATTTAGTAGTGGATATTGTTACTATTTTTAATAAAGGGTGTTTTGGTAATTGAATTTTTTTAAGTTTTCAAGTTTAAAGATTAAGTAAAATGGTGCTTTAAAGACGGTTTTACACTAAAATGGTGGATTTTCTAATTCCTTATATGCTTTAAAGACGGTTTTACTCTAAAATATCATAAAAATCATATTTATAATACAACAAAGAATATTGCAAATTTCAAAATATATATATCACAAAATCATTATTCGTTTGAGAAAATATGTTTGTGTTTACGTATAGTATGTAAATCGGTTTAGAGATGGGAAGGGAATGGTTTTGTTATTTGGTTTTCCGTGTTGAACGGTAAGGACCCGGTGAGATTGATATAGATCAAGAAGCTTGGGTAACACTTAAACAAGAACAATACTACACTGCTGTGAGGCAGTATTTTCCCAAGTGTGTCAAAGTTGTGAAGTTGTGTATGTTGCTCTCCTTTTATGGAGAGACTCTTTAAACCCTTTGGGGATGATCAACGGTCATTAGAGATCTAGATGTTGATCATCCGAGAGCAGACAAAGAGGACAGTTGTCATTCGTCCTTTAGCTCATACATAGTGGTGCTTGTCGTGCACCCCCACTGTACAGTGTCAGATGATACATCTTAACCGCTAGTGACAGTCGGGGAGCAATAGTACTGTCTTACTCAGTCGGCCCTGAGAGGTTTTACCAGGCCAAGCATAGCCTGGGATTTAAGCCGGGCTTCCATCAAGTGTTGATGGGCTTTAGTAATGGGCTTGATTCGAGTGTCTGATTAGTGGGCTTGGGCCACTAATATTGATACGCTATCAAGTCCCCCCAGTCTAGTATTAGATCATGCACTGATATGATGTTGGACTTTGTAACTGAATCCCTCCAGTTCGTGCAGCGCTACCAGGGTTCTTTCTCAGGCCTTTCGTTTCCAGTTCTCGATCATATTTTTCTTTTGTGATGATGACTAGATGCAGTCTATTGGGACAACATTAATTAGGTCTCCTTATGTTTTAATGATGACAAATAAACCTTCGCAACACATAAAATCACAAACGTTAGCCAAAAACCAAACGACCCAATAGCTGGGTCTGGTGCGTGCTGGTGCTCCGAGGCGCAGGCAACGCGCCAGGCTACTGTATTGGTCGTGACAGTTTTTGAAAGTCGGCTTTCCCCTTAACCAAAAAATGTGGATCTTTAAATACAGGTATGACTATGATATGTGCTTCATTAGGAACACTCGATATGTGCTTCATTAAGAACACTCAAAACGGGTTTTAGAATTAGAGGGATCCAAAATCACAACCTCTCATTTTTGACAAAACACCGACTCAATTATTTTATTAAACGCCTCTTCATATCTTTCACGTGACATCAAGTGAAAGTATTCATATGACCATAATCCGTGTTTACGTCTTCTCTAATCACGTAACGGGTTTAATCCCTTATTGGTCAAACAAAGTCAAAGGTCCCTTTGCGTAAACGCATCCTTTCCCATTATAGGATATGCTTTACTATGATGCAAAGCACTTAGCTTGTTTGCATCAAGATGATTATTAATTACGTCGAGTTATGGAAATTCACGAATTGTGATATTATGAATACTCGACGTTGAGTTATTTGGACTTATGAGTAACCTTTGATTTTCTTATCCAAAAAACAACCCATAATCATCATTGTCAAATCTTTTCTTTCTTAATGACAATGTGATTAAGCCTTAATCAATCATTTGATTATCTTCTACACCAAATAAACCTTCAAACTATTTCAAAATCCTTCCAAATCTTATCCCTAACATTCACTTAATATTCCTTGTACTTACATGTACTTCTTGTCCCTAAACATTCTCCACATCAACCTCTTTTTCACCACATTCCCTCTTAACCACTACAATTCAAACACATCACCCCCATTTCCCTATTCATTCTCTTCTCCAACTCTCTACTCTCACACACATCCATTTTGAATTAAAATTTCACACACACCCTCTCACAAACCTTTTCCTACACACACACAACCTTATCCTACCATTTGAAATTTGAATTCATCTCAAAGGCTCCCAATCACTTCACCATTACATCCTTACAACTCATTCTCTCATTCACTCTCACACTCTCACTCTCAAATTCAAATTACACACACTCCTCTCACATTCCTTTCCTTCCCTCACACACTTGCCAACTCACATCCAAACATTCAAATTTGAATCCAACCCTTAGGCTCCTCATCACATCCACATCCAAACAACTCACCTCCCTTACATACAACCTTCCTTACTATTCTCTCCTCTCACATTTCCAATTCAAATTTGAATTTCAAACCAAAGGCTTCCTTCTACCACATCAAGCCAACTCACTCCAACTCATTCCAACTCATCCCATTCCATCTCAACTCTCTTAACATAACCATGGTTTCTTTCCAACCTAACCTCTCTCTCTCTCTCTCTCTCACTTCCCTCTCTCACAACATTTGAATTTCAAATTAAAATTCTTCACTTTCTCACTCTAAACACAACATCCACACTTCCTTTCCAAGAAAGAAATATTCCATGGCATATTCTTTCTCTCTTATCTATGCCTTGTGAGGAATACCCATTATACCCCTATCCAATTATCTCTTCTCTCTTTCTCTCTTTGATAATTGGCTTAACCTAAACACTTCACAAAATGATTTTTATCAAATGGCTATTTGAGTTGGTTAACCTTGAGTATGAATAATGGAAAGGTCTAAAGTGTGAAGTACAATTGGGGGTTTAGCAAGGTTGGGTATTTAAAAGACCAAATCCCAAGAAAATTAGTTCAGGGGTTCTGGCGCGCTACTAGCACTCCGACACGCCAGCTAGCGCGCCAGCCTCGAATTGATTTTTTCAATTTGGGATTTTGGCCTATAAATACCCACCCTTGGCTCTTGTATTCCTCACCCCTTGCCATTCATTATTTCTCTCAACCCTCTAAGTCTACTTATGTGCTTAATCTTTTACTTGTCATCTTTGGAAGAACAAATCTCTTTGCAAGGGAAGAATCACAAGAACCTAATCCACTCTTGTGATTGTGTCGAGGGTCATCTTATCTATACCCTTTCTTCTAGAATCGAGTCTCTAGGTTAGTTTAGGTCTTGATTGAACAATCAAACATTTATACATTCGATCTGGTTGTAAGGAGAGTCTTGTGTCTTGGTGACCAAGCCTAGATCGTTGGAGATCTAGTTGGAGTTTGATACTTCCGGTGGCAAGTCTTTGTGGTTAAGTCGAATCATGAGATTCTTTTGGGTGGTTTCCGAGGGCGGAATACCGTTGGGAGTAGCTTTTCTTTGTGAGCGCCGATCTTTGTGCATATCAGTGTAGTGAAGTTGTAACGGTTTGTAGTCCACCGAAAGGATTATACTTAGTGAATAGTATCGTGTCGTGGATTCGCAACTAGATGTACGGATGGTATAAACCCTCAGCCCAAAATAGTATAAATCGTGGTGTTCTTTACTTACTTTTTATACTTTGGTTGTGCTTTTGGTTGTGTTTGTTGTTGTATAACCACTTGGTGATCTTTGAGGCTTGAAATCTTTAAATTTCGAAAAATCTGAAAAGACCGTATTCACCCCTTCTACGGTTCTACAATTGGTATCAGAGCGGGATACTCAAGTTTTTGAGCGCTAAAACCTTCCCGAGAAGTCGTTTTAAGGCAAAAACTTCTTTTGTCAAGAATTTAAAATACCTACCGAAGTTTTTGGAAAAGTTGAGTATAGATCCATGGCTAAAAAGAACTATGTTGAGGGGTGTTCTATGCACAGACCACCTTTGCTAGAGACCGATGGCTTTTGTTTTTGGAAAGCCCGATTTGAGACCTATGTTAGGTCCAAAGATATTGACTTGTGGGAGATAATCCAAAATGGTGACTTTGTGTTCATGGTGCAAGACCCCGAAACAAAGTTGATGGTTGAGAAGCCATATTTGGATTTGATGGACGATAAAAAGAAGAAGCTTGGCAAGAATGACGAAGCCAAGATGACGATCTACAATGCCTTACCACGTAGAGAATTCGAAAGAGTTTATACGTGTAAAACTGCGAAGGAAATTTGGCATACACTTATCATTACACATTAAGGTAACTCACAAGTCAAGGATTGCAAGATCGACTTACTCATTAAACAATATGAGAAGTTTTCGATCTCCGATGAAGAAACTATTGACAATGGCTATACACAGTTCAATGCTATCATTACAAGCCTAATGGCTTTAGGTCCGAGCTATTTTAACAAGAACCTTGTAAGAAAGTTTCTTCGAGCTCTTCCGGTGAAGTGACGACCAAAGGTAACGGCTATTGAAGAGGCCAAGAACTTGGCGGAACTTTCTCTTGACGAGCTAATCAGCAACCTAAAGGTGTACGAAAGGATCTTAGAGAATGACAAGGTTGCTTCTAAATACAAGAAGGAAAAGGTTAAGTCTTTATCTCTCAAAGCTAAAGTCACTAAGAATCAAACTAGTGACGATAGCGATAGTCAAGAAGGAATTGGTGATTAAAGTGATGAAGATGACGAAGAGTTCAACCTAATGGCTAAGTAATTTAGAAAGTTCTTTAGAAGAGGAGGTAACTTTAGACGTGGTAATCGGTTGGTAACCGTGGTAATGATGGAAGAAACAAGGTTGGAAGAGTTCGGGGTTTTGACAACAAGGTTGGTGAAAGCTCAAGGCGTGAACGCGGGTGCTTTAATTGTGGTGACAAGAGTCACTTCATAAGTGATTGTCCAAAGCTTAGAGAGAACAAAACATTCGTTGGTGGAGCTTGGAGCGATAGTGAAGACGAAGACTAACCGAATAAGGAAGCCACTTGCCTCATGGCTCTAGAAAAACATGAGGTATCTCAAAACCCTTCTATTTATAATAATAACGTGGATGTTAATAAATTGAAATAGGAGAATGAGGAACTAACAAAATTTAATGAGAATTTTATGAAAACTTTTGAAGAACTTGTTAAGGAAAAACGCTCTCTTGAATATGAGCATGCTAAACTTAATGAGAAAGTTTATGAACTTCAACGAGGAGAAAAGATCCGCACTCATCGCAAAGAGGTGGTTGAACCATGTAAAAGATGTGAGACACTCACACTTGAGGTTGACTCTTTGAATGACAAAGTATCTAAACTTCAAAATGAGTTTCGAAGCTTTTCAAAATTTAAGAAAAGTAGCAATGTTTTGGACGGTATATTAAGTCATCAAAAAGTGTCCCAAGATAAGAAACGTCTTGGATGTTCAAAACATGAGAAAACCACTTCCGAGAGTCTAAACAAACCAATAGTGTTTGTAAAAGCAAGCAAAAATGAAACTCCAAAATTTTCCGAGCCTGACGCGCCAGCACACCACCAGCGCGCCAGGAGTCTGAGGAAAAATGGAGATTCGTCAAATAATTTTGTTAAACCAATTGTTCCTCAAACTCCTTTTGTAAATAGTCGAGGTAATCAAGCACCTATTACAAGAAGTGAAAACCCAAAACAATTTTACAACTCGGGTTATCGTAATGGTCTTGGGTACACACTAGCTCGAGTCGACCATAGACCTCTCTTTACCTACACCCAATGTGAGACCTTCAAACTTATACAACCAAAGACTTTCTTTTCAAAATAATCAATCATTTCCAAGAAGAAATTCTTATAATAATCAAATGTCATCACACTATCAGTACAACTCATATCAAAGGAGTGACAACTCCTACCTAAACCTAAGATTTTTTAGACCCCAAACACATCAAAATTATAGACCAAGATATCAAAACCAAAACGATTTCCAAAACAACCCTTGGTCTACTTTTTCTAGATATGGTATTGAGAAATTGTGTGTCTTGCTTCAAGACCCAAGAATGTTTAACTTGGGCACTTTAAATGCTAACCAAAATTGACTACTAAAAGCTTGAATTGTATCTTTGGTTGTAGGTTTTCCTCAAATGTGATCTAGAACCGGACGAGTGGATAGTGGATAGCGTTGCACTAAACACATGACCGGGAATAGGAGATTGTTCACCTCATACAAGGCGTATGACGGCAATCAAGTCGTATTTGGAAGCAAACTTAGTGGCCAAATCATCGGTAAAGGTAATGTCCTTCATGACTCCATAGAAATTACCAATTTGAGCATGTTAGCGGTTTAAACTTTAACTTGATTAGTGTTAGTCAATTAAAAGATGATGATTGTGAGGTTAAGTTTAATAATGTAGTTTGTACTATTAGTAAAAATGGTAAAGTGCTAGCTAGCTAGAGGTCATAGGAGAAATAACTTAACTTGTATACTTGCAAGTTGGGAGATAACTCCAAACAACACATATGTCTTACATCCATAGTGGATAACTCAACGCTTTGGCATAGGAGGTTAGGTCACGCCAATATGAGGTTAGTCCAAAATCTAGCTTCCAACGAGCTAGTAAGGAATCTACCAAAGTTGAGTTTTGAAAGACATTTTTGTAATACTTGTAGTCTAGGGAGTCAAGGACATGCAAACAATAGGAATAAGAATGAAGTGTCAACTAATAGGGTCTTAGAGTTTTTACACTTGGATTTGTTTGGTCCATCTCCAATCCAAAGCTATGGAGAAAATTTCTACACTTTGATGATTGTCGATGACTATTCAAATTACATTTTGGGTGTTATTTTTAGAGTCTAAGGATGGAGTCTTAGGAAAATTTGACATATTAAGGAAAAACCTTGAAAACCTACTTGATTGTTCTATTGTTTCAATAAAAACAAATCATAGTAGTGAATTTGATAAATTGCAATTTGGAAGTTTTTGTGAACAACATGGAATATCTTATAACTTATCAGGCCTATTCACTTCTCAATCGCTTGAGATTGTTGAAAGAACACATCGTAAGTTATGAAAGATGAGTCGTGCAATGCTTGACGAGCAATCCATTCCACAAAAGTTTTGGTGTCATGCCCTAGATACCTCGTGTTATATCTTTAATAGAGTTTACATTAGAAAGGTCATTAATAAAACACCCTATGAGATACTTAGGAATAGGAAGCCTTACTTAGAATACTTTAGGATATTTGGTTGTAAAGTATTCATGCTTAAAACCAAAGAATATCTCACCAAGTTCGACCCAAAGTCGTATGAAGGTGTGTTCTTAGGATACTCTCAAACTAGTAAAACATACATAGTGCTTAATAAGGAAACAATGAGGATTGAGGAATCTCTCAATGTGACCCTTGATGAGAGTTTGCCTGAGCCTAAATCATCTCATTCGGTAGAAGATGATGTGATCAACGAACAAGTAGTTCATGGTCGTCATTACAAGTTAATGTTTCGGATGAAGGCAATCCTAAGAAAGTGAGAGAAGCGATGGGTCATCCTATAGAACAAGTCATTAGTGACTTGAATAAGAGAACACTTGGGTCACAAACTAAACAAGATTAGGTTTTGGCATGACATTTTTCAAAAATCCAAATTGCTTATGGGTTAGTTTTAGGTGTTCATGGTTGACATGCATCTTAGGAGAACAATCTTTTAGAATAAGTTGTATGTCTAGTCGATCGTTTGTAAGGTCCTTTTAAGTGCTCTTAGAGTTTATGTTCTTATGTGACTAGTAATTATGTGAAGGCATGGAAGGAAATACAAATAAATGTTTTTCGAGAGGAAAGATATCTATCAATGCATTATTTAAACGATGGTTGATAATATCTTTGATTCTACATGTCTATACTATTTGTGATGAACAAGAAAATTTGACACAAAATATCTTACTACACTTGCTTGGATTGAAAGTCATTTGTGTCAAATTACTACGACTAGATAAAATTTTGGATCACAACTTACACTTGTGTTGAAGATTTTATATCTACCTCAACTTGTTCAATTTATGTGAAAATTGCATGCTATATGTTTTAGGGTAGAAAAGAAAAGATTTTATGCAAACATACAAACTACTTACGTAGTTGAAGAGAATTCCCGTGGATTGAATTCGGTATGGCATTGCATAACAAACTAAAATATCCATTGAGTAGACTTGATAAACTAAGTATTTCATCCGAAATCTTATAAACTTATTTTGTCAATGCAAGTGACAAACAAGGATTATCAAAGTCGACACACTACACAACAAACTATAAACCGGAGATATTATGTATTGTATATCGACTTTCTATACATGTATGATGGTTTATAGGATCTAGTTTGTGTATTCAATAATAAAATATACACTTGATTTCTATGCACAAATAACTACATTCTTGAGATGACTTGCATGAAATACTTGCACTTGGTTCATGCATGATGAGATGTAGGTTCTATATTGTGTTAAATAGAATCATTTAATTCCAAAATGATGATCTAGAAACTACACCCATCCAACCATAATTGGAAAAATCATGCATGGCTTGACAAATTATGGTGCATGCATGCTTAATTATGGGAACTAGCATGAGTAACTAGATCATCCAATCTCAACCAAAAACAAACTAAACTACTTCCCATAAGGAAAAATTAGCTTCCCTATATATTCCTCTTAAACTTCTCACTTAGTACAATCAATAAGGAATCAATGTACTAATCTCTATTATCCACTGGTTATTAAGATATCTATTATCCCTACCTAACTCCTAATTCATCACTATTTAAGGTATGAGTGTCTTAGAGCATGTTGTCATCAAAATCTCATACAACATAAAATATGGATAATGAACCAATCTCACCAAACAATGTGCTTGATAATCACATCTTCTTGAGTAGTGACACAAATTCTTTGATTTTCCATAATGGTGATCAAGAAGTTATGAATAATATTGTGGTCCCTCAAACTCCAAGTGAATATGTAGGGCTTGTAGATGGGTGGTTTATGCATAATAACATACGACTTCCTAAGGCTAACCTAGAAGAAATCATGCAACATGAAATTTGGAACAACCTTGATAATGTTCAAGTCATAAGGTCTCCATTTAGATGTCTTAGAGAAGAAAAAGTTTGGGAAAATATAAGGAAGCCCTTAAGCCCAAAACTTCGTAAGAGCAAACACTCAATTTGTTGTGAAAACTCGATTGACATGATCAATGCCAATAAGGATAATAGGGAAGAGAACCGAGAGATGTTCAAATATCTTCATGAGGGAGTTAAAATGCTACAAGCATTGGCTTCCAACATATCTTGCCTAGTGCATAATGATAGGAGCTATGAAACAAGTGATGATAATTTGGGAGAAAAAAAGAACTAGTTGTGTATTTGGTGTTGGTTATAGCGTTGTTTATGTGGATTGTTGGTTTATTGCCCATGTTGGCAAATTAAGGTTGTATGTCTTGCTTGTGTTTTCTATAATAATAAAAATGCATTTTCTCCCATTGTTTCATGCTCAACAAACAGATAATGGAGTCATAATGCACCAATAATATATATAATGCTATTGACTAACCCATGTTGTAAGACTTCGGATGGTTACCTAACCCATTTTGGCCTTCTGCATGTGAGGATTGTTTGTGTGTTGCATGTTGTTTGCTTCTTGTGTAGCTTAGGACTCCGCAAAGGTGTTGCTCTTAACCCATGGATCCCCGCCTTCAAATAAGGGGGAGCAACGATCTAAGGGGAGCTATGTTCAAAGGGGAGCATGTTATCAGGATGAAGATAAAGTTCAAGAGAATTCCCGCCTTTTTTATTTGAAAAAAGGGGGAGAAAGAAAGCAAGAGCTCAAGCTCGGGTGAAGACCAAGTCAAGACAAGCTCAAGCTCGGGTGAAGACCAAGTCAAGACAAAGGTCAAGCTTCACCAAATTACAAGGAAAGGTCAAGACGCAAGCTACATCAATGGCGCTCTTAATCTTCGCTACGTTTTGTAATTTTATTTGCTTTCAGAATTTATTTATCATCATCAAAAAGGGGAAGATTTTTGGGACAACATTAATTAGGTCTCGTTATGTTTTAATGATGAAAAATAAACCTTCGCAACACATAAAATCACAAAATTTAGCCAAAAACCAAACGACCCAATAGCTGGGTCTGGCACGTTGTTGGCGCTTCGACGCGCAGGCAGCGCGCCAGACTAATGTATTGGTCGTGACGGTTTTTGAAAGTCGGCGTTCCCCTTACTCGACAAATGTGGATCTTTCAATACAGGTATGAATATGATATGTGCTTCATTAGGAACACTCGAAACGGGTTTTTGAATTAGAGGGATCCAAAATCACAACCTCCCATTTTTAAAAAAACGCTAACTCAAGTATTTTATTAAATGCCTCTAGCCAAGGCTTTACTAAACCTAGGAAACTCATATCTTTCACGTGACATCAAGTGAAAGTATTCATATGACCACAATCCGTGTTTACATCTTCTCTAATCACGTAACAGGTTTACACCCTTATTTGTCAAACAAAGTCAAAGGTCCCTTTACGTAAACGCATGCTTTCCCGTTATGGGATATGCTTTACTATGATGCAAAGCACTTAGCTTGTTTGCATCAAGATAATTATTAATTACGTTGAGTTGTGGAAATTCACGAATTATGATATTATGAATACTCCACGTTGACTTATTTGGACTTATGAGTAACCTTTGATTTTCTAATCCAAAACACAACCCATAATCATCATTGTCAAATATTTTCTTTCTTAATGACAATGTGATTAAGCATTAATCAATCTTTTGATTATCTCCTACACCAAATAAACCTTCAAACTATTTCAAAATCTTTCCAAACCATATCCTTAACATTCCCTTAATATTCATTATACTTACATGTACTTCTTGTCCCCCAACATTCCATCATTCTCCATATCAACCTCTTTTTAACCACATTCTCTCTTAACCACTACAATTCAAACACATCACCGCATTTCCCTATTCATTCTCTTCTCCAACTCTCTACTCTCACACACATCCATTTTGATTTCAAATTTCACACACACCCTCTCACAAACCTTCTCCCACACACACACAACCTTATCGTACCATTTGAAATTTGAATTCATCTCAAAGGCTCCCAATCACTTCACTATCACATCCTTACAACTTATTCTCTCATTCACTCTCACACACTTACTCTCAAATTCAAATTACATGCACACTCCTCTCACATTCCTTTCCTTCCCTCACACACTTTCCAACTCACATGCAAATATTTAAATTTAAATCCAAGCCTTAGGCTCCTCGTCACATCTCTCACATCCAAACAACTTACCTCCCTTACATACAACCTTCCTCACTATTTTTTCCTCTCACATTTCAAATTCAAATTTGAATTTCAAACCAAACGCTCTCTTCTATCACATCAAGCCAACTCACTCCAACTCATTCCAACTCATCCCATTCCATCTCAACTCCCTTAACCTAACCATGGTTTCTTTCCAACCTAACCTCTCTCTCTCTCACTTCCCTCTCTTACAACATTTGAATTTCAAATTCAAATTCATCCCTTTCTCACTCTAAACACAACATCCACACTTCTTTCCAAGAAAGGAATATTCCATGACATATTTTTTCTCTCTTATCTATGCCATGTGAGGAATACCCATTATACCCCTATTCAATTATCCCTTCTCTCTTTCTCTCTTTGATAATTGGCTTAACCTAAAAAATTCACAAAATGATTTTTATCAAATGGCTATTTAAGTTGGTTGACCTTGAGGATGAATAATGGAAAGGTCTAAAGTGTGAAGTACAATCAGGGGTTTAGCAAGGTTGGGTATTTAAAAGATGAAAATCCCAAGAAAATTAGTTCACGGGTTCTGGCGCGCTACTGGCACTCCGACTCGCCAGCTAGCGCGCCAGCCTCTAATTGATTGTTTTAATTTGGGATTTTGGCCTATAAATACCCACCCTTGGCTCTTGTATTCCTCACCCCTTTCCATTCATTCTTTCTTTATAATTTCTTTTCTCTCAATCCTCTTATTCTATCTTGTGTTCTTAATCTTTTACTTGTCATCTTTGGAAGAACACATCTTTTTGAAAGGGAAGATCACAAGAACCTAGTCTACTCTTATGATTGTGTTGAGGGTCTTCTTATCTATACCCTTTCTTCTAGAATCGAGTCTCTAGGTTAGGTTAGAGCTTGATTGAACAATCAAACATTTATACATTCGATTTGGTTGTGAGGAAAGTCTTGTGTCTTGGTGACCAAACCTAGATCGTTGGAGATCTAGTTGGGGTTTGATACTTACGGTGGGAAGTCTTTGTGGTCTTTGTGGTTAAGTCGAATCACGAGATTCTTTTGGGTGGTTTTCGAGGGCGGAATACCGTTCGGAGTAGCTCTTTTTTGTGAGCGCCGATCTTTTTGCATATCGGTGGAGTGAATTTGTAACGGTTTGTAGTCCACCGAAAGGATTATACTTAGTGAATAGTATCGTGTCGTGGATTCAAAACTTGACGTACGGATGGTATAAACCCCTCATCCCGAACTAGTATATATCGTGGTATTCTTTACTTGCTTTATATACTTTGGTTGTGCTTGTGGTTTTGTTTGTTTTTGTATAACCAATTGGTGATCTTTGAGGCTTGAAGTCTTTAAACATCGAAGAAGCCGTAAAGACCGTATTCACCCCCCTCTACGGTTCTACATAGGGTTTTTACCTCGATCAGGGTTGTAAGTTGAGTTGGGAAAGGTGTGTACTTGATGTTTTCATGGGGAAGTGTAGGAATATCCTGCTTTGGGTTTATTCGCTATCTGTGGGATTTGACGCATCTTTATTGCCTTTGAGACTGTAGACGGTGTCATCCTGACATTTCTTGAGTGGTATGTATAACTTGTCCCTTCGACTGTACGTGACGCGTGTGTTGACGTCAGCTGTACTCGCGCCTTTGCAGGGCGTTTATCACGCGCCTCATTATATGTGCTTTGACCTAGTGGGCGTTTGCCAAGTGTAGCTCGCTGATTCGTTTTCTTTGCCTATAAATAGGTCTATATAGGTGGGGAGGTTACAACTTGAAACAATAGAGCCTAGTTTCTCCCAATTTTCCACATCTCTTTCCAAACGCTAAAAAACTTCTTTCAAGAAGATATTTTCGTAAGTTTTTCATTGTATTTTTTACGAAGGGCATTTGTCTTCCTTCATTTTTGTGGTGTAAGATGAAGACTAATCGTGTTGATAGTGAAGACGTTTGTGGTCTAGCGTTTTTATCCTTTGGGTGTACTTAGATACCGGTGGAGTTTTGCAAGTGATTGTTAGGATGGAAGGGGTGGAGGGTCTTGCATCGGACTTTCTATCATCCTTCTTTAAGTCCTATCAGGGCGATTTGGTTATCCTGATGAGAAACTTAAATGTTACACCATTTTTTGGAGGTGAGAGTTTTCATATTTGCGGGAGACTTAAATGTTACACAGCACTTCCAGTTGCCATCGATTGGCGTAAACTAGCCCTTGATGTCTGGAAGCGCAAGTTGGTGGTCACTTAAGTAACCTCTTGTGGATTAGGGATGAGGGTTGTTGTTCTCCATGCCTTGGAGGAACAACCACCTGTTGTCGTTAACCAACCCTAGATGGGGATGTCCGACTGTGGGGTGTTGCCCCTGGTCCAAAGGGTAGATGCCCCTGTTGGACATCCTGCTCCTGACCTCAGTAAGTTTTTGTATTTTTTATGGTTTACTCCTGAGATTTTTGTTTTATGGACTGTTGACTTATTTTCGTTTGTTATTCTTGCAGGTAGTTCTTGATCACTACTGGGAGCTGCAAATAAAGTGATCCGACTGCGATGAGTCCCTCAAAGTATTCTGCAAGTATGAATGCTTGAGGGACCGCGGTCGAATTATGAATCTTGGATAAGGCTTGGGTCCTTTGATGAGCATGTATAAGGGATTACCCCTATGCACTGTGCTTCATTCTGGTTCTTCCCTGAGTGCTATCCAAGCTCAACACGCATCCTACTCACCTGAGCCTCGTGTCTGTGCAGATTGGAGCCTGAGTATGCCAGGTCGCTATTAGCTACATCCAGAAGTCTCTCAGACGTGTGTCTTTAATCCGTTATGTATTAGGATTGTTTTGTAGAATGTACCAGGCATGTATTGTCCTGGGTTTTGTAATAGGGTAGTTTACCCTAATTTTATAATGAAATTAACTGTTCGTCAATTTATCATTTTGCGTTTACCAGGCTTGTGTAGGCATGGGTTTTTAGTTAAGATGTCGTAACCCTAAATTCTTAATGAAATTAGCTTGTGAGCCAATTTATTGTATGTGTTTTACCAGGTTTGTATAGGCCTGGGTTTTTAGTTAGGGAGTTGTAACCCTGAACTCTTAATGAAATTAGCTTTCAATCCAATTTATTGTATGCTATGTATTCTTATTTTCAGTGATCAGTTAAACATGAAGAATGTGTAGCCTGGCTATGTGTAGCCTGATTTTGTAATCGAGGATCTGTTTGACCCTGATTTTTGTGATAATAGGTACTTATGTTTTGCCGTGCACATTATAACTAGTAACTATCGGCTAGCTATATTCCAACAACTCACTCATGGTAAGTTGTACGTATGTGTACTTTAGAATGGGTTTGCGCGATGAAACCTTATCTATGTGTCGTCGGGTGTATTCCCTGTTTTATGACCCGTAGGCACCTTTTTTCATGAGCATTTTCATAAAGGCTAATTTACGTTCAAGTAAATGTTTGCTTGTATTAATAGTCGTATTTGACACTTTGTAAGAAAAGTGTTGGATTTGTCATTGCATATTTATAGAAATAGTGCAAATGAGTTATCCTGGCTGTTAGGAGCCTTCATTTGAAAGTAGCAAAAGTTTACTTTGATTCAGCGATCCACCTTTGATGTAGCATAGATTAAGGTTGGATGTGTGCCATGTTAGGGGAATGTCATCCCCTTCAGGCGTTGTCAACAGGTAGGAACCATTGTTGTTTACCTGACGAATGATATATGGCCCTACCCAATTGGGAGCGAGCTTGCCCTGACCTACGGCCTTACTGACCTCGTTTCTACGCATTACATGGTCGCCAGGTTTAAAAGACTCTGGGCTGACACATTTGTTGTAATACTTTGCCATTTTGTTTTTAGAGTTCGCTAGGCGGATGACGGCTAGGTCGCGCTTTTCCTCAGTTATTGCTAGGTCCAGCCTAAGAGAGTCTTCATTCTCATCCTCATTTACCATAGCAACTCTTTCTGTTTGGATGAGCATTTCAACATGTATCACGACTTTAGTTCCATAGACCAAACTGAAGGGTGTTTCGCCTGTGCTTTCCTTTGGCGTGGTTCTGTGTGCCCATGTGTAACACCCCCAAAATAGCGCAACGGAAGATTGTGTCGCTGGGTATTACTTCATAGTACAAAGATTAAGTTACAGAAAACGAACTCTAAATCAGACGTTTTGAAAAGTTACCATTCGATTAATAATATCAGAGTTACAAACATGAGGTCCCAAAGTGTTTTTACGACATATTGAATGGTAATGATAAAAGTATACGTCTTCAAAACATGATATATGACTCTATGTTCCATGCACCCGCTATCGCCTTACTAACCTGAGGTAAACATGCTAAAAAGTGTCAACACAAAGGTTGGTGAGTTCATAGGTTTGTTGCAAATAAGATGAAAAGCTTTTATGATTGAATTCCCATGACAAGTATATGTCAACCTAATCCTGCTACAAATCCTGCCCATACAAGACTTGTAACATCTTAGGTCCACATATAAATTCATATTCAATAAACGTAAGTGTTGAAAGCGTTATGAGTAGAACATATGTGTATACGATATATGCAAGTGCTTAATGTATAGAGTAACAACCAACTGAACCTCATGACAAGCCTATTTACATTTTACAATACACCATATTATATTCACCCAAGGTCACGAACTTTGGACACAAGGGTGGGGGCATCTTCCCAAATAGTACTATAATCACCCGAGGTCATGAATCTAGGACACATGGGCGGGGGCATCTTCCCAAATAGTACTATCAATACCTCGGGGGCATCTTCCCAAATAGTACTATCAATACCTCTCCGACAGTTTATAGTAATACGTACGTACGTAAATACAAATCGTGTATTTAAATTGAGCGAGTAATGTATTTCGATAAACGAGAGTAAATTATTTCAATAAAACAAGTAAGTGTAACAAGCATGTATCTCCCCTAAGGAGTTTGTAAATGGTTTGTACAGTAAAAGTGGGGCCATGAACTCACCTCAAACAAAGGTAATACGATACTAGCAAATGTGTGCGCGAAAAATCGAGGCGCGATACTCTAACCGCAACCTAGAGTAATAAGACATTTTAGGTCGTGCAATAATATCGTGAATGCAATTTATAAAATGTTATATCACCCGTAGGTGTTTGTTTATATGTTTAGTTGTAAAAATAACGTCACTTCGTTATT
Organism: Artemisia tridentata subsp. tridentata; assembly: GCA_021014915.2. Taxonomy (NCBI): domain Eukaryota; kingdom Viridiplantae; phylum Streptophyta; class Magnoliopsida; order Asterales; family Asteraceae; genus Artemisia; species Artemisia tridentata. The sequence continues at coordinate 180,552,813 of CP139502.1, read as the reverse complement.
TTCTAGCAATAGTCAAAATATACTATTTTGGAATTTTAACAAGTATGTATCGTAGTTATGGTATGAATGTTTCGGTAATGTATATGTTAATACAAATATCGTCCTAAAAACGTTATTTATATTTTACGATCTTTGCTTTATTTTGTTAATGACAATTATAAGGTTTATCTTTAGCAAAGCATAAATATAAGTTAAAGTCTTTAACATTTATAGTAACAAGCTTTTTAAATACATTTACATATCACATGATCACTAGGAATTACATTGCATACATATATACTTTTACATGTTTATTTTTATTTCTTAAAAATAGAAATATACACATGACATCATGGCATACCTCATTTGGAAATCTTTAGATATCTTAGAAGATTTGAAATATATTTTGGAAAGGTCTTCAAGCATAATATTAGATTGTATAAGATCTTGGCAAGATTTGGAAAGATATGGTAAGCTCTTAGCTGGCATGTCTTGGCAGAACCAAACAGCCATATGGGCGGAACCCAGAATTTGGGTCTGCCAAATCTGTGGCCTGTCTGGTCAGTTTTGCCTATAAATAGCAAGCTGATCATTCAAGGTCACTCATCACTCATATAGCATAAATTACATATTTCATTCTTTCAAACATTACTAACCCATTCATTCATTCATTTCATTCTTAGTGATCTTTCTTTTGTAGCAAAGAGATCAAGCATCAAGGATCAACAAACTGTTGCAATCCTGTTAGTATAGTCACTGTGTGATTTGTTAGTAGTTCACACATCATTGTTATACCATTCATTCAGTAGAGTCCGGTTAGTGTTTTAGTCCTCAAAACACATAGAGTGTCGGGAGTGGTTGAACCCTTGTAAAGAACTCGACATCTAGCTTAGTGTCGGAAATTGTATAGGCGACGTCAGGTTGGTTCTACCTTGAACTAGAACCCGGTATTTAGCTTTGTACCGGAAAAATGTGTAAGCGACGTGTGTAAAGGTTTTCTCCGCCGAGAAGGGAGCTTGTTTCTTAGTGAAGAAAAACTCTCGAGTTAGAGGCTCGAGGAGTGGAGTAGGGCAAGGAAGAGAGTCCTTGTAGCCGAACCACTATAAATCTTGTTGGGTTTATTAATTTGATGAGACAAAACGACCAAGAATGAAACAAGAGGGACTTAATACGGCAAAGGAAGAAACCTTCAATAAAAGAAAAGATTACGTAGTATCTTTTAATATGTTAGGAATATCCTTTGTAAACCCTAATGTCTCTAATATATAAAGAGACATAGGGTACAGGTTTTTATTATTAAGTCTTCCACAATGTAGTCAATAAAGGTGTGTGTGTGTATCCTAGGGCATGAGATGTAAACGCCTAGGATTAGTTGTTTGTCGCTTCAAGAATCTCTTGATTCCTGTTACAAGATTAGTGTAACCGTATTATCTTGATCAAATAATATTGAGGCATAAAGTGTTAAAAAGAAACTTTGTGTCAGTAACTTTGATTTGTTTTTATTCCGCTGTGCATTAATATTCATTGTTATTGTTGAACCCTAAGGCTAAAAACGTTCTTAGTTTCTACAGGTGGTATCAGAGCTTGGGGAGCTCGTTACCTAGGGATTCACAAAGTTTATTTGTCGATGAGAAGCAGATCTGAAGAAGGTTGGCTGACGAAGGAATTTTTTTTTTCTTTAAGATCTGATGCGACAACATGGTAATTCATTAATTTTTGTCGTTGAATGAATGGCATTCACTTCATAATTAAACCTCGTACAAATTGAGATCAGTGCTGCTGTTAATTTTTGTTTATCCTCGTACAATGAATTCGATTTGTCGCTTATGGTTCGTATGAAGATTGCACATGGGTTGTCAGATCGTGAGATTTAATTGTATTGAATTAGTCATGCGTGGATTAATTGTCGTCTAGTGCATTCTTTAGACTGATTTGAAGAAAGGTCAACGTGGGCTCAGTGGTAGCCTCAATGCCGATTGGTTATAATCAGTAGTATATCACGTGGGGTCAGTTAATTCATTCTACTGCTTGGTATTTATTCTACTGTTGTTATTATTTGTTCCTACTGCTCGAAGATTTTCATTCTGCTGCTAAGTATTTTCATACTGCTGCTCGGGTTAAATTGTTTCTACTGCTAGCGTTAAGTTTCTGCTACTAGCTTTATAATACTGCTGCTTGCATTATGAGCTTCTACTGCTGCGTTTAAAAGAGTGTTTGGTTCGATATATATTTATTTGATTTACGAGTAGTAAGGGGAAGTACATGGTTGATTGGTTATTGGTTTACACATACACAGGGGAAGTTCACACACACAAGAGATTTTTGTTTTCGGTTCGTTAAAGTTTTAAAGGCTCGAATTAATTTTCTTATTGGCGAAGAGGAGTGTTTATTGCTTCTTTGATGATGCGGTGGAATTTTTCAAGGTTGTGTCTTATTATATCTTAAGGTGGGTGTTACACTTTAAAGGTAACTTGTTTCTTCATTCAGGTGACTACGAAGTGACAAAACACTTGAAGGAGTTACATTATTGTGCTCAGTGGTTATTTTCAAGAGATTGCGGTCTCCCTATACAGAAGGTATACGTTCGAAGTCTTTTAGTACAAGGCATAAGACACAGGGTTGGTTTCTTCTACTTCAACATCAAATTGGTAATGATTATTTTTCTTCAACAATATATAAAGCCTACAGATTTGAAGAATCATTTTATGTACATGCATCACTCGAGGGGAAGTTTCTACTGTTTATTCGTTCTCTATTTGTTGATAACAAAAAGGGGAAGAAATATTGTGATGGCATGGCATGACTTAAGGGGAAGACAAGTTTGTTTCATTCAGGGAGATGATTACATCTCAACTTCTCTACTTCGTCTAGGGAAGTTCGTACAAGACGGTGTTTGTTTTGTCATCATCAAATAGGGGAAGATTGTTGGGTTTATTAATTTGATGAGACAAAACGACCAAGAATGAAACAAGAGGGACTTAATACGACAAAGGAAGAAACCTTCAATAAAAGAAAAGATTACGTAGTATCTTTTAATATGTTAGGAATATCCTTTGTAAACCCTAATGTCTCTAATATATAAAGAGACATAGGGTACAGGTTTTTATTATTAAGTCTTCCACAATGTAGTCAATAAAGGTATGTGTGTATCCTAGGGCGTGAGATGAAAACGCCTAGGATTAGTTGTTTGTCGCTTCAAGAATCTCTTGATTCCTGTTACAAGATTAGTGTAACCGTATTATCTTGATCAAATAATATTGAGGCGTAAAGTGTTAAAAAGAAACTTTCAATAACTTTGATTTGTTTTTATTCCGCTGTGCATTAATATTCATTGTTATTGTTGAACCCTAAGGCTCAAAACGATCCAAGAAACTATCTTTAGCACGTTCTTAGTTTCTACAAATCTCCGTGTTGTGGTTTGATTTTTCTTTTCCTTACTTGCATTACTTATATTGTTTGTTTGTGTGCATTAACTTGAAATCACGTTAAGTCTCAAAGCGAATTAATTTTAAAACGGTAAAAACTATTCAACCCCCTTTCTAGTTTTCCACAATTGGCATCAGAGCTACGTTACTCAAGATTTTCAAAATATACTGTATTTTAAAACTTGAAACAATCAATGGATTTTGAAAACTTCAAAGAAGGGCAATCATATCTATGCAAAGACCACCACTATTTGAACCAAATAGTTTTATATATTGGAAAAACCGCTTTGAAACTTATGTGAAGTCAAAAGATATAGATTTATGGTATATTATCATAGAAGGTGATAACAAACCTATATTGAATATATCAGGAGGTCGGGATGAGGGTACTTCTCTTACTCGTCACAGTGATGAGCAAAAGAAGTTGATTGCCAAAAATAATGAAGCTAAAATGATGCTTTATAATGCTTTACCTAAGAAACAATATGAAATAGTCTTTATGTGTAAAACCGCTAAGGTTATTTGGCAATCATTGATTATCACTCATCAAGGAAACTCACAAGTCAAAGATAACAAAATTGATCTTCTTGTTCAACAATATGAACAATTTGTTATCTCTGAAGATGAGACCATTGATAGTGCTTTTGCTAGGTTTAATACTATAATTACTTCTCTTAAAGCACTTGACAAATCTTTTTCTAGTAAGAACTTTGTCAGGAAATTTCTTAGAGCACTTCATCCGAAGTGAAGAGCAAAGGTGACGGCTATTGAAGAATCCAAGGATCTTTCAAGCATGACACTTGACGAGCTCATCGGAAATCTCAAAGTTCACGAGATGGTGATGGAAAAAGACTCAAAAATAGTTAAAGGAAAAAGGGAGAAGATGAAGTCCATTGCCTTAAAAGCTAGGGTAGAGTCAAGTGATGATGAAGAGTCTAGTTCGAGTAGTGAAGACGAAGAGTATGCCATGGCCATTAGAGATTTCAAGAAGTTCTTTAGGAGACGAGGAAAGTTCGTAAAACAACCTCGTGAAGAAAAGAAATCCTTCCGGAAAGACCGTGATGATAGGAAATAAAAAGTAGATAGGAAGTGTTTTAGGTGCGGGGATTCCAGTCACCTAATAGGAGAATGTCCAAAGCCTCCAAAGAACAACTCTCAAAGAGCGTTTGTTAGTGGAGCTTGGAGTGACAGTGAAGGTGATGACGACGAGCCTAAGAACGACGAAGTTGCTCTCATGGCTCATGACTCAGAAGAGGTACATTCTGACTCGTCATACTCCTCTATTGATGATGAAACCTTAGAAGTAGAATATAACAAACTGTGTGATATTACTCTAAAAATTATAAACAAAAACAAGTTCTTAAAAACCAAAACAACACTTTTAGAAAATGAAGTTTATTGGTTAAAAGAAAAAGAGATACGATTAGAAAAGGGTAAAGCTACTGAAGAAACATGTGTCTCATGTCAAGAACTTTAAATAGAATTAGAAACACTTAAGACCACACAGGAAGATCTTATCAAACAAAACTCTAAGTTTAAAAGGTTTGATAAAAACATAAGTTGTGCAGATGAGATAATGAGAATACAAAAATTACCTCATGATAAAACCGGACTAGGTTTTATGAAACTAGGAGACTTAAGTAGTTTTAGGAAACAAACAGTGAAAGTACAAGAAACTGTTCCAACAAGCTCAGACACCCACGGGTCTGGCGGATCCAAAAATTTGGTTCCGCCAGTTATGGCCAAAGGATCCGCGGGTACTGTTGATGAACAGAAGGCTTGTACTTCGGATCGTACTGAGTTTGTTAAATTCACAAGAAAACCTAGCACTAGTAAAACTGTTAACAAACAAAAACCAGCAGTTACTATAGGAAAAGAACAAGTTAAAAATGAATTTAGGACTAAAACAGTTCAAGAAAGACCTAGAACTAGTTTTCCCAAACACCTCTTTCCAAAGAGTAACTTTAACTCACAACATCATCATCAAAATAGTTGGAACCAAAACATGTCTAGGAACTATCAAGGTCCCAACTACATGCCATGGAACACTTATCCACCATTTCCATACATGAACCATGATAATGTAATGTTTAACCCAAATGGACCCATGAGATATTGGGGACCAAACGCTTGAGTTTTTCTTGAACTTAGGTGTGCTTGAAAGTTGGGTTAGAACCATATGAGTGGATAAAAGACAGCGGGTGTTCAAGGCACATGACGGGAAACAAAAGCCTTTTCTCAACCTACCAACCTTACGACGGAGGTAACGTTACGTTTGGTAGCAAGCTTAAAAGTAAAATCATCGAAAAAGGTACAATTTCTCATGACTCTCTTTCTATTGATGATGTTGCTCATGTAGATAACTTAGGATTTAACTTGCTTAGTATTAGTCAATTATGCCGTAAAAAGTATAACGTCCTTTTCAGTGAAAATGGAAGTAAAATACTTAAAGACGGTATAACTGTAGGAAAAGGTGTTTTAAAGAATAACGTATATGTTATGAAATTAGACAAAATACCTAAAGACAAACTTTGTCTTGCTTCTTTGGACGAAAAGTCAACTCTGTGGCATAGACGCTTAGGTCACGCCAACATGAGACTCATCCAATCCTTATCATCTAAGTAACTCGTTAGGAACCTACCCAAGTTGAAATACGACCAACACTTTTGTGATGCTTGCAAAATTGGGAAACAAGTTCATAATAGCCATAAGGCTAAAAACATGGTGTCTACATCTAGGTGTCTAGAATTGTTGCATATGGATTTGTTTGGTCCATCCGCTATACAAAGTTATGGAGGAAACTTTTATACTTTGGTAATAGTAGATGATTACTCTAGGTATACTTGGACTAAGTTTTTGAAAACTAAAAATGAAGCATTTGATAAATTTGAAATTCTAAGTAAGAAAATTCAAAATCAAATAGGAAATAGCATAGTGTCAATTAGAACCGACCACGGTCGTGAATTTAATAACAAAACCCAATTCGGAGCTTTTTGTGATGCTAATGGCATAACACATAATTTCTCGGCTCCTCGAACTCCTCAATCTAATGGTGTAGTAAAACGTAAGAATAGAACACTTCAAGAAATGAGTCAAACAATGTTAAATGAGCAAAATATACCCCAAAAGTTTTGGTGTAATGCCGTTGACACATCCACATACATCCTAAATAGAGTCTTAATTAGACCATTCTTGAATAAAACATCATATGAGCTTTATAGAGGCAAAAAGCCTACACTAGGATATTTTAGAGTTTTTGAAAGCAAGTGATTCATTTTAATTAAACACTAAGGATTACCTCACCAAGTTTGACCCAAAGTCTTATGAAGGTGTATTCCTAGGATACTCACAGAATAGTAAAGCCTACATAGTCTTGAACAAAGAAACCTCAAGAATCGAGGAATCGTTGAACGTAACATTCGACGAAAGTCCACCTCCCTCTAAGACATCATCTTTGGTAGATGATGACTTAGTTGAAAGTCAAATGGTTGAATACCAAGAAAATATAGAAAATGACAAAGAAGATGTACCCGTGGATAGGGAATTAGTCAACATCAAAGAATACAAAAGTTGTAATACCCAAAAATCTAAAACATGCAAAAAGACCAATTTGCCCTTATAATTTAAAATTTTGATTAATAAGCTTACGATCACCAAATAAATTCCAAACCTTCGGGAATGAACTAGATATGAATCCAAATAATTTTTGTGACTACATTTTAACATTTAGAAAAGTACAAAATATACAAAATAATTGTTTTGTCCGATTTATATATAATTCGTGTATTATTAAGTATTATTAGTATAAAATAAATTAAATAAAATACAAGATAAATGCAAATAAAATTAGGAAATTATCACAATTAGTATTTGAGCATAATTAGACTTTCTTGGACCGAAATATATGATCCCATATCACTTATACACGTTTTCTATATTTATCCTATATATAATAAAATTTCAAAACCCTAAAAACACTTCACAAAATTCGATCAGCCTCTATTCGACCAGGGAAAATTCGTGGGTTATTTTTCTGGTATTCTACAACATCTAAGGAAGCTAGTAAAATCGTTTGGAGGGTTGTGGAGTCATTCGTTTGATCGCTAGAGTTTTTGTTTTGTCGAATTAACTTAATCGAGAGGTATAAATTTCTATTATCCCTTTTTTCACGTTCGATTGTCCATGTAGTATTTTTATTATGTTCTTAGGATCATATAAGACCTAAATAAAATATATGAATCGAATCATGCTCGCTAAATAGATCATAATGATTTTTGAGAGCAAAAACGTACGTAAAATCCGAAACAAGCTATGCGATTTTTCCAGGGGTTGTAATCATTTATTTTGGACCTTATACGAATTATATGATCTGGGGAAAATGCTTGAACCAATTATAGAAGTTTAGTTTGATCGTGGCTAATTATTTTGTAATCGGATCTATGTATATCGAATGAAAGAAAATAAAAAGATACCCTAGAACGAATTAGGGTTAGGGTTTGGTACTTGAATCTGGACATTAAATGCTAACTAATGATGAGGTAATGATTGTTGAATGATTAGAGGAACTAGGGCTTGTATTTGCATATTAAAAATGTTATACGAATTATGAATAAATAAGGAGGGCTTGTTTTGCCAACTTTGAAACTTAAGGATTATTTTTATAATGTTAATGAGGTCAGTACAAATGTATAAAAATTATAATATGAGGTCCTTATGTGTAAAATTTGCAAGATCATGATTATTTGTTAATTTAAGGTTTGAATTAGGAATTAATTAATTAGAGGGACTAAAAGTGTAAATTCAAGAAACTTGTGATTATTTTGTGTAAATAATATTATTAGGAAGATAATATGTAAATTTGGATATTTATGGGCTTAATATGTAATTATTGATAAATTGAGAATTTAATTATAAGTTTTGTAAGTTAAGGGACTAAATATGTAATTATGTGAAACTTGGAATATGATTCGTACCATATATAAATTGGAAGGTTATATTCTGTAATTTGGTAAAATAAGGTGTTTGAGGTGTTAATATGAATATAGTAAGGGTTAGAGTGTAAATTATGTAACTATAAGGTCTAATTTGTAATTTTAATAACTAAAGGGTGTAAAGTGTAGATATTGAAACTTAAAGGACTAAAGTGTGAATCTGAATCCATTATGTGTTCAAACTAGTAATTTGTAATAGTTTCATTTAAAACCCTAATTATGTAAAAACTTGTCATAATTAACCCTGAACTATCATAATTTGCTAAAATGTACCCTATGGCCATAATGTCCTTAAATTAAGGCTTAACCTAAGTTGAAATACTTAAAACTTACTAAATAAGGAAACTTTTTAAAAATGGAAACCTGTTAAAAATAGAAAGTTACTTAGAATGGAAAGATAACTAAAAAGCCATTTGTCATTCTGTCTTCTACTTCCTTAGGTTCGAGGAAGTAGTAAGTTGATCCTTGTCATTTGCTATCCTTGTGTCCTGCTAATAAGGTACATATATTCTGCCCTTTTTAGTAAGGTGCCTTCGTTCTCTTGATTTCTTATCTTGATTCGTTTAGGATTTCCCAAAGCCATTGCTATGTTCCCTTGTATTGTGAACCTTAGAGTTGAACCTTTGCCTTGATCTTTTGTCTTGAATCTTGTCCTGAACCCTGCTGTGAACTTTGATAGGAACTTTGACTTGAACCCAAATATGATTGGACATTGTAAATGGGATGAGAAAACCTTTTTGATTATTTATGAAAACGTTTCAAGAAAACTAATTTTTAAAACTGTCTCTATGAAAAACTGTTTTGAAAAGACCATTTTATGAAGATCAATTTGTAAGATTATTTTTATAAGAAGACGTTTTAAAGGATTTTGAATCTTTGTCATTTATTTCTGAAATGTCTTGACGTGAACCCTTTACCATGAACCTTAGATATTTGGACTTGACAATGATTCGGTAACTTAGACCTTTTGGACCTTTGCTGTAATTTAGACTTTTGACCTTTCAATTGATACCCGAGCCAAGTTAGTTACCTAGCCATGAAGGTAACATGGCCGTGTCATTGATGCACCAATGGCATGACTCCAGTGTGTTCGAGTGATGTTACACACCGTCCCCATATTTGTTCGTAACGTGCACATTATAATTATTATTGGCCTATATTATTGTTCGGGGGGCGTATGGATGCATCCTAGGTTAGTGTTTGTATTAATGGATATTATATTATATTGTTCGGTGATTGATGCTGTGTGCAATACACGTCTTTCACAAAGTTCGGGAGCTGATCACTCTAAACTTGATACATGAGGACACCCCTCATATTATCTAATTACTTGAGAGGCATCCCCTCTAGATTGCTACAGGGTTACTACATTTGGTTTGTTCGGGCTCGTGGAGGATTACTGACCCTTTTTCTTTCCTTTTCTTTTCATTTCATTCTTATTATATTCCTTGCCTATGACTTATGTATTCCATTACACTAAATTATACATGCTCGTTTTCATTTGTTTTCGTTTATTATATATCTGTTCACTGGGCTTTTTAAGCTCAGCCGCGTTTCTTTTCCCGCGGCAGGTTTTTAGTTGGAAGCTGGTTATGAGTGAAGAGACTTTTGGACTTAGAAGACCTTGATAGTTATGCTAAAGTAGAGACTCTTAGAAGGATTTGCATTCGCAGACTTAGTATTTAGCTTTTGTTTCCTTGTTAGCCTTGTATTTTCAGTATTTCAATTGTAACCTTTGAGAACTCTTGTATTACTGTTGATGTATGCTTTGTTTTGATCTGATATGAAACCATTCTTGCGACATCTTTACCCTTATCGGGTTGGGGTGTTACAATTATGGTATCAGAGACAGGCTGCGATTCGTAATACATTTACCCTTGACCTGCGTAAGTTAGGACCACTAAGTTTTCCTTGTGGGCGCTCGTAGGACAATCTTTGAAAATTTGCTTTAAGATTTCCCTATAGGAACGTAAGTTTTGACCGGTGAGGATTTGGGTAGACATTAGGATTCTGTTTTGTCTTTCCATTCGTGCTTATTCTACATATTTCGTCTATAATTTTCGAAATCGTTCAGACGGAAATATTTTACGTGTTTAGTTTTCTTGAGTTATGAGTAGTTTTAGACATCTATCGGGTTCTAGTGCTTAGTATCGTGTATGTCATTTTCAGCATGGCACCTCCAGCACGCAACAAGTATCGTTGGGCAACTGTTTTCGCTACTGGCCGAAAAAGGATTGGTAAGTTGAGAAGGACTAACAGGAGGATTTCGATCCCTGCTAGTATGTGGCCATGCCGAATCGAAGAAAGAATGACCGTGGTGAATATAAGTGGAACGGAGGTACATATGCACGAGACGAAAGTAACCGATGGAGACGGCTTCGTGACTAGGTACCCGGGAAGGTGCCCCAAGTTTATAGAAGAAGGAGGAGTAGTACGGGCTGAGCCTCGAAATTGGTATGGGTTTGTGGACCACGTAGGAAATGAAGGAAGGAACCCTGAGGATGATTTCGCTAGGCGACCACTGCCACAGCCTGAAGGGAACCAAAACGGATGGCTTAGCGAGGAAGATGAAGTGGATTCAGACTTGGAGTCCACCGCGAGTAACACGATCTAGGCATAGGGATAAAGCTCGAGTCATGTGTGTGTTATTATTGTTTAGACTTTTGTCTTAGGTTTCTCTTGGCATTAATATTGTACGGATTCCGTTGGATTATGGGGTTTTCCCGAGTATTTAATAATAAGGCTTGAGCAATTTTTGGAATAATTTATGTGTGATATGTGTTTATCATGGTTCTCAACCTTTTTAGTCTGTCAAGCTCATCTCGGCTAGGAAAGCCAAAACTTAATTTTCCATGGTTGCCTTGGTTTACTGGCATCCATTAAAGATACCCCTTTAGAAGTTTCTAGTATTGAAGTCGTTCTAGAACCCATTCCGTACACCAATGAATGAACCTCATCTCGAGAGTTATTGGGCAACCTGAGTTTTCTGAACATAATTCCTGGTTGAACCACCAAGCTGTCCACCGAAGCGTGAAGTAGGATTTGACAAGTTATTGAGAGATTGTCTAGTCACCAAGTGAAGGTATCTTTCAGATGTGTCTGGGATCATAAAAATTGATTTGACGAACCGGGAAGAGCAGCAACCGAAGACCAGGAAGTGAGTTTACCTAAGTGTATATTCTAGGCGTGTTTTAGTTTCGTTCGCGATAAAGAAGGATGGTGACTGGAGATAGCTGAACCGTATTACTGTTAGGAGCCAATATTCATCCTCCCTGGAACGACTACGTGTTTGTTTAATTTCAGAGTGCGAAGTTTCCTTCTGATGAATTAATTTTATTTTTGGAATCGTCTTCTGTATTCGTAAACGACTGCTATGACGGTTAGGGACGCTAATAGTATTAGCTAAAGCTCTGACTGTTTTGTGAATCTGATAAATAATGTTTTTCTCGTGAGTACTTGGGCAAATGGTCATTGTATGACTAAATAGTACATTCGGAGACGAGGAAGAGCATGAAAATCATCTTTGCACCTTGTTGGTCATTTGTGCATACTGAAAGATTGATAGTTGTTGAGACAACGACGTTCTTAATTGAGGATACCTCTTTAAATTCCGCGAGCTTTGAAAGCTATCACCGTGTGGTCAAAACCAACAATAGAATGGAGAACTGAAACCCTTTAAACTCTGCCGGAAAACTCTGGAAGATGTTTGCAACTTATGATATCATTGAAGAAAATTGGTGAACAGAGAGAAACAACTTAGTTTGATTTAGAATGGAGCTTTGGAAAAGTTGGAATAGAAGTTAGCTTCCGTACCCTCGGGCGGGACAATCCTTGGGATAAACCAGAAAGAGACTTGGTTATACTCCCTTACAGCACAGAAGGTTTCGTATACATTAGGACAACTAGAGACATATCAGAAGAATTGCTTCAATACCTGACCTGGAGTTAACAACAAACGGCAGCTACCTTGAAGAGTGAAGATATTCCTTACAAGGTAGAGGTGTTGGCGATGCAGAAGAAGAAATTTAGTCAAGATAGCGAATCTGGAGCTGATGAAGACATGCAGTCTAATTTTTCCTATTCATCTTGGTTGTACTAAGATGAATTGAGAGCGGAAGCAGACTGGATGATGAAGAGATTCAAAGATCGTGCCAGAAATCCACGCTACTCCATCATATTCCAAGAAGAACTGCAGGAGGCTCGACGAACCAGACTCAAGTTCCCGATTTTGGTTTCACTTTCCGATTGATGGACAGACGAAGATAGATTAACCGGACTTGAGGAGAGTGGATGTGTTGAATGGACGGAGTTTAGAAACAGACCCTTTATGTTTGGAAGAATTGAATCTATGAAGGCCGAAGTTCTTGGTGACTAATTTTCATTTCCGCTGACCCTCTTAAGTTCGTTATATCGTGATAAGATCCTCTTATGATTTAAGTTTCCTAGAAGCGTTTCTGTTCGTGTTTATGATGAAGCGAAAAGTGTACCGCTTTTAGGGGGTCATTTAAGCCCTAAATCGTATTTATTTGATCAAATATTGCCCTAAATCGTTCCTTTTGTCATTTTCGGTACTTTTGAGAAGAAATCTGGAAAATGAAGCATTTTGGACGTTTTTGGAGCATAAAAGTGAAGAAAACGACAAAGTCTCAAAATCGGCTGAAAAGTACCTTTGACGGCGTCAGGGATTTCCCTGGACGGCGTCATGGCTTGGCAAGAAAAAGGTGGATATGAAAATTACTCATGATAAGCCAGAGAATTTTGCATGAAAAATCTGACGGCGTCACCCTTTGAAGTGATCAAGGTCGTCACGGTTTAAATTAAAGAGGGACGGCGTCAAGCCTTATTCTGACGGCGTCAAGCTTTGATAAGCCAGAACGGATTTTGGAGGTCTAAAGAGGGACGGCGTCAGGAAGGCCATCCGGGAACCCTAAAAGCGGCGAGGTGACGGCGTCAGAATCTACAACGTGACGCCGTCAGACCTTATTCTCTATATATAGTTTTGCAATTTTTTGTCATTAGGGTGGAACTTATTGTGTGTAACTTTGGAGGAGAAACCCTAGACGAATTTCTGCCATTTTTAAGGGTTTTCATACCCTTGGATCTCCCATGTTTAATTGAAGATAAGTGATTATTTAATCATTCAATATGTCTATGTGTTGTTTGATTACATCTTGTTCTTGTCTTTTGATTAACATGCTAGGCTAGATTTATCTTGTGTTTGCTTAGATCTAATGAAACCTAGCTATTGATTATTGGTTATTAGTGTGTTATTAATTGTATTGGATGATTGTTCATCGATGTTAGGCTTAAGAAAACTGGCTAACCTCCTATACGGTAACTTGCTTGAACGTCTTAAGAAACATGAACCAATGCGTACTAAGGTTTTTATGGTTGTATTTAATGCATGAGCGAATTCTAGTGATCCCATGTTAGGAGCTTCTTAGCCGGCTCGACATAGGAGTGAAGTAGGAGCTCATAGAGTTGGGGAAGTACGTACGCCACCCCACGATTGGTATTAAGGAATACACCCGTCATCCACGCAATTAATACACACTAATCAACCGGCAAAAGATAGTTAGGGAGTAAGGAAATCTAAGTAAACACATTTCTCTCCATATAAGTTTCATCAACCTTTTCATTTTCTGTTATTTTATTTTATTTGCATTCGTAGTTATTTGGGTTAGTTGATTAGCAACTAATTCCGCCCACTCTTTCAAACCCGAGATTTTACTTGCTTTCATAAAATTATAAAAATACAAAAAGAATCTTCCCTCACCCTTAGACCTATTAGAGTAGTTTTTCATACCTAACGAACACTATTCCCTGTGGAGAACGATCAATCCCCCGTACTTACCACTACACTATACTACATCGGTCAGGTACACTGCCTGGTGGGGTTGTAAGCCTCTTGAGATCCCTCGAGAGGTAAAACCTGTTGTAAGGTTGCAAAACCACGCATCAAGTTTTTGGCGCCGCTGCCGGGGAGTAGTTATTGCTTAGGTTGAAATTTCTTTTTATTCGGTCTACTCATTAGATTCCTATCTTAGTGATGTTTTTATTTTCTTTTTATTAGCTTTCTTGTAGTCTATCTTTTTCTTTGTGCCATTTGTTTGTAAAACCATTTTCATTTGTCACTATGGCGGATGAAACTCCATTTAGATCATTGATAATAGAGGAACAACTATATTTCACTAATAGATTTGCTTCCTATCATTCCAATGAATTTTTGTGTGCTCTTAGTGATTTCCAAGAGGAGTTGGGGGTAAAGTTAGATGGGTTTAATGAATTTTATGCATGTGTGATTTCTATTAGACGATCATTATCAGGATCAATTCCTTTTAGTAAGACCCTTTGGATGAATTTTGAGGAAAGCTTCCTAACCATGACCCATAAGTGGAACGAATTAGTGGATTTGTATGAGCAAAAAGACCTAGTTTCTAAGAACATGGACTTAGAGTCAAACCAAGATTCTGAGATGGTTAGTGTTGAACTACCTAGTTGCATGAGTGGGATAGATTTCACCAAAACATACGACACACATGAGGGTAGAGTTGAGCCACCTAAGTGCATGTCATGGTTAGGCACTACCATAATACATGATGAACACATAGGTAATCTTGATGTGATGGAGGATATAGTAGAAACCCCAAGCCCACCAAGTACCCCACAAGTCCAAGCATTGTTTGAGGCATACACACCGCCCGTGACTTACCCGGAAGAAGTAGAAGAAACTTTAGGAATCCCGATGGAGGTAAAACCCTTGGACCAAGCACCACTAGAGGATATAGGTTTGAATACTTATAGTGATAACCTTACTCTTAGTTCTAGGGAATTTCCTAGTGTTGATGAACCGGAACCTCAACCTTTACACAACTTTCCATCCTTAGATATATTTCTAGGAGACAAAAGAGGAACCGACCCACCCATCAACCCATATTATCCGGGTAGTTTTAGGATGAAGGAAGCCATTCACTCACCCCCTTCACCTCACGTGGCATATTTCCACCCTAAGGGTGTGTATCGCTACTTTCACCCACACTTAATCCTAAGTGTAGGGAAAACCTCCCCTATTTCCGTTAAATAAGGGTAGAGTCAGGCTCGTGACTCGAACAAAAACAAGCGCTTCTTGGGAGGCAACCCAAGCTTTATTTGCTTTGTGTGTTTATTTATTTGTTTGTTTGATTTTATTTGTTTCCGTATGTGTGTTTAATTTTTATTCTTATTGATTCATGTTCAAAACTAAATTTGTGAAAATGCTTTATTTTGTTTTTAACTTCGTCTTAACTACATATAAAGGTATTTTGCAAAAGTTAAGTGTAAGGGAAATCTAAATCGGTTTATTAGAACACAAATGAACATGAATCATAATAATAATAAATTAACATACATATTAGTATTTGTTTGAGTCAAATGCTTGTATCGAGTCATAATGATGTTTTGCAGGAATTCCAGGAAGTAAGGTATAGGTTTTTCCAAATTTTTTCCGGAGACTTAACATGAGAATTCTATCAGATCATTTCTGACGGCGTCAGATTTGAATTTTCTGAAATTTTTGAAAGTTTTGTTTTCATAAAAGTTTTTATTGAATCTATAATTTATAAACTCCAGGAATCTGCAAAATTATCATTCCACAAGCATTATATCCTTATATATAGAGTTTATCCCGCCGATGTTATGCAGGTTTTCGTGTTTGTTTTCTCAGGTTTAACAGGTTATTTTGGACAAGGAGATGTATGTGGAATCAAGCTTAGGGCGATGCATTAGTCATAAAGCTTCTACATTCTCTTGGAAGAAGATCTAACCGTGTTACTACATTATCCACCGAGCGAATCAGGGGAGTATTTGATTTCATTCTTTTACCTTTTTACTTTTACATCTTGTTATTTGAGCATTGGGGACAATGTTCATCTTAAGTGTAAGGGGGGTAAAGTACGATTAGAGAATGCTATTACGCTTGATTTTTGTTTGTTTAATGGTAGATGTGTAATAAAACTGAGATAAATACCTGTTAGGGCAATTTTAGTGCCAAATTTAAAATTTTTTACAACATTTAGGAGTGAAACTTTGATCTTAATGAGCGTCTCACGGATAGGAGTTATATGACTAGCACAAAAACCGTACCACTAAAAAATTTTTCACCCCCAAATATGTGAGGTTCGCCCCTAGAATTGGTAGGAAAAGCATTTATGCTATGATGTGTGTACCGGTAGCACTTAGATTCTAGAACTTGCGTTAGGACCATTCCGAGGCCACAAGTGAGACTACATTCGTGTAAGATTTACTACATGATAAGACGCATTAGGATTAACCCATTGTTTTACACCTGTGTTTTTGTTATAATTACATTGGCTACATTGGTCAAGTAATTCTCCCACACCCTTTGCGTTGTACTCATTTTTAGTACACGATACCCCTAGTACACCCCTCAGAGCCTATCTTTTCGTTTCGACCTTTAAGCATTTTACTTAAAGGAAGAATTTGTTACACCCCACTTAAATGTACACCCAAATCGCCTTAGCCTACCTTGTATGCACTCATTTTTAGTGCATTATTGTTACAACATTTGTTTAAACCCAAGTTAATTATCTAGTTGATTACATGGTTGCTAAGTCGAGTCATATCCTTGTACATATTGTTTTGGGACGATTGGGACTCATGGGTAAAGTACTAGTGTAATGGAGTAATGGGGAAGAACATCATTTATTACCCCCATATGTGCTAAATATTTTAAAAGTACTCCAAGTTTTTCAATTATCTTAATTCGAGTCATTAGAATAGTATTTGTAAAGTTATGTAAAAGTTCAAGTGTAAGGGGAATGCAACGCCCCTATGATGTATTATTTTGGATGGTAGGGCAAAAGTGTATGCAAAAAAAAAAAAAAAAAAAAAAAAAAAAAAAAAAAAAAAAAAAAAAAAAAAAATTAAAAAAAAATGAGAAAAAGAAAAATAGAAAAAAAAAACATACGGACTACCATCCCGTTTTATTTTATGTTTATTTTATGATTTTGTTATTTTATTTTTAGCTTAAATCGAGTCTAGTCTTGGCTTAGCAACATTGTATAGTACATGTAATTGATCAAGATCTTTAACTCGCCACCAGTAAAATATCCCTTATCCAACAAAACCGTGTTTATCATATCCCTACACCTAACGTTATAACCCGATTAAAAGCCCTCTTTGATAGTTTATCTTTGGTGCTTACGCCTAGTGGAAAAAGGTTTTTGATCCTTTCCCAAGCCTATGGTAATCTATTTGCTATGACAGGCAGTGAGAGATATTATCCGTTTTCATTTATGAGATTTATTTTGATGACACCTGAAAGATGTGAGTATCTAAACACTACTTGTGAAGTGCTAGTTTGTAATCTCCGTGCTTATTATGATTAAAGTGGAACGAATATTTGTTGTAATTACTTTTATGTTAGCATTAAATGACCCCTAACTTGTATTTTGATTAGAATAAAAGCGCATTTGCTTGAGGACAAGCAAATTTCAAGTGTAAGGGTATTTGATGAAGCGAAAAGTGTACCGCTTTTAGGGGGTCATTTAAGCCCTAAATCGTATTTATTTGATCAAATATTGCCCTAAATCGTTCCTTTTGTCATTTTAGGTACTTTTGAGAAGAAATCTGGAAAATGAAGCATTTTGGACGTTTTTGGAGCATAAAAGTGAAGAAAACGACAAAGTCTCAAAATCGGCTGAAAAGTACCTTTGACGGCGTCAGGGATTTCCCTGGACGGCGTCATGGCTTGGCAAGAAAAAGGTGGATATGAAAATTACTCATGATAAGCCAGAGAATTTTGCATGAAAAATCTGACGGCGTCACCCTTTGAAGTGATCAAGGTCGTCACGGTTTAAATTAAAGAGGGACGGCGTCAAGCCTTATTCTGACGGCGTCAAGCTTTGATAAGCCAGAACGGATTTTGGAGGTCTAAAGAGGGACGGCGTCAGGAAGGCCATCCGGGAACCCTAAAAGCGGCGAGGTGACGGCGTCAGAATCTACAACGTGACGCCGTCAGACCTTATTCTCTATATATAGTTTTGCAATTTTTTGTCATTAGGGTGGAACTTATTGTGTGTAACTTTGGAGGAGAAACCCTAGACGAATTTCTGCCATTTTTAAGGGTTTTCATACCCTTGGATCTCCCATGTTTAATTGAAGATAAGTGATTATTTAATCATTCAATATGTCTATGTGTTGTTTGATTACATCTTGTTCTTGTCTTTTGATTAACATGCTAGGCTAGATTTATCTTGTGTTTGCTTAGATCTAATGAAACATAGCTATTGATTATTGGTTATTAGTGTGTGATGAACTCAAATAAGTACATTTTATTACTATCATTTATCCTATTAACTTGACTTGTTTTACTATATTATGTATGAGGATTGATACTTAATCATTTACTTTTGTAATTCTCAGGTAAAAACAAGCATTTGGTGAAACTTAGCGATTTTGGACTAATAATGGAGCAAAACGTGCATAAAGTGAAAGTCTACCGACATGGACAAGATCAAGTCAATTCTGCTCCAGATGCGCCGCATCTCACTCTCGACATGCGCCGCATCTCTATCAAGATATCACCAGATACGATCCAAGATACAAGAGGACATGCGCCGCATCTAATCATGGAGTTACGCCGCATCTTCTGGCGGTGTACGAATATTCCTGAATATTATAATCTTGGACCGCACGCGAAGTTAAGTACATGCACCGCATCTACTTAGTAGATGCGCCGCATCTTCCCTCAGACAGAAAGTATAAATACCCCGTAGACCAGACGAATTACGGGGTTCGAAGTCCCGGAAAACCTAAAACCGAAGTCCGAACAGGAGAAACAAAGGACGAATTCAGTCAAGGAGGCAGCACAAGACACACCCAAATCAAAGATACAAGAGCTGTAAGAAGGTGCTGCATGTGTTTAATTCATTAAGTAGTTTTGTTTTATTGTGTTAGCAAACTTTAATTCATCAGGATTGGTGGCTTGTGTAATGTGACAACGAAAGATTGCACTCCCTTTAATACTTGCTTTCCCATCAATTAAAGTTTATATGTTGATGTCTTTGGTTACTACTTATTAGTGCATTGATAACCTCTGTGTTTATTAGTGGCTTGCGGGCATTTGACTGCGGGACATAATGTGGCTCCCACGGTTATTACTAAATTGATCACTTAGGAATAACTTTTAGACATAAGTAATCATTAAGGGTTTACTCGCCGATAAGAATAGGACCAACGAGAAAGGGTTAACTACATACACTTCATATAAAGCTATCAATAAAACAAGTGACAATCTACTTAATCATAAGGACAGCCCTCTTATTGTCTCGAGTATTTATCTGTGTACGTGTGTGCTACTTGCTGATTCGTGCCTATTGGTTTATTTTATTGTTTAATTGCAAACAAACCGTGCCAGTCTCTCAGGCTGAAACCCCCTTGCGTTAGGATATTAAAATACTGATTAGAATAACGAGCTAATACGTTCCACTCTTAGTGATCGACACTCTACTTACCATTATCTTCATACTGACCGGGTACACTGCTCGTTAAGTGTGTGTGTTATTGATAAGTCGGCTAAATATAAATTTAAAACTTGAGTAGGCATTAAAACTGCCAAAACTTTACTCCAACGCACGCTCATCAAGTTTTTGGCGCCGTTGCCGGGGAGTGAATTGTTTTTATCTGTTAATTTAATTAGTATTTTAATTAGGTTTTTCTTTTTTATTAGATTAATTGCATCATTGTACTATTTTGCATATTTGTTGTATTGTGTATTATTTGTTTTGTGTTATTTGTTTGCTTTATTTGTTTTTATTTTCGTTTGTGTGTTTAATTTTTGTTTTTATTTTTTCGTATTTTTCTGTTCTGCTATCGTTGTACTGTGCTAAATCAAACGATACGGCGCATCTGATCTCTCAGATACGGCGTATTGCGTTTAATTTTTTTTTATATACAACGCGTTTAATTAATTCGATACGACGCATCTTTTCCCCAAGATACGGCGTATCTGTTTTTAATAAGAAAATTTTTCTAAGCGATAAAGTAATACGACGCATCTGCTTTAGCAGATACGGCGTATCTGTTTTTAATTAAAAAAATTTTCTAAACGTTAACGCCATACGACGCATCTGCTTTCGCAGATACGGCGTATCTATTATTTTAATTAAAAACAGTTTGCGAATTATTAAACAGATACGGCGTATCGATCTCTATCGATACGGCGCATCTTTCTGAATCAAAAATCGATATTTATTTTTAAACGTAACGAAAATACGGCGCATTAACTTTCGTTAATACGACGCATTTAATTTTAATTAGATAAGCTGATTTTTGATTAATTACTTCGATACGGCGCATTCTTAAATTTTAAAGCGGCGTATCTATTTTCTGGATAAAGTCTGATTAAATTTTAACGATTATAAGATACGGCGTATCCAACTATTTGGATACGGCGCATCAACAGCAGATATCAGAAGCTTTTATTTTACTTTGATCGTTTCACCCTTCTTTTGCACGAGTAAGTTTTATTTCAGGAGGATGGACGATCCGGATATTACAATGGAAGAATATGTCGAGCTTATAAAGGAAAGAGCCTTGAGCAATAATCAGATGTATGATTGGAAAAGAGCAAGATATGGTGCACAAGTCATCATGGATAAAGAACCCACGATGGAAGAGTACTTGTTATTGAAGCAGAAAAAGTCAGGGAGAGAGAGAAACAAATTGCCATTTCGACACGCTTGGACTTTATCAATTGATGAAGATGAAGAAGAATCATACGATTTTGGTGCAATTAGGTTTCCGGCAATAGTTATTGATGACGATATTTCTCCGAAAGTTTCCCAAGATGAAGAAGAGTCACAAGTGTTTGATTTGAATGAAAATCCGGCAATTGTTTACAAAGAAGCTTATTCATCCGAAGGTGCTTATGATGAAAATGAAGATGAATGTGGGACAATGGTGTATGGTGCTATTACTTGTAATTTTCCACCCGAGATGGAAAATCTATTCTCATCATATCAAAAACACCATGATAATATTCCCTCAGATAAAGATAATGAGTATTCCGATATTGAAAAATTTGATGCTATTGCGTACGATGGCATACTGCAATTACCACAACAAACGGAAGTATTTAGGTGTGGAGCGGATGAACCAGATTTTGACCCAACGAGGGATTTTGAAGAAATCTGGGATTACTTATTTAAGAATGAAATTCGGGACGATGCTGAAATTGCAAGACCACTAGTTGAAGATGGAGATTCACAAGACGAATTGGAGTCACTTACAACACAAAGTGGTACAAATTTATTTAATATAATTGATCCCGTTACTAATAATCTTGCTAGTTTTCCTAAACAGGTTGCAAAACAAAAAGATGATGAGGTGAAATTTATCACACTACCTATTGAAGCACCTGTGATCAACCCGTTTTTGGTGAAGCTCGAGGAAGAATTTGGTGATGAGCTCTTAAATATTGCTATGATTGATGAAGATGATGATTTGGACCCTATGAAGTATATTGAGGAACTCGAACTTTTACATGCTAAAGACCCTTTCTCATCTTCTGAGGAAGTCAAGGGACGCCTTACTACCAACGAGACTAACCGAGAAGAAAGGAGACTCATTTTTCCTCAACACACTACTCTTTCAATTGAAGTGGTCAAGTCATCCAATTTATCAACCAAACCGGGTATGAATAGGAAAGATGTACATGTATTGCCAAGGTATAATCTTTATTTATTTCTTCCATCTTTACTAGCAAATTTACACTCTTTTCGTGTTTATTGCTACTATCACCCGCACTTGATCCCAAGTGGGGGGAACAACACCCTATTACACGGTAAATAAGGGTGGAGTCAGGCTCGTGACTCGAACAAAAACAAGCGCTTCGTGGGAGGCAACCCATGCTTATATTTTATTTTTAATTTTCTGTTTTCTGTGTCGAGTCAGTCAGGCCCGCATGAGGATACGGCGCATCTCAATTCTGAGATGCGACGCATCTCCTGCAATGGTCATATCTTATTTTATTTTTCTGCATTTTTATTTTCGACTTTAAAACTATTTATCAGTTTATTTTTAATGCGGCGCATCCCTGGTTAAGGATGCGGCGCATCTTTATTCTTATCCGTATTTATTCCAGGCTCGATACGGCGTATCTTCTTCAATAAGATACGGCGCATCGACTGACCTGATGATTTTCAGTTTTAATTTTTAAGTTTTATTTTTCCTAACTACTAATGTATTATGCAAAGCTTGAACCTTTCTTATCTTAGGTGTGTTTTAAAGTATTGGTGGTATTATAGTTTCCTGGATTTCCTGTGGATACATCAAGTATGAAGCTTTAACGTTATAATCCACAAGAAGTTGATTTTTGCTCTTATACTAATGGAGGATCATACCGAGCAAATCTCAGGGGAGTTTTTCTGTTCTAATTCTTTTAATTTCCAGTTTTTAACCTTTTATACAAACAACGAGGACGTTGTTTAACTTAAGTGGGGGGATTGGAGAATTAGAACACTTAACAATTACTTGTCCTAAACTTTTTCAAAAATTATGCTTAAAATGTGCTTAATATATCAAACTTAAAAATTTTTTTAGCATGTTTTTGTTTAAGATCTAAGTTGCATAACTGCACGCATGACGTTATTTTCAAAAATTGTGATTTTTCAAAATTCACAAATCTATGAGTGTGCCGGTGACTTGTAAACTTTAGAACTTGGCTTGTATACTATTCGAGACCACCATAATGAGTATTATTTATATAATTGGAATGACTTGTCTAACTTGGTAAATTTCTAGGATTACACCCAAATAGCCTATTATATGTTATGTGTTATTAACTAACTACACTGGTTAGTTAACCCCCGTATAAACCCTTTTGTTACTCTCATTTTTAGAGTAAGATACCCCTAGAAAAACCCTCAGAGCCATTCCTTTCGTTTCTTACACCTATGTTTAAAATGTTTCGTTACACCCTTACACCTTAGCCTACCCTGTAGATTAGAATCCGTGGTTGGTTAATTGCTATAGGCAGAGTGTGTTTCCTTACATTACCTGTGTTCGCGTGCGTAATTCATTATCTTTGGTTAGGTCGGGAAATTGCACAATGCAATTGGAGTGAAAGTAAATATTGTATATTTTGGAGTTTATTTTTCGTGTGTTTACTACTTTCACTATTACCATTATTTCTGAAGTCATGAAAAGTATGGAAAAATTATCCAGAAAGAAAGTTATAGTGATGTGGTGAAATTTTACACATCTATGTTTATGTAAAAAAAAAAAAAAAAAAAAAAAAAAAAAAAAAAATCGAAAAAATGAGAAAAGAAAAAGAAAGAAAGAAAAGTTGGAAGTTAGTTTTAACCAACTTACGTAAAGTTATGTAAGTGGTCGATATCACCACTATTTGTTGTACTATATCTATGGATTGAATGGGAATTGGCAGTTATGGGAACGCCAATTAAGGTTTATTCTTTGATTAAGATCTTGTTGAGTATAATTCGTGTCTACCTAAAGCGTGTGTTTCAAGTGTTTAAAGCGTGAGTTATTCGATGATATGAGTCTTATTCATGGGATGGTTGGGATAGTGATTAACCACACTTAGGATTTTAATTTATTTGTTTTGTTTATTTTTCATTTTTGCACCAATTTATATCCCAAATGTTATCCATGCCCTTTATTATTCTTTATCCAACCAAACCTTTGATTTATTGAGATTAGGGATTTGAGCAATCTTAAGTATCGTAGTCGTGGATTCGGCTATGTATTTATGATTTTGTCGCCCTTTTTGATATATTATTATTGGTGAAGTTTGGACCTATCTTTGGCCTATTCGAGTTAAGGATTTGAGCAATTGCAAGTATCGTGTTCGTGGATTCGATCATGTATTTGTGATTTTGTCGCCTTTTCTGGAATTTGAGATCGATAGTGATTAAGAATAATTAACCCTTAAGCCTAAAAACCCTTTTTTACCGCTTTAGACTTGTTATTCCTTAGCTTTAGTGGTGGAGATGTGTATACTTGCCAAGCTTATGATAGAATATTCGTCGCGACTGGACAGTTAAACGATTAGATTTGCTTTTATCGACTTATTTTATTTTACTTCTGAATCGTTAAGTGTTTAGTTGTGTGATTATGAAATGAACGAATACATGCTTAAATATAAAAATAAATCCTAACATCTTTTAGGATACATTTTCATAAAAGAAATTCTAAGGTTTACTTGGGGACAAGTAAAGTTCAAGTGGGGGGATATTTGATGAACTCAAATAAGTACATTTTATTACTATCATTTATCCTATTAACTTGACTTGTTTTACTATATTATGTATGAGGATTGATACTTAATCATTTACTTTTGTAATTCTCAGGTAAAAACAAGCATTTGGTGAAACTTAGCGATTTTGGACTAATAATGGAGCAAAACGTGCATAAAGTGAAAGTCTACCGACATGGACAAGATCAAGTCAATTCTGCTCCAGATGCGCCGCATCTCACTCTCGACATGCGCCGCATCTCTATCAAGATATCACCAGATACGATCCAAGATACAAGAGGACATGCGCCGCATCTAATCATGGAGTTACGCCGCATCTTCTGGCGGTGTACGAATATTCCTGAATATTATAATCTTGGACCCCACGCGAAGTTAAGTACATGCGCCGCATCTACTTAGTAGATGCGCCACATCTTCCCTCAGACAGAAAGTATAAATACCCCGTAGACCAGACGAATTACGGGGTTCGAAGTCCCGGAAAACCTAAAACCGAAGTCCGAACAGGAGAAACAAAGGACGAATTCAGTCAAGGAGGCAGCACAAGACACACCCAAATCAAAGATACAAGAGCTGTAAGAAGGTGCTGCATGTGTTTAATTCATTAAGTAGTTTTGTTTTATTGTGTTAGCAAACTTTAATTCATCAGGATTGGTGGCTTGTGTAATGTGACAACGAAAGATTGCACTCCCTTTAATACTTGCTTTCCCATCAATTAAAGTTTATATGTTGATGTCTTTGGTTACTACTTATTAGTGCATTGATAACCTCTGTGTTTATTAGTGGCTTGCGGGCATTTGACTGCGGGACATAATGTGGCTCCCACGGTTGTTACTAAATTGATCACTTAGGAATAACTTTTAGACATAAGTAATCATTAAGGGTTTACTCGCCGATAAGAATAGGACCAACGAGAAAGGGTTAATTACATACACTTCATATAAAGCTATCAATAAAACAAGTGACAATCTACTTAATTATAAGGACAGCCCTCTTATTGTCTCGAGTATTTCAGGCTGAAACCCCCTTGCGTTAGGATATTAAAATACTGATTAGAATAACTAGATAATACGTTCCACTCTTAGTGATCGACACTCTACTTACCATTATATTCATACTGACCGGGTACACTGCTCGTTAAGTGTGTGTGTTATTGATAAGTCGGCTAAATATAAATTTAAAACTTGAGTAGGCATTAAAACTGCTAAACCGCAACGACACATCACGCGCATCAGTGTGTTATTAATTGTATTGGATGATTGTTTATCGATGTTAGGCTTAAGAAAACTGGCTAACCTCCTATACGGTAACTTGCTTGAACGTCTTAAGAAACATGAACCAATGCGTACTAAGGTTTTTATGGTTGTATTTAATGCATAAGCGAATTCTAGTGATCCCATGTTAGGAGCTTCTTAGCCGGATCGACATAGGAGTGAAGTAGGAGCTTATAGAGTTGGGGAAGTACGTACGCCACCCCACGATTGGTATTAAGGAATACACCCGTCATCCACGCAATTAATACACACTAATCAACCGGTAAAAGATAGTTAGGGAGTAAGGAAATCTAAGTAAACACATTTCTCTCCATATAAGTTTCATCAACCTTTTCATTTTCTGTTATTTTATTTTATTTGCATTCGTAGTTATTTGGGTTAGTTGATTAGCAACTAATTCCGCCCACTCTTTCAAACCCGAGATTTTACTTGCTTTCATAAAATTATAAAAATACAAAAAGAATCTTCCCTCACCCTTAGACCTATTAGAGTAGTTTTTCATACCTAACGAACACTATTCCCTGTGGAGAACGATCAATCCCCCGTACTTACCACTACACTATACTACATCGGTCAGGTACACTGCCTGGTGGGGTTGTAAGCCTCTTGAGATCCCTCGAGAGGTAAAACCTGTTGTAAGGTTGCAAAACCACGCATCAGTTTATTTTCGTATGTTCGAGGATAGCTGTGTTTTTAGAGATTTTGGTGAATTGTGGAAGATGTGATGTTTGTGATGGCGTGCCTCACTTTTGCTAGGCAATCTGAGATTTTGATACTCTTGCGAATAGTTTTGTTTTCCTTTTGATTAGGGCATTCAAATTATGTTGAACTCGAGACTGTAGAAGTACTAGGTGGATTAAGACAGGTGGTTTTGATTACGATTTGAGATAAAGTATGACCATCATGAGGGCATATTTATATGATGCCAGTATTACGACGTCTGACCAACGTGATAATATTTACATCATATAACGTGCACTTGTTGTGGGCATAGGATATCTTGGAAAGTACCTAGGAAGTTTAGAATTTGAATCTCCATTGGATTATCCGTGATTAGTGAGACTTTAGGTTCATTCTACCTATGCGTATACTCTACCTTCGTTCGTTAAATATCTGGATGAGTTTGAACTCTCGTTTTCATTCTGTTGACCTCAGTGATAAATCTTGAATTCTTGTAAAACTCCTTACTGTCGATACAGTTAATTTGATCTGAAATCTTGTCCGTATCCCATGTGAACTTTCCAGAAGATTCACCTATCGTCCATTTTATGTTGCATGGACCTTTTGTTCTGAATCAACCTAATTTGTCTCTTTCTGCGAAAATTTGAACCCACCTCGTTGTGATTTGAGTCATGAGAAATAAAGTTATTCCGTTTGTAAAGATTCTTTGGAAGAATCACCCAGAGCGTGAGGCTACCTGGGAAACCAAGGAATCGATACGAGCTAGTTATCCGTATTTCATATTTTGATACAGTATGTCTTTGTTCGTTTTCCGTTCTATTCCATTTCCGTCTCTTTTCAAATTTCGAGGACGAAAATTTTCTTTTAGAGGAGAAGAAGTTGTAATACCCAAAAATCTAAAACATGCAAAAAGACCAATTTGCCCTTATAATTTAAAATTTTGATTAATAAGCTTATGATCACCAAATAAATTCCAAACCTTCGGGAATGAACTAGATATGAATCCAAATAATTTTTGTGACTACATTTTAACATTTAGAAAAGTACAAAATATACAAAATAATTGTTTTGTCCAATTTATATATAATTCGTGTATTATTAAGTATTATTAGTATAAAATAAATTAAATAAAATACAAGATAAATGCAAATAAAATTAGGAAATCATCACAATCAGTATTTGAGCTTAATTAGACTTTCTTGGACCGAAATATATGATCCCATATCACTTATACACGTTTTCTATATTTATCCTATATATAAAAAAATTTCAAAACCCTAAAAACACTTCATAAAATTCGATCAGCCTCTATTCGTCCAGGGAAAATTCGTGGGTTATTTTTCTGGTATTCTACAACATCTAAGGAAGCTAGGAAAATCGTTTGGAGGGTTGTGGAGTCGTTCGTTTGATCGCTAGAGTTTTTGTTTTGTCGAATTAACTTAATCGAGAGGTATAAATTTCTATTATCCCTTTTTTCACGTTCGATTGTCCATGTAGTATTTTTATTATGTTCTTAGGATCATATAAGACCTAAATAAAATATATGAATCGAATCATGCTAGCTAAATAGATCGTAATGATTTTTTAGAGCAAAAACGTACGTAAAATCCAAAACAAGCTATGCGATTTTTCCAGGGGTTGTAATCATTTATTTTGGACCTTATACGAATTATATGATCTAGGAAAAATGCTTGAACGAATTATAGAAGTTTAGTTTGATCGTGGCTAATTATTTTGAAATCGGATCTATGTATATCGAATGAAAGAAAATAAAAAGAAACCCTAGAACGAATTAGGGTTAGGGTTTGGTACTTGAATCTGGACATTAAATGCTAACTAATGATGAGGTAATGATTGTTGAATGATTAGAGGAACTAGGGCTTGTATTTACATATTAAAAATGTTATACGAATTATGAATAAATAAGGAGGGCTTGTTTTGCCAACTTTGAAACTTAAGGATTTTTTTTATAATGTTAATGAGGTCAGTACAAATGTGTAAAAATTATAAGATGAGGTCCTTATGTGTAAAATTTGCAAGATCATGATTATTTGTTAATTTAAGGTTCAAATTAGGAGTTAATTAATTAGAGGGACTAAAAGTGTAAATTCAGGAAACTTGTGATTATTTTGTGTAAATAATATTATTAGGAAGATAATATGTAAATTTGGATATTTATGGGCTTAATATGTAATTATTGATAAATTGAGAATTTAATTATAAGTTTTGTAAGTTAAGGGACTAAATATGTAAATATGTGAAACTTGGAATATGATTCGTACCATATATAAATTGGAAGGTTATATTCTGTAATTTGGTAAAATAAGGTGTTTGAGGTGTTAATATGAATATAGTAAGGGTTAGAGTGTAAATTATGTAACTATAAGGTCTAATTTGTAATTTTAATAACTAAAGGGTGTAAAGTGTAGATATTGAAACTTAAAGGACTAAAGTGTGAATCTGAATCCATTATGTGTTCAAACTAGTAATTTGTAATAGTTTCATTTAAAACCCTAATTATGTAAAAACTTGTCATAATTAACCCTGAACTATCATAATTTGCTAAAATGTACCCTATGGCCATAATATCCTTAAATTAAGGCTTAACCTAAGTTGAAATACTTAAAACTTACTAAATAAGGAAACTTTTTAAAAATGGAAACCTGTTAAAAATAGAAAGTTACTTAGAATGGAAAGATAACTAAAAAGCCATTTGTCATTCTGTCTTCTACTTCCTTAGGTTCGAGGAAGGAGTAAGTTGATCCTTGTCATTTGCTATCCTTGTGTCCTGCTAATAAGGTACAGATATTCTGCCCTTTTTAGTAAGGTGCCTTCGTTCTCTTGATTTCTTATCTTGATTCGTTTAGGATTTCCCAAAGCCATTGCTATGTTCCCTTGTATTGTGAACCTTAGAGTTGAACCTTTGCCTTGATCTTTTGTCTTGAATCTTGTCCTGAACCCTGCTGTGAACTTTGATAGGAACTTTGACTTGAACCCAAATATGATTGGACATTGTAAAGGGGATGAGAAAACCTTTTTGATTATTTATGAAAACGTTTCAAGAAAACTATTTTTAAAACTGTCTCTATGAAAAACTGTTTTGAAAAGACCATGAACCCTTTACCATGAACCTTTGATATTTGGACTTGACAATGATTCGGTAACTTAGACCTTTTGGACCTTTGCTGTAATTTAGACTTTTGACCTTTCAGTTGATACCCGAGCCAAGTTCGTTTCCTAGCCATGAAGGTAACATGGCCGTGTCATTGATGCACCAATGGCATGACTCCAGTGTGTTCGAGTGATGTTACACACCGTCCCCATATTTGTTCGTAACGTGCACATTATAATTATTATTGGCCTATATTATTGTTCGGGGGGCGTATGGATGCATCCTAGGTTAGTGTTTGTATTAATGGATATTATATTATATTGTTCGATGATTGATGCTGTGTGCAATACACGTCTTTCACAAAGTTCGGGAGCTGATCACTCTAAACTTGATACATGAGGACACCCCTCATATTATCTAATTACTTGAGAGGCATCCCCTCTAGATTGCTACAGGGTTACTACATTTGGTTTGTTCGGGCTCGTGGAGGATTACTGACCCTTTTTCTTTCCTTTTCTTTTCATTTCATTCTTATTATATTCCTTGCCTATGACTTATGTATTCCATTACACTAAATTATACATGCTCTTTTTCATTCATTTTCGTTTATTATATATCTGTTCACTGGGCTTTTTAAGCTCAGCCGCGTTTCTTTTCCCGCGGCAGGTTTTTAGTTGGAAGCTGGGTATGAGTGAAGAGACTTTTGGACTTAGAAGACCTTGATAGTTATGCTGAAGTAGAGACTCTTAGAAGGATTTGCATTCGCAGACTTAGTATTTAGCTTTTGTTTCCTTGTTAGCCTTGTATTTTCAGTATTTCAATTGTAACCTTTGAGAACTCTTGTATTACTGTTGATGTATGCTTTGTTTTGATCTGATATGAAACCATTCTTGCGATATCTTTACCCTTATCGGGTTGGGGTGTTACAAAAGTCATCCATTAGATAACGTCATATGAGAAATTAACGAAAGAACCTTAAGCTCAAGAGTTCAAAATCAAAGTAATTTCTTTTGTTTTATTTCAACAATTGCGCCCAAAAATATAAATGAGGCCATAAAAGACGAATCTTGGGTCGTAGCGATGCAAGAAGAACTTAATCAATTTGTTAGAAATGATGTCTGGACATTAGTCCCTTAACCTAAGTGTCAAACCATAATAGGAACAAAATGGGTGTTTAAGAACAAAATGGATGAAAATGGAGTAGTGTCTAGAAACAAAGCTAGGCTAGTAGCACAAGGCTATAATCAACAAGAAGGTATAGATTACGACGAAATATTTGCACCCGTCGCTAAGCTTGAGTCAATTAGAATACTACTTGCATATGCATGTGCATACGACTTTAAACTATTCCAAATGGATGTTAAAAGTGCATTTTTAAAAGGTTTCATAAATGAGGAAGTGTATGTTGTACAACCTCCCGGCTTTGCCCATTTTGAAAAACCAAATCATGTCTACAAACTTAAGAAAGCTTTATACGGACTTAAGCAAGCACCAAAAGCTTGGTATGATCGATTTAAGACTTTCCTAGTTGACCATAAGTAGACCATGGGCCTAGTAGACAACACTCTTTTCACCAAGAAAAAGGGATCACATATTATCAAAGTCCAGATATATGTGGATGACATTATATTCTGATCAACTTGTCAAGAGTTATGCGATGATTTCTCAAAAATCGTGCATGACGAGTTTGAAATGAATATGATGGGGGAACTAAACTTTTTCTTAGGACTCCAAATCAAACAATTAGATGATGGGATATTCTTCAACCAATCTAAGTATATAAAGGATATGCTTAAGAAATTTGGTCTTGAAGATTCCAAACCCATGAAAACACCCATGTCCTCCGAAACCAAACTCACGAAGGATGAAGAAGGTGAATCTGTAGATAGCACTAAATATAGGGGAATGATCGGTAGTCTACTTTATCTAACGGCTAGTAGACTCGACATTATGTTTAGTGTTTGTCTATGTGCACGCTTTCAAGAAGATCCCAAAACATCCCATCTTGAAGCCGTCAAACGTATCTTTAGATATATCAAAGGCACTACACATTTAGGATTATGGTATCCCAAAGGAACGGGAATAGAAACCATAGTGTATGCCGACTCAGACCATGCCGGTGACTATGTTGATAGAAAAAGTACAAGTGGTATTTGTACTTTTGTTGGACATTGTCTTACCGCATGGTTCTCAAAGAAGCAAACGGCTTTAGCAATTTCAACAACCGAAGCGGAGTACGTGTCTGCAGGAAAGGCGTGTCAACAAGCACTGTGGATGAAACAAGCTCTCGTCGACTATGAAATCGAACTCAAAGACATTCCCATTCTTTGTGACAACAAAGGAGCCATCGACCTTAGCAAAAATCCAATCCAACACGCTAGAACCAAACACATAGAAATTCGCCACCACTTCCTGCGCGACAATGTTCAGAAGGGAAACATCTCAATCGAGAAAGTATCCTCAGAGGACAACATTGCCGACATACTCACTAAACCTCTTAAGAGAGCACCCTTTAACTTCCTTAGACTTGGTTTAGGATTAATGGAACCAAATGTGTAGTTAGAACCTTAGCTTGAAACTTAGATTAACCAAACACAACAATAACCAAAATTCAAATCTGATCCTGCGGAACTAAATGAAAACAAGGACAGACCCCTTATTTTGGTTCCGCCAGATCCGTGAGTCTCTAGGCCAATTTTTTAGTATATTAAACAAACACCTTGTACTGTGTATCACATTCCCCAAAAACATACCAACTACTGGAACTCGACTCAAAATCAACCAAACTCACAATTTAGGTCATCCCCCTCAACCAATTTGTGCTCTAATCATCTCTGTAAGTATCCTAATCATATCTACATTCCTGATCTGAGTTTAGGATTTCTATTTCATGCACAAAATCAAAACTTGGGGTTTATGCATATTTCTTGTAAAATCATGAAGCATATTTACTGAATTGCATAACAAATCATGTTTTCCTTAGTTAGAAATTGCATATCATAAGGCATTATCATAATTCATCAAAAACCCCATGAGAAATTTTTCTAAAAATCTTCTCACGACTAGGAAAAACGGTTTTTGTACATTGTTCATACAAATATAAAAACGTTATGTTTTAAACATCACTTGCATAATGTCTCTTGAATGCTAAAGGGAATACATAACTAATATGTATTTTCGGGTACATTCAATCGTAGATACATTGAAGTAGGAGCGTTTGGGTTATCTCTTGTTTTATCATAAAACTTGCATAAACAAAATTTTCATGCATCAAAAGGAGTCAAGATAACCGCACCTCCACATTGTCCCCATATAGGCACACACTAGAAATTTACATAGGTATTTTTGATAGTTTTAACTAAACTATGTAATTTTCGTGTCTAGGATAATCATGCCTCCGGCGACATACTATGATCACAAAGAAACCATCAAATACCTACCTCCACACCATAAAACCAAAGGACTCACTGAGGACCAAGTCAAAATCTTTAAAGCCTTAGAAAAACGCTATGTTCACGAGGGTAGAACCGTATACCCCTCATTCTTAGAAGGAACCATTCTTAGAGAACAACTAGCCGCTATCCAATTCGATTGTCTCCTAGATATCGATGAACCCATAATTCCTAGATTCATACTAGAATTCTATGCGAGTGTAGGTCTTAGCTCAAATGACTATGGTTACATGAACGTCCATTTCAAAGTAAACCAAACTCAATTCAACATTCCTTTGGATCAATTTGGGGAAGTCTTAGGTGTTCCGAGTCAAGGAACTTGCTTTTATTCGGACAAATGGTCATTGTCCATCCTCGATTCCAACCGTGATCGTATGCCACCATACGACACACCTTTAACTCCAAAAGAGACCATACGTGCTCATCTTTTTGTACCTAGGACCTCCCACACTAGGACAAGTCGAGGTAAAGAGGTAGATTGAGATCTGTTTGGCATGGAGCTAAACAAACTTAGGCCCCAATTTAAGAAGCTAGAAGAAGTTCTTAGGGCCAACGTCATTAGCACCATAGGAAATAGGGACCATGTCAATGCAAGCCTTTGCTACATGCTCTATTGTGTGTCAAACCACCAACCATTCAATCTCGCCTATTATATCGCCAAAAAAATGGCTGATATTCTGATTTTAGGTACCACCGCAATGCCTTACGGGATGCTACTTACCCATCTTTATAGAGCTTATGCACCCATTCCTCGAAACGCTAAAGGTTTCGTTCCCGACTACACCAAAATTGAACACATCTTTGTACCACTTAGTGATCATAGGGTAGCCGTAGCAAGAGGAAAACGAGCTCATCCTCTAACCTCATCATCATCATCATCATCGGTTAGCGAGGATAATGGTTTGCCAAATTCTAGGATTCCTCCACCCGAGTATATGAGTCAACTTCCTCCCATCGACAACCAATCCGAGGAGTTTCGTCAAACACGAGGAATGATGAAGAATATTGGACGGTGGATCATGAAGCTTAACAAGAAGCTCTACAAGAAGTGAGGATTAGGGAGTGTTTGGTATAAGACAATTTCAAACAATGATGTGATGAATTGTTGTGTTCTTAGGATATTATGTTGGTATTATAATTTTATGTGAACTAACATAACAATGCAGGATGATAACACTTGTTGTTATCGATTTTCCATGTTTAAGCCACCATTTAGCTTAACTTCCTTTTATGGTAAGTACAATATCATCCGTTTGATCTATGTGTTATCATGTGTTAGAATTTGTGTTTTTGTTTTTAAACAATCACAACTAATTAATTACATATGATTTAGGATAATTTTCGGGATTTCAATGGGTTTCGGGTAGTTTCGTAAGCCCTCTGTTAAGAAATTTGGATCGGCGGATATGGCGGAACCAAATTCTGGGTTCCGTCTGTTGTATTCTTTGGCTCCGCCAACTTTCACCCTGCGGATTCTGCGGAACCAAGTTTTGGGTTCCGTATTTGTTATCGTTTGGATCCATATTCCAACAGTAACTTTTTCAAATTGTTAGTCCAAAACCAAGAAACAAAATGCATAGCATTTGTCTTATAGCAGTATCAATATATGACCAACAGTATGAACTGGTTAAACAAAATATGAACTAGCAGTACAAACTGTTCTATTTAACAGTATCAATTTACATAGATATCAGTACAACCTTAACATATATAAAAACCACACAGATTAGAAATTTTAAGGATTAAGCATTCCAATACTTGCTACCAAGTACTGAAACCTTCCAACATCAAAAGCTTTTGTTAGCAGATCTGCAAAGTTATGTTCTGAAGCAATTTTAAAAACTTGAATTAACCTTTTCTCATTGCAATCTCTAATAAAATGATGTCTAATTTCAATGTGTTTTGTTTTAGAATGTTGTACTGGATTTTTAATAATGCAAATTGTACTACTATTATCAATATGAATAACAGTGTTTAAGAAATTATACCCATAGTCAAGAAGTTGGTTTTGAAGCCATAGAACTTGACCACAGCAACTTGCAGTAGCTACATATTCAGCTTCAGTTGTTGAAGTAGCCACAATTGTCTGCTTCTTACACTGCCATGAGATAAGTCTACACCCAAGGAATTGACATCCTCCAGTTGTTGACTTTCTGTCCAAGCAAGCACCAGCATAATCACTATCCGAAAATGCTACCAAATCAAAAGGTGACTCCCTAGAATACCATAGAACCAACCTTGGTTGACCCTTGAGATATCTAAATATTCTCTTGACTGCTGTTAAATGAGAAACCTTTGGAGTTACTTGAAATCTTGCACAAGCACAAACAGAGAACATGATATCAGGTCTTGATGATGTAAGATACATCAAAGAACCTATCATAGATCTGTAAGTGTGTACATCCACATTTTCTCCATCTACATCTTTAAGAAGTGGCTTCTCAGAGTCCATTGGTGTGCTTGCTACCTTTAAATCAGCAAATTTGAACTTCCTAAGTATTTCAACAACATATTTATCTTGACTAATAAATATGCCTTCACATGATTGCCTAACTTGCAGACCCAAAAAGAATGTAAGTTCTCCCATAGAACTCATCTGAAACTTATCATGCATAAGTTTCTCAAACTCTAAACACATTTCTTTCCTAGTAGACCCAAAGATAATGTCATCCACATACACCTGCACTAACAGAAGATCTTTCTTGTGTTGTTTGATGAAAAGAGTCTGATCAATCTTTCCTCTTTGAAATCCATTTTCTATTAAGTAGGAAGCTAGTGTTGCATACCAAGCTCTTGGTGCGTGATGAAGGCCATATAGAGCTTTAACTACTCTGTACACTTTATCTGGATGTTCTGGATCAATGAAACCAGGAGGTTGTGAGACATAAACCTCTTCTTCAATAGTACCATATAGAAAAGCACTCTTGACATCCATTTGGTAAACTGTGAAGCCTAAAAATGAAGCATAAGCTAAGAAAAGCCTAATTGCCTCAATTCTTGCTACTGGATCAAAAACCTCATCATAGTCTATCCCTTCTTGTTGTGTGTACCCTTGGGCTACTAATCTAGCCTTATTCCTAATCACTATACCCCTTTCATCCCTTTTATTCTTGAAAACCCATCTAGTGCCAATTACCTTTGCATCCTTTGGTAAATCAACTAGCACCCAAACTTTCTGAATCTTGAACTGAAGAAGCTCCTCTTGCATAGCTTCTACCTAACTTGAATCATCTAAGGCTTTCAGAATGTTCTTTGGTTCATCTTGTGAGAGAAAACATACAAACAAGCAAGAGTTTGAAAACTCATGCTGCTTTGAAGCATAAAGGGCATCAAGAATCCCTTGATGGTCTGAAGACATCAATTGTTGTCTTGTCTTCACACCTGATTGTACATCTCCAATCACATTATCTAGGGAGTGTACTTTGTGAATTCTTGTTTGTGGAGTAGAAGGAACTTGATAATTTGATGGAAGATTGTTGAAATCCACCTCATTGTCTGAGAATTCTACTTCATTCGATGTTGATGGTCCAACATTATAACTACTTTGACCATCAGTGGAAACAAATAGCTTATCAGTCATAACATTTAGCCTAGCAGTATGTTGCTCTGTCTCAGCAGTAGAAACTTCTTTGGTACTGCTAACTTGACTGTCTTGTTTCTCAGTTCCATCTTCCTTGTGTTCATCTTCAACATCTTCTTTAGCTTTACCAGGAGAAGATTCACCATTTGTTGAAGTTGATGCCACACTTGTACTTGACCATATTGGCATTCATATATGATCTTGATCTGACTCCTTGTTTAACCCTGCGTCATTTGTTGTTTCAACAGACTTTGAACCTGAAAATTCATTAGATTCAACAACAACATACACATAATTCATAGAATGGGTTAATGCTTCAAGATCAAATAGCCATTTCGGTCCTTGACCTTCTACATTGGATTTATTCTCTAAAAACTCCACATGTAGGTTTTCCTCTACAATCCCAGTTCTTGTGTTGTATACTCTAAATGCTTTGCTATTAAGAGAATATCCAACAAAGAATCCTTCATCTGCTTTACCATCGAATTTTCCTAAATGGTCTAAGGTATTAAGAATTGTCACATGACATCCAAAAGGTCTAAGAAATCCTATTGCAGGAGTTCTACCTCTAAAAAGTTCATATGATGTCTTATTGTGAGGCTGTATAACTAAAACTCTATTCTGGACATAGCAAGCAGTGTTGACTGCTTCAGCCCAAAAAGTTATAGGTAGCTTAGAATCAGCTAACATAGTTCTAGCAGCTTCAATTAGTGTTCTATTCTTCCTCTCAACAACACCATTCTGTTGTGGAGTTCTAGCAACACTAAATTCTCTCCTAACACCTTTTTGTTTGCAGAAATCATCCATAACTCTATTCTTAAACTCTGTCCCATTATTACATCTAATGACTTTAACTTTCTTGTCTACTTGGTTTTCTATCTGAGTAATGAATGTCTTAAGGATGCTAGAAGTTTCATCCTTAGAACCTAAAAAGAAAACCCATGTAAATCTGGTATAGTCATCAATTATAACAAGACAATATCTCTTATGCATTATACTACTTACTGAAACAGGTCCAAATAAGTCCATATGAAGCATAGACAATGATTGATTAATAGAGTTAAAAATCTTGGGCTTACAAGTGGCTTTGTGTTGTTTGCCTTTAAGACAAGCAATGCATGTTTGATCATTTTCAAATCTTTTGTGAGGTAAACCTCTTACCAAACCATTCTTAACAATCTAATTTATGGTTTTAAAATTAATATGACCAAGCCTCCTATGCCATTTCATTGATTCATCCAATGTGGCCCTTGCTACAAGACAAGTTAAATCCTTTTTAGGAACAATGTTCTTCATGTCAACACTGTACATATTGCCCTTTCTAGGAATTTTAAGAAGTACTTGACTTTCATCAGGCATCTTAAAATCAGGAGAAAGTACAAGATATTCAGTCTCACAGAAAAGAACTTTGTTCTTTTTGTCACACATTTGTGAGACACTAAAAAGATTATAATTTAGCTCTTGTACATAGTACACATCTTCAAAATCTAAATTTCCAGTTTTAATGGTACCTTTACCGGAAATTTTGCCACCAACACCTCCTCCAAAGGTAACATAGCCACCATCTAATGTTTGAAAATCAGAAAGATAGGACTTGTTGCCTGTCATGTGCCTTGAACATCCACTATCTGAGTATCCTTGATCCTCTTGTTTATCAGTTGAATGTTCCTGCACAGTAATAAGGAGTATTAGTTTCCTTTCGGGACCCAAGCCATTACTAACTTGGATCTGCCCCTTGCATCAATGTAATTTAATCTTTTAAGGACAGTTGATGCAACATTGGATTTAAGAATCCAACATGCTGAGGCCTTAACAGCATTTTCCCTATTTTTCCAAGCAGCAGTATTAACTGCTTTCCTAGCAGTATTAACTGCTGGACTAGCAGTATTAACTGCTGGTTTTGCAGTTGAACCCTTTGGTTTCCAAACTTGTTTTTGAACCACTGCTTTTGTTTGAATGGGCCTGTGAACAGTTTTTGGTGCATGTTTTGAAGTTATTTTTGCACTTTTAACTGTTGGTCTTGGGTTAACAGTCTTAAATGGTCTAGCAGTAGAAACTGCTTTTGAAACTGCTCTGGGTTTTGTTCTATTAAAATTAAAACTAGAGTGAAAGTGAGTTTGAGGAGTTTGCCTTTTGAAATTCACCCTATTGTTTTCATACCCAGATACCCAATGGTTGCAGAAAGCTGCAAGATGGTCAAAACTACCACATGTATAACAAGCTTTGTTGGAAAAAGCAAAGTCATCACCTAATTGGTTAGACTTGAGGTTATTCCAATTTCTTTGGTTACCTCTGGGCTTTCTAGTGGATCTGTATTGTTCACAATACCTAACTGGTTGCCTAACATGTTTAATGTTTGATTTAGGCCTATCAATATCCTTTTTTACCACTTTAGGAACCTTAGTTCCTGCTTTCTTAACTTTTTCAGGTTTAGACATAACCTGTTCTTCTTCATCACTATCAGTTGTACTATCCTCAACAACTATAGCATTTCCTTTCTTAACAAAGGACACCTTGTCCTGATAAAATAAAGTTTTATCTAAGCTTTCACATACTTTTTCTATCTTAGGACTCTTAGTGACCTTAGAACCATATTCCATTATTGGTTCTTGAAACTCAGCAAAACCTGTGTGTGCTAGGTCAACACCTAGAGGTGAAGGAACACCTCTATATGGTGGAGGAACAGATTTGTATCCTAAACCAGACTTATATTTATCGATTACTTGAGCTTCCCAAATCTTATTCATTCCCTCTGAGGCATGAGCTAAAGCATCTACAGTTATCTTAACATTTTCAGTTTTATTATTGGCTTCAGCTAATTGTTTACTTTGACTAGCAAGTATTTCATCTCTAAATGCTATGCCTCTATGTAGAGCATTTAGATCATCAGTAAACTTAGATTCATTACCTTGAAAAGGTGCAATTTGTTTTTCAAGAACACCTATAGCTCTTTTATGATTACTTAAATTGGCTAAGGCAATAATTAGTTCTTCTCGCCTGTTATCAACTTTTCTTTTAAGTTCTTCATTTTCTTTAAGAGCAGAACATGATTCAGAACATTTGGTTATGGAACTTACCTCTGAATCAGAGAAGGCCATTAGAGTAGTCTCAGTGGCCACAAGAGCAGCATTTGTTGGTGCTTCCTCTTCATCAGCCATGAAGCTCCAGTCATAGTTAACCCCATCTATGGCTAGCATAGCCCTTGGTTCTTCAACTGTGACTTCCTTCTTCTTCTCTTGCCTATACCATGTGCTTCTATTATCCTGCTTCCTTGGGTTTCTACATTCTTTAGCAAAGTGTCCTAACCTG
The DNA here is from genome assembly GCA_021014915.2 of Artemisia tridentata subsp. tridentata. Taxonomy (NCBI): domain Eukaryota; kingdom Viridiplantae; phylum Streptophyta; class Magnoliopsida; order Asterales; family Asteraceae; genus Artemisia; species Artemisia tridentata. The sequence goes on along the minus strand of CP139502.1, from coordinate 180,512,737 downwards.
TGACAGTTGAAACACTCTACTTTCTTCTTGTCAAACCCAGCAGTTTCATTACCATCAATGGTAATCTGCTTACCAGTTCTCTGCCAGAACTTCTTAGCCCTCATGCTAAGCAAAGCAACCTGCCATTTGATGTCCATCTCTTCCAAATCATTATCATCCAACTGATCAAGATCTTCATGAATTAGAGGAGAACCACTAGTTTGACTAGACATGAATACATAGAATGCCGGATCTCCAAGTCCTGCAACATTCTTTTGTGAACTAGTAGAAGGAGCACCATATGTAGCACTAGAAATACCTTCAACTTCATCTACCTCTTCTGACTTACTAATATTGGGAGATGACAAGAGTGCCACATTCCCAGAGCTAGTACTATAGATTCCAAACTTCTTTAGACTTTGTTCAACAATTTTTGAAGTTATTGAACAAATCATTGAGTTTCATGGTTTTAATATCTGGCTTGTTCATCCAGACAACCACATGAGTATGGAACTCATCAGGTAGACTTCTCAAAAACTTTATGTTGAGATCTTCCTTTGCTATCTCAACACTCAATACACTTAGCTGACTGACAAGCTTGTGTAATCTGGAAAATAGCTTATCAAGAGATTCATTGCTATTTGAACTGAAATTTTCAAATTGTTGTTTCAGCAATGTCTTTTGTGTTTTCTTGGTAGTTTCATTACCACCAAACCATGCAAAAATCTCTTCAAAAAGAGTTTTTACATCTGGATACTTGCTAAAGGATAGCATCTGTTCACCAGAAATTGTCATAAGAAACAAGTTTCTTACTTTTTGATCATTTCTCTTCTGTATCCTTTCTTCATTGGAAACTGGTCCAGTATTTCTTTGTCTTACTGTTTTGCCATCAATGATAACATCTGAATAGCCTAGTGAAAAAGAATCACCATATGTAATGATATCCCAGAGAGCATAATCTTGAACCATAAAATATTGCTCAATTCTTAACCTCCATAGCTCAAACTCATTTTGTTTGATCATGGACAACTTTTCAGCAACATTTGTAGCAGTATACTGAACATCCATTTCTTAAACTTCTTCTTCTAAATCAACTATATCAGCCTAGCTCTGATACCACATGTTAGGATTCGACACACGGTTAAGGTGGTTAAACCTTTTGTACTTTGTATATATGATATATTGAGTGAATATGATTAAGAATGCGGAATCTACTTAATCACACTTAGAAGGTTATTATGGTTATGGAAATGGAACAGTTGTGTTTGTTATATGACAATGAACAATGAAAGCTTATCACCAAATGATTCAATATTATTAAGATAATAATACGAGTGATCTTGAGTTATCACTAGGGTTACAACCTTGAATCTTATGTTTCTATATCTTGTGATATTTGTTTTTGTTCTATGTTCTTGAGAGATATATTTTGCACTATAAGTTTTAACACACACTTATATCTCTAGTCTAAGATCTTTCTTTTATATTAAAAGAAAGATCTTTTACAATATTATTAAGTCTAGACAAACTACTTGCTAACTTATCTTGAGTGTGTCAGTACATAAGATACAACATGTATCTGTGTACACAACTTGTTAACTAAGCACATGGTAAAAGATATTATCTACCTGATATATTTGACTCAAATACAAAATATCTTTTTCAAGTATATCCATTCAGCAGTAGGATACATGTACAGTTATCTTCTCAGCAGTAGCAACTAGCAATACCTTCTTTGTACTACCAGTACCAACATCAGTTAGTAAGGTTAGTTATAACTTGAACAGTCCTAAGATATACACTAGCAGTTGGAACTGTTAGAGTATTTTTCACAGCAGTTGGAACTTGAAGGTCACGTAAATTATCTCAAACACACACTCGTTAACAACTAATAACGCACGAACTACTTATCTAGATTTAATCTACGTATGAAAAAGAAATAAGCTAATACGATTAACTAAATAAGAGAATTAAGAAGAGAAGAGAATAATGGAAGGCTTTCACTTAATTCGATTAACACACAAGCAGAGCTTTCGCACATACATGAAAAAACCAACAATAAGAATGCATCCCATGCCTTCTATTTATAGGCAATGGGAGGGGAATAATTCTAAGAATATTCCCTTGCATGTGACTAGAATAAACTTACTAATGTGACCGGTCCATGGACTACTAATGGACCGGTTCATAATTACAAACAATATAGTCCTTAAACGTGCAACATTTAATTTAAATGAACAAGACTTGTAAATATTTAAAACGTGTTCCTAACAATCTCTCCCTAAGTCTTGATCATCAATGTTGCTCGACGTCTTGTTTGCTTCTTAGGCTTCCGACATCTTTATAATCTTTGTTTCTTTGTTCTTGTATAATGATGATATGTTGTTGTCTCTATCTGCCAATCTCCAACGTCTTCTCGTCTTCTCCATCATGCTCATATGTCTTTGACTTGTTTCTGTATCGTATGTTGAACTTTTGATGTTACTGAGTCTTTGCGAAAAAATCATTACTTCAAGATATGAACATGATGGAGTCTTGATGGTCGAACTCCAGCTCCTCAGCAGCAGCAACAGCATGAACCAACCGGTACTTACAGGCTCAGACTTGAGATCATCAACAGCATAGTGTGAAGACTTTCTCAAATCCTAACCCAGACCGTTCTGAACCGGATTCCCCCGAAAGGGATTACACGGACACACCGAAGTGCACCCACGATTCAGTGAGTCGCTGGAGATCACCCCACGACTGTAGACCGTTTGGAGCAAACACTAAGCATAACCCACAAGGAGTTACCGAAGTGACCTGCTGTCAGAGTTGTTTGATGTTGTTCTGGCAGGATTTCCATTCAATCATTGATAATCACAATTGTGACTTTTCTCATGAATGTTCTCGGCAGATTGCTAAGATCTGCGAAGGACACTTTCTTAATTTTACATCTGCTGCCCATGATGTAGAACAACAGAGTAATACTAAGTGTACCTAAGAGATCTTTTATGAATCTCATGGCTCTAGACTCAATAAGTGCACGTTTGTTTGGTCATCGGAGGCGTGGAGCAGATTGCCTCCTTTTTCAATATCAACACTCTCGTAATGAGAGGTCGATAGATTATGAAGGGTTCTCTGTGTGAATGAAACAAATGTCTTTTGAGAGACACTTGACTGGCTTATAAGGGTTATTAGTGCGTCACTGGGTCCATGACGTCTTTAGTCTTCAATACCGGTGATGCTCATCAACCATTAGATTATGAATTGAACCCGGTGTCTGCCCTAAGGTTGAACAAATGGAGGGCTATTTCTTTTCACCCTTTTCTTTGCTTTTCTTTTTAATTCTTCAACCCCTTCTTTCTCCGTTCATTCATTTTCTCCTTTTTTTATATCATACCTAGGACTTTCTAGTTCTAAACTATTTGTATTGTCCTTGGGTAGATCCCTCCGGCTCTGGCGGATCATAGGACGGTTTTCCCTAACCTTAGTCACCTTATAACTCCATGACTATCCTAATGATGCCATAAAACCAAAACCATTGAAAATCTCTCAAAGTGTCGATAATTTGTAAAGACATTTTGTTGACACTTTGAGAGTTTGATGTTTTTCAGAAAGACTCCCCCTTAACATGTGCGCATAAGTAATAAATTTGAAATTTGCACATGCCGAAAAGAGTTGGCACTTTTGAATTGATTGACTTTCAATGAACCTGATCGTTGTGAGACACGCTTACATCACCAGTTAAACTGGCTTGAAATTATTACCCGTCCAGATCAGATTCAAAGATTATCGCTCAAAATCGGTACATTCTACTCAGACACGTCTTTGCGAGACACGCTTACATTACCAGTTAAACTGGCTTGAAATTATTACCCGTCCGGGACATGTCCTTTCGACTACTGACTTTCTTATTCGTCAATTCGAGAGTCAATTCTGAGTTTGAGCACACGAGATTCCAGCAAATGAGACATCATATTTTAATCATCTTTTACTTCTCCCCCTCAAAAATTGCATACTCATGATGTTTTTGAAAAACGTTTATGATTAAAATATGCTGTTTTTGAGTTTTAGGGAAGAATTTCAAGAACATTTGTATTTTTCTGAACAAAGATTATATTTGAAAATACTCCCCCTTAACAAGGGAATACTTGATCTTATGAGCAGAATGTTTGGAAAAACTTTAGAAAACATTCTGGTTTTAATTCTGCTCATAAGTAAGAAGCTTTCGCTCCTTTTTCAGGATTGAGGCACTGAAGCGTACCTCAGGGTCCTTTCTTTGGGGTCCGGGTTGTACACTGTTATGTGTGCACAAGCCGTAGTCGTATAACAGTCATATAAGTAAGAATTATGAATGAATAATGAATATTGAAATCAAATTCTTACAATTAACCGCCTTTGCCAAAAGTGGTGAATTTAGGATCTGTCCTCTGAAACAATCGGATGGCAAATGGAGGACGACCACCAACATAAGTTTCCAATCTCCTCATCTGATCCCTTCGGTAGAGCCTTTCTTCGATCGACCAGATAAAATTCTTAACTTGCCGAAGCTGATGATGATTCCATTTCTTGTGCTTCTTCAATATTTGATCCTGAACCCGTGTGACTAACCCATCTCGAACATTCTTCAGAGTGTCATCACAAAACTTGTGAATCTCTTTATGTGGCATGAAACGGTTAGTGTTTGTAGCACTTCTGTAGACGAATCCGAAGACAGGGTCGTTTTTGAGCAAGTACTGAGGCTCTCTGTTGTCAGTAAGAGTAAACATGGTTCCTCAAGATTCAACTTCTTCTGATAGCTTTCAATTCCAAGCTGAAGGTCCTCAACACGTTCTTTGATAACCGTTCTTCTGATGAAGTGACAGATAGCCGTGCTAAATGCATACAGAAGAGTAGGATTAAGATGATTCAGCTTCCCTTGTACTTTCATCAAATACAAATCTTCAATGTCATTGAGATTGAGTGCAGAAAAATCTGCTTCATTGAACGTGTAATGTAGATCATCTTGTTTGCGAACAGTGATTTCAGAAATGAAAGTGTAGCCAAGCTTTTGTGATCCCTTGGCATCAATCACTGCCTTGATACGAAGATCACTAAACACCTTTTTCACGAGATGCCATGAGACCAAGCTTGTACTTGTACCATGACTTACGTTTGTCAAACCAGTGGTGAATTCCAAGTTCAGCGTCACGATCATATTTAGCAACTTTGTTGATGAAGAGTTTACGGTGTCTAGCTTCTTCTTCAATGGTAGGATTTGTGTAGTTAGCAGCAGGAGTGAATGTGATTGAGGTAGCATATTTGACTTTACTGGAAGCCCCATGTACAAGTAGTTCCAGATCTTGATTGAAGAAGAATGCGAATGGAATTTCTGACATTCCATTGTATGGTCGTATCACAGGAAGTGGTTTTGTCCAGTCAGTGATGTATGGACGTTTCTTACTGTCAAGACCACCTTCCCTGAATACATCTGGATTTGTCCAATCGAAGTCTTTGGATAATGCCCTAGCAATGTTCTCCAGATGATATTCCAACTCAGCAGCACTTGCAGATTTATCCTTTAAAAGAGTGAAGGCATCATTTTTTACTCTACGAAGCTCTCTTTTTGTCATCTTCTTAATGTTGAATGCATGTTTGACTTTCTGAGTGTATTCAAACGTGCTATCTTCTATTTTTGAAGCTTCATCGTCGTTGATTTGAGCCTTTGCAAGATTGTCGAACCAGTCGTTTCCTTATAAGTCTTCGTCAGTATCTAACCATGTAATCACAGCTGGTTCTTCAGAAGATTCTTTACTGCTGGAAGGTTTAGATTTAGCTGGTTTTGGAGGTGGTTGAGGTGGATCATCTTGAGGTTGAAACTCAATGTCTTCATGTAGGAAATGTTCAAAGTGATGCTCAGTTTCCTTAGGACCAGATTCTTGATGAGTTGGAGATGGTGAAGAGGTTTTCTGCTCTGTTGGTTCCTGAATGTGAATTCCAGATCCACTCCCATTCTTTTGTTTCTTCTGTGTGGGATTTGGATCTTGGTCCTCATTGTTGTCATCACGAATCCTTTTACCTTTATCAGCAGCAACCTTGCAAGAAACCTTCTCAATGTGTGCTTCAATAGACTTTATGAGACTGATATCTTCAGGAGAAGGAGATGTCATAGCATGGAGTCTGTTGAGAAGTTCAAGTTTGAGTTCTTCAGTGGTGAAGTCTTTGAGTTGCTTGAAGCCAGAATTTGAGATGATTGCTTCTTTGACCTTGACATCAAGTTGAGTATTGACATTCTCGTTAATATTTTTCTGAATATCAGCAGTGAAGCGTTTGACATAATGTCTTGTATTACTTTTGATATGATCTTCAATATCAAACGTAAGAAACTCATCCATATTCTGCTTTGTTTCCTGCATCTCCTTGACTTGATCAGACAGATCTTTGATAAGATTTTTCATTTCTGACATTTGTTCTTGCAACCTGCTCTCTTTTCTTGCTTGAGCAAGTTTGGCTGCTTTCTTAATTTGCCTGGATATGGGTGACAGAACTTCAACTCTTGTGACTTTGGCGATTTTACTGACATGTTTGCCTTTCATGACTGTTCTGATTCTTTCTGCCATTGTTGCTTTGCCTTTGTGTGGTGGTGACTTTGATGGTGATGGAGTGAGTGATGGTATAGATGATGATGAATTAGGAGAAGCAGAATTCTTGTGAGATAAAGATGAAGGTCTTGGAGATTTTCTCGGTGATACTGGAGGAGTTTGATGCTTGGGAGGTGAAGTAGGAGGTGAGAAAGGTTTGGGAGAAGGAATGGGAGGAGTCTGATCTCGTGGTTGTTATTGAGGAGACTTATTAAATGGATCATTCAATGGAGAGATAATGTAGTTATCTGCTTCCTCATCCTCCTTTTGTTTCCTTTCCGTTTCTTCCTTTCTTTTCCTTTCTGCTGCATCAAGTGCCTCCAGCTCATTTGCCGCTTCTGTTGCCTTTGATCCAGTAATTTCTTTTTCTTCATCAGAATTTCCCCATTCACCAGTGTCATCATGGTGATGTACCTCCTCTTGATGTGGGATGTCATCAAACATTGAATCAGAAATTTCATTTTCTATAAAGACTATCTTTTCAGACTCAGATTGTGTTTGAATCTCCAAGTCGGGTTGATTAACCGAGCTTGATTGAGGAGGGGGAACCGTAGATGTAGCCATAGCGGGTTGATTAACCGTATCTGGCTGAACTGTGGAAGGTTGTGAGACACCGGGTTGATTAACCGGATTAGGGGATGATACTGGTGCTGGAGTGACTCCTGATCCTCCTGCTCCCTTAGCAATCTCTTCCTTCTTCTTTTCTTCCAATTCCCTCATTACTCTCTTCTGTAGATCTGCTCTTCTTTCTTCATCAATCTTCTTTTGCTTAATACTTGCCTTAGCAGCATTCTCTAAGTCAAGCTTTGTTTGGAACTCAGCTTCTTGCTCATTGAGTATTTCCACTTCTGGTTCAGTGTCTTCAGAGGATTCAGAGGATTCATCACGAATACCAATGTCTTCAACTTTTGGTTTTGGAGCAGTCTTAATAATTCTCCTCTTGCTTGGGGGTTGTTTCTTTGGAGCACTTGATGCACTTCCAGTTTTGCTAGCTCTACTACTTTTGGAACGAGTCTTGGAGGAACCTGTTCCCTCAGTCATTTTAGTGATGCCGACAAGCTTCTTTTCATAAGCCTGAATGTAATCTTCGTAAGCAGGAGTTTCCTTGACTTCATCAGTAAGTAGAACATCAAACAGCTTAAGACCTTGTTTGTGAGTGCTATCCTTTGGAAAGTATACTGATTTGAAATCAGTGTCCATCTTTATCACATGTCTTTCTCTGTCTTCGGGTCGATTAGAAATATCATGATGCTTATCAAGGAGAAGACTGATCAGCAACTTAGTGTAACGGACAAATGGGATTTTGGTCAATGGTTTTCTGTGCTGAGCATGCATTTGAAACATAAGATCTTCCCAGATAATAGCAGCAAAATCAAGGTTGTGTTTGGTAACAAATCCCCAGAAGAGTTGAGCATGAGAAAGTCTTGGATGTTCGTGTCCACTGTCTCTTCCAGACACTGATCGAATCAGAATGTAGTACATTGCTCTCCATGGTTGAGGAATGGACTTGGCATTGATATTTGAGAGAATGTTGAGTGGAAGATTTGGATCTACATCATATCCATTGCCAATGAGAAAGTTGAGAATGTCTTGTTCAGTGGGTGAAGGCCAGTATTGTCGTGAGGTATCCGGTGGATTCGGTAGAGATAAAGCTTCACGTAGATGTGCTGGTGTGACTTTGACTTGTTTTCTGTCAAGAGTGCATGTAACACCCCAACCCAAATAAGGGTAAAGATGTCACACTAATGGTTTCACATCAGATCAAAACAAAGCATACATTTCAAATAATACAGAAATTCTCAAGGTTACAAATGAAATTCTGAAATTTTACATGGTTACAGCGGAAACAAAACTAAACACTAAGTCTGCAAAAGCAACTCCTTCTAATGGTCTCTACTTCAGAACTATATCAAAGTCTTCTAAGTCCAAAAGTCTCTTCACTCATACCCAAACCCGTCGTCCTGCTTATTACCTGCCGCACACGAAAAGAAAACGTGCGGCTGAGCTTAAAAAGCTCAGTGAACAGATACATATACAAAGCAAAGAATAACGAAACAGGAATATAATATGGGCAATGGGAATGTCATAAGGTATAAAAGAAATAAATGGATAATAAGAGAAGAGTAGGATAGTCATCTACCACGAGCCCAGAAACTCAAAGTCATAATCTCAACATCATAATCTCAAAGTCATAATCTCACAATCAGAGGGGATACCTCTTAGGCAACCAGATAATATGAGGGGTGTCCTCATGTATCATAACAGTGGAGTGATCAGCTCCCAGAAATGTGAAAGGCGTGTATTGCACACAGCACCAGTCACCTCAAAGTCATAGTTAAATCCACTAAACAAAACATGCCTAGGATTGCAATCCATACGCCCCCACTCAAAGTCATCTCAAAATCATAATCTCAGAATCATAATGGCCATATCATAATATAAAAGGGGACGGCGTGAGAAATCACTCCCCCACACAGGAGTCATGCCAGTGGTGCATCACAGACATGGCCAGGTTACCTTCCTGGCTAGGAAACAAAAGGTGGCTCGGGTATCAAACTAAGAGTCAGGTCTCAAAGTCATGTAAACGGGTTCATCTCAAAGTCATATCAAAGCATATCTCAAGGTTCATTCAAGGGGAACATAGCAATGGCTTGGGAAATCTTAACTGAATCATAACTCAACATCAATGTATAGTACATAGGAACCCTTACTGAACAAGGGCAGAGTATCCGTACCTTAAACCGCCAACGAAACCATAACATATGAATAGGAAAGTCACTCCCTCTTCAGCGAATCTACACGAATTAATGATCGGCTAATTATTAATAATTCGTTTCAAATCAGATTTACTCGTTTTCGTCGGCTTTCCATTTTTAGTGACTTTTTGTGTTATCAAGGACAATTAAATAACTTTTAGACTTAATATGATCAATATGCCAACTTATTATGATTTAGGGTTAAATGTGTAAATTACGAAGGTTTAAGGTTCATTTATGACAATTCTCAAAGTTTTCTCATTACTTTATGAACCACAACAAGACTTGACCACACTAGTGTACTTAGCCTGTACCCATGACTCTCAGTTTGTACCTTGCCTTAAAACACTTGACTTCATTTATTTGATTCACACACACATTCACACGCTATCTGTTCACAACCATGCATGATTTCAGCCCCACATATCACATAATACACGACCCATTTTCATTCCCTGTCCCACGTATACAACCCAAGTTTAACAGGCTGTACTTGTCCCCCTTTAATTCGATCCTCACATAATGGCATAAACATGCATGCATCTATCCTCCTAATTATACCAGGTTTTACACCACTCCTAACACTTATTATGCCGCTCTCTCTCAAAACAACATACATATTCATTATTTGTGCATTCTAATCCAGGTTCCAAGCTGTAAGAAAAGATCCAATTAACATGTTTCAAAACCATATTTTATGTCATACACTAGCGCTCAAACCATGACCAAATGCCAGCTTTTAAAAGTCCTTTACACTGATTCTTTAACAGGTTCAAAACTCTACATGTAAACCTACATTTTATGCTACTCTTTTTTTGAGGTTTCATATGTTTATTAAACCACATATATTTAACGCCACTGACAACCCAGTATCATATCCCATTCTTATCCTACAACCAACTAATATTTCCCATACACACTCCATAACCAAAACATGCATGAAACAATCTTTTGACTCAAAAGTGTTGTCCTTTCTTTTCATTTTAACGTGTCTAAAACCATCACAAAATCATACCCTTATCGACCCACATATGACTCGACCGACCATGCGTTCCCATATTTTATCTTCCGAGTTTAATTCAGATTTTTAGTTGTATTTAATACACCACACTATGCAATTTTAGACTCACGTTACTAGCCACAACAAACTCACACCCACATGCATGTAAACACAGCCCAAAAGATTTATGTCCACACACACTTTCTCGTTAAATACTCACACAATATAGTGAGCCACAGTATATATCATAATTTCACACAAAGTCAACCTTTAATCTCGAATACACAAGCATGTACACACGTCGAATACAACTACAAAACCAATCTTCACGTGACCACCATGCATACCCATTTTCATTTTTTTTAGTTTCCTTTAATTTTAAGACCAGGATACATATTGCCTCAAAATGTGGCCTCGACGAAGATTACGCATCCATATATCATTATTAGTCGTCATTTACGATCTTATTGACGTTTGATTTTTGGCAACGAATCGAACACTATATAACAAACGCAACCTTATGGTGACAGCCAAAACCCTTGTTGTGGTCGTAATACACACAGGTCAATGGCTATATGTGATTATTAGATTTTGTGTCTGTTATATTTCTAATCTCCTTATAATGATTGCCAAAATAATCTTAACTAAACCACAGTATATATTCAAAGATACCAGTCCGAGATTATTGTTTCTTTCTTTTCATATACGGGGTATTTGTTTATACAAACAATCTTATATAGTACATAACACGGGTCGGGAGATTACCTCCAAGGAGCCATCACAAATTGAAACGTGACTCAGATGCGATCTCGAACAAAGTCATGAACAGCAACCGACTCTAGCAATCCTCTTCGTGAACCCAAAACTGTGATGCAAACCCGAACAGCGACCCGACCTAACACGAGGTTCTAATTCCTAGCATGATCAACGTAACCCAACACCGAACATAGCCACGAACACGAGCGCGGATCGATGCTTCGAACATGAACGTTAACTCAAGTATTGTTTGATGTGGCCCAACTCAGTTTGTGGCATTAAACTCTCCTTGGTTCACAGTGATTGCAAATAGGTTTTGGGGTTGTTTTGAATTTCTTGTTTTCTTTAGAAAGATGGGGACAACAGGATGTAAAATATTGAATGGATGAGTATGTTTAGGCGTGTAAAGGAAGTCATAAGGGAAAACGTGTTTTGTGATTGGGAGGTTATGGCAATGATATAAAGAGACAAAATAAATGCATGATCGGTTCAAATAAAAAAAAACGTGTGATGGCTTTTAATTTTGGTAAATTTTGCATGATTAGTGGGCATGATTTGGGCCTTTAAATGATCATATCTTTTCTTAAAGTGATGGTAAGAAATTTCGGTTAGGACATTTTCATTAGGCATGGGATTAATTAGATTAAATGTGTACATTTTGTTTTATTTGCTCAACTATTAAAGTTAAATACTTAAGGTATAACCGGAATTAGATGTCGTAATGTTTTAAACGTCATTTATGAATTTGAGATCAAGGGGTAATTTGGGTATTTTACATGTTCAAAACTTTAGGGTTTTACAACTCTTTCCCTCTAAAAACAAAATTTTCGTCCTCGAAAATTGAAGTAAAACGAAATAGAGACACAAAGGACCGTGAACGGAAACGTAAATGACTAGTTCCTCATGACTCTATCTTGCCGATCAAATAATTTCGGTTTCCTCAGAAAGACATAACACTCAGGATTCACATCAATAGAATGATATACCAAACGTAATAGATGATGAACGCATCCCATCAGAAGATGTTCGGGGAAGATGTAGGATTGACAGATTTTCGTCTGTGGAATAGAAATAGTCAACTCAGATGAAAACGTATCGAATTGTAGCGAATGTGGGAGTAGTATACTAGTTCAAACTCTTCAGATTCTCAAATAGTCTCGACTTCAGTATAACCTTCCATAGGTGTTCTCTTAAACAAACAGGTTTTGCTCCTCAAAATCCAAAGTCTCAATCACTCATAGCAGGTCATAATGAAACATAATCAACGGATGCGAAGCGTACATATAGCAAAATATAGGTGTACTTTTTAATAGTAACAGATCGGATCCATACTGACAGAAAAAAGACGGTAGAAAGTTCTACATAGAACCTAAGATTCTTATCGGAAGTACAAAGGTCAACAAACGCGTGTCGAGTATCCAAACTCATCCAGTCGTATAACGATGAAAGCAGATTAAACGCATAGGTAGAATGAACCTAAAATCTCACTAATCCCGGATAATTCAACAGAGATCAACTTCTAAACTTCTTAGGTATTCTCCAAGATATCCTATGCCCACAACAAGTGCAAGTTATATGATGTAAGTATTATCATGTTGGCCAGACGTCATAATACTGGCATCATATAAATATGCCCTCATGATGGTCATACTTTATCTCAAATCGAAATCAAAACCACCTATCTTAATCCACCTAGTATTTCTACAGTCTCAGAGGTCAACAAAACAATTGTCACAGTCAAGAGAGAAAACAAAACTATTCGTAAGAGTATCAGCATCCCAGATTGTCTAGCAGAAGTGGGGTACGCCGTCACAAGCATCATATCTTCCACAAGTCGCCAAAATCTCTCAAAAAAAGTCATCACCGAATCATACGAAAGGTAAACACGAACAGAAGTGCTTCTAGGGAACTTAAATCATAAGAGGAACTTATTACTAGATAACGAAACTTAAGAGGGTCAACGGAAATGAAAGTTAGTCGCCAAACTTCTGCCTTCATAGAATCAAATATTCCAAGTATAGAGGGTCTGTTTCAAATATCCGCTTATTCAACACATCTAATCTCTTCAAGTCCGGTTGATCTGTCTTCGGCTGTCCATCACTCGGAAAGTGAAATCAAAATCGGGAACTTGTGTCTGATTCGTCGAGCCTCCTGCAGTTCTTCTTGGAATGAGATGGAGTGTTGTGGATTTCTGGCACGGTCTTTAATCTCCTTCATCATCCAGTCTGCTTCCGCTCTCAATTCATCTTAGTACAACCAAGATGAATAGGGAAGTGAGACTGCATGTCTTCATCAGCTCCAGGTTCGCGATCTTGACCAGAATTTCTTCTTGTGCATCGCCAACACTTCTGTCTTGAAAGGGATGTCTTCACTCTTCGGGGTAGCCTCCGCAGTTATCAACAAATATCAATCTCCCAGAATGTACAAATGATCATCAATTTCTAAGAAGGTACAAAGAAATGATTTTCATGCTCTTCCTCGTTTCTGAACGTACTATTAAGTCATACAATGACCACTTGTCCAAGTACTCACGAGAAAACATTATTTATCAAATTCACGATACAGTCAGAGCTTTAGCTAATACTATTAGCGCCACTAACCGTCATAGTAGTCGTTTACGAATACAGGAGGCGATTACAAGAATAAGATCAATTCGTCAGAAAGGAAAAACTTCGCGCTCTGAAATTAAACAAACACATAGTCGTTCCAGGGTGGAGGAATATTGGCTTCTAACAGTAATACGGTTCAGCTTCCATACATATCTCCAGTTACCATCCTTCTTTATCGCGAACAACACTGAATTACGCCAAGAAATGCACTTAAGCAAACTTACTTCATACTTCGGTGGAAAACTTGGTGGTTCAATCAGAAATCGTATTCAGAAAACGCAGGGTGCCAAATAACGTTCAATACAAGGTTCATGGTCAGACGACTCAAAGTGCCAAATAGCTTCTAAGATAAGGTTCATTCATTGCTGTTTCCAACCGCGAGAGTAACACACGAGTCTCCAGAGTACTAGCGAACGTTTAACAATCAGTAATCATGGTAGGGAGTTCAAAATTGTTGCAATCGTTAAAGGTGAGACATAGAAGGGAAGTTGTCCATATTTGAATGTTCAATCAGCCGATTCCTTGTCAGAATAAAATTGAAGTTAACTATTCCAAGATAGACAGATCACAAATCAAATCTTTATCATTCAAAAGTGAGGGGGAAACATTCTTATACTCGTGGTTACATACCAAAAGGCTTCTTATGAGAACAGAGATGGGTGCAACGAAATCAAATGGTGTCGGAAGATCCATATATACTTATTAAAAGCAAGAGACAAAATAATAAAAGTATCCAGTACGTTACTGCCATGGAGATTCTCAGAATGCCCGAAGAGGCGTCAAAGTGATTAACAAAAGAATCAGAGTGAAACGCGGGTCTTTATCAAAATGATTTAACAAAAGGAATCTGAAGATAAGGATCAAATAGTGTCAGGCGATTAGTATGAAATTTTCAATGCCTTCAAGATTTAATCAGGTTCCAATTCAGGTGGTGCAAAGCATAAGCTTTCATTTTCCAAAAGTGATATCAACAGGATCTAACCAAAAGTAAGGCACGAATCAGAGTGATGCGGAAGCAAAGATACTTAAACGAATGCCTTATAGTCTGCCCATTCCTCACTGGTCAAAACTTAGGTTCCTATAGGGAAATCTTAAAGCAAAATTTTCAAAGGTTATCTTACGAGCGCCTACAGGGGAAAACTTAGTGGTCCTAACTTACACAGGTCAAGGGTAAATGTATTACGAATCGCAACCTGTCTCTGATACCATAATTGTAACACCCCAACCCAAATAAGGGTAAAGATGTCACACTAATGGTTTCACATCAGATCAAAACAAAGCATACATTTCAAATAATACAGAAATTCTCAAGGTTACAAATGAAATTCTGAAATTTTACATGGTTACAGCGGAAACAAAACTAAACACTAAGTCTGCAAAAGCAACTCCTTCTAATGGCCTCTACTTCAGAACTATATCAAAGTCTTCTAAGTCCAAAAGTCTCTTCACTCATACCCAAACCCGTCGTCCTGCTTATTACCTGCCGCACACGAAAAGAAAATGTGCGGCTGAGCTTAAAAAGCTCAGTGAACAGATACATATACAAAGCAAAGAATAACGAAACAGGAATATAATATGGGCAATGGGAATGTCATAAGGTATAAAATAAATAAATGGATAATAAGAGAAGAGTAGGATAGTCATCTACCACGAGCCCAGAAACTCAAAGTCATAATCTCAACATCAAAATCTCAAAGTCATAATCTCACAATCAGAGGGGATACCTCTTAGGCAACCAGATAATATGAGGGGTGTCCTCATGTATCATAACAGTGGAGTGATCAGCTCCCAGAAATGTGAAAGGCGTGTATTGCACACAGCACCAGTCACCTCAAAGTCATACTCAAAGTCATAGTTAAATCCACTAAACAAAACATGCCTAGGATTGCAATCCATACGCCCCCACTCAAAGTCATCTCAAAATCATAATACTCAAAATCATAATGGCCATATCATAATATAAAAGGGGACGGCGTGAGAAATCACTCCCCCACACAGGAGTCATGCCAGTGGTGCATCACAGACATGGCCAGGTTACCTTCCTGGCTAGGAAACAAAAGGTGGCTCGGGTATCAAACTAAGAGTCAGGTCTCAAAGTCATGTAAACGGGTTCATCTCAAGTCATATCAAAAGTAATATCAAGGTTCATTCAAGGGGAACATAGCAATGGCTTGGGAAATCTTAACTGAATCATAACTCAACATCAATGTATAGTACATAGGAACCCTTACTGAACAAGGGCAGAGTATCCGTACCTTAAACCGCCAACGAAACCATAACATATGAATAGGAAAGTCACTCCCTCTTCAGCGAATCTACACGAATTAATGATCGGCTAATTATTAATAATTCGTTTCAAATCAGATTTACTCGTTTTCGTCGGCTTTCCATTTTTAGTGACTTTTTGTGTTATCAAGGACAATTAAATAACTTTTAGACTTAATATGATCAATATGCCAACTTATTATGATTTAGGGTTAAATGTGTAAATTACGAAGGTTTAAGGTTCATTTATGACAATTCTCAAAGTTTTCTCATTACTTTATGAACCACAACAAGACTTGACCACACTAGTGTACTTAGCCTGTACCCATGACTCTCAGTTTGTACCTTGCCTTAAAACACTTGACTTCATTTATTTGATTCACACACACATTCACACGCTATCTGTTCACAACCATGCATGATTTCAGCCCCACATATCACATAATACACGACCCATTTTCATTCCCTGTCCCACGTATACAACCCAAGTTTAACAGGCTGTACTTGTCCCCCTTTAATTCGATCCTCACATAATGGCATAAACATGCATGCATCTATCCTCCTAATTATACCAGGTTTTACACCACTCCTAACACTTATTATGCCGCTCTCTCTCAAAACAACATACATATTCATTATTTGTGCATTCTAATCCAGGTTCCAAGCTGTAAGAAAAGATCCAATTAACATGTTTCAAAACCATATTTTATGTCATACACTAGCGCTCAAACCATGACCAAATGCCAGCTTTTAAAAGTCCTTTACACTGATTCTTTAACAGGTTCAAAACTCTACATGTAAACCTACATTTTATGCTACTCTTTTTTTGAGGTTTCATATGTTTATTAAACCACATATATTTAACGCCACTGACAACCCAGTATCATATCCCATTCTTATCCTACAACCAACTAATATTTCCCATACACACTCCATAACCAAAACATGCATGAAACAATCTTTTGACTCAAAAGTGTTGTCCTTTCTTTTCATTTTAACGTGTCTAAAACCATCACAAAATCATACCCTTATCGACCCACATATGACTCGACCGACCATGCGTTCCCATATTTTATCTTCCGAGTTTAATTCAGATTTTTAGTTGTATTTAATACACCACACTATGCAATTTTAGACTCACGTTACTAGCCACAACAAACTCACACCCACATGCATGCAAACACAGCCCAAAAGATTTATGTCCACACACACTTTCTCGTTAAATACTCACACAATATAGTGAGCCACAGTATATATCATAATTTCACACAAAGTCAACCTTTAATCTCGAATACACAAGCATGTACACACGTCGAATACAACTACAAAACCAATCTTCACGTGACCACCATGCATACCCATTTTCATTTTTTTAGTTTCCTTTAATTTTAAGACCAGGATACATATTGCCTCAAAATGTGGCCTCGACGAAGATTACGCATCCATATATCATTATTAGTCGTCATTTACGATCTTATTGACGTTTGATTTTTGGCAACGAATCGAACACTATATAACAAACGCAACCTTATGGTGACAGCCAAAACCCTTGTTGTGGTCGTAATACACACAGGTCAATGGCTATATGTGATTATTAGATTTTGTGTCTGTTATATTTCTAATCTCCTTATAATGATTGCCAAAATAATCTTAACTAAACCACAGTATATATTCAAAGATACCAGTCCGAGATTATTGTTTCTTTCTTTTCATATACGGGGTATTTGTTTATACAAACAATCTTATATAGTACATAACACGGGTCGGGAGATTACCTCCAAGGAGCCATCACAAATTGAAACGTGACTCAGATGCGATCTCGAACAAAGTCATGAACAGCAACCGACTCTAGCAATCCTCTTCGTGAACCCAAAACTGTGATGCAAACCCGAACAGCGACCCGACCTAACACGAGGTTCTAATTCCTAGCATGATCAACGTAACCCAACACCGAACATAGCCACGAACACGAGCGCGAATCGATGCTTCGAACATGAACGTTAACTCAAGTATTGTTTGATGTGGCCCAACTCAGTTTGTGGCATTAAACTCTCCTTGGTTCACAGTGATTGCAAATAGGTTTTGGGGTTGTTTTGAATTTCTTGTTTTCTTTAGAAAGATGGGGACAACAGGATGTAAAATATTGAATGGATGAGTATGTTTAGGCGTGTAAAGGAAGTCATAAGGGAAAACGTGTTTTGTGATTGGGAGGTTATGGCAATGATATAAAGAGACAAAATAAATGCATGATCGGTTCAAATAAAAAAAAAAAAAAAAAAAAAAAATGTGTGATGGCTTTTAATTTTGGTAAATTTTGCATGATTAGTGGGCATGATTTGGGCCTTTAAATGATCATATCTTTTCTTAAAGTGATGGTAAGAAATTTCGGTTAGGACATTTTCATTAGGCATGGGATTAATTAGATTAAATGTGTACATTTTGTTTTATTTGCTCAACTATTAAAGTTAAATACTTAAGGTATAACCGGAATTAGATGTCGTAATGTTTTAAACGTCATTTATGAATTTGAGATCAAGGGGTAATTTGGGTATTTTACATGTTCAAAACTTTAGGGTTTTACTTGTTTTCTGTCAAGAGTGCATGTGAAGAATTTGTTATTGTCATCAGGTTTGATAGTGCTCCACATCTGATGGATGTATAACTCAGGAATACTATCTGAATCTTCCAATATACTCTGGCATTCATGTCTTTTGAGGATTTCGATGACAATGCGACAACTTGGTTCAGCACACTTGATGTTGTCGAAGACCACTCTTGAATTGTTCTTGCCATACTTAGCCGTGAATCCTTGTGGGAATAACTCAGCTTTGGTGATCAATAGAAGTGGTTGTTGTTGTTGTTGTGAAGACATTGTGGATAATCTGAAACAACATTATGACACCAATTTGCAGGATATATGTGTGTTAGCATTAGTTGAGACTAAGTGTTTGCACATAACATCCTTTATTAACATGACTGAGCAATCGTTAATCTATGAATTGATCATTTTAATTTGCATAATAAATCTTCTCTCAAATTTGACAAGACTTAAGGAAATTGAAATTTCAATGGAAATTAGTAATTTCTAAGGCAGACAGTCAAAAGCAAGAGACTTTGACAAATGCGAGAGAAATTACCAATTGCGAGAGAAAATACCAATTGCGAGAAAACTTGTCAAATGCGAGAAATAATCCAATTGCGAGAAAAAATTGTCAAATGCGAGAGAAATTCCAATTGCGAGAAAAGTTTTTTCAATTGCGAGAGTGCTTACCATTTGCGATAGCAACCACCAATTGCGGGAGCAATGGTAATTGCGAAAGCAAATGACAATTGCGAGAGCAATTGCAAATTCGAAAATATCTTATACAAGAAATTCCGAAACCCTTTTGACGACGATTTTTTCACCAAGATTTTGCATTTCATTTTAACACAGATTAATGATTTCACACTAATTGCAATAGGTTCACAAAGCTATTTTACGCATTTTGTCCAAGTTATAACAATTTTTAACCACAAAATCTCTAGAATCAAACTGCTTGTGCATCGTGTTCTTGATAAACCCTAAATTTCAATTAACGACTAACTGATGTTACTGGGCTTAATCTGAGGCAACACATGTTCAATTCTTATCATAACAACAATATAACAACTCTTTAATCACACCAAAACATTCGTATTTGATTTTCCCCAAATTATGAACATAAACCCTAAAATTACGAAAAACACACTCAGATGAATTTCTGGAACAATTAGGCACGCATTTATGTTACACAATCAAGTTCTAAGTATAGAAGTACAAGCATAATCACTCATAACACATAGGATTAAAAAATCCCAAATCTACGCAAGACCTAGAAATTCGACTAATCATTATACACAAAATCCACCGTTGGATCACTAATTCCATGAAAACCATATGTTATAATTGCTTAACAATCATGAAAACACTCACAGATTTGTTAGAACTTGAACGGATGATCAGAATGAATAATAGCCGTCGATTGGGTTGTTGGGTGGAAGTAAATGCGAGAGACAAGAATATCAGAGAAAGTAAATGAATTGCGCAGTTAATTCAGATTGCATTTAATTCTTTACTTTTATCTTTTATCCTATTTCCACAATTAGTCCCTTAACCTCAATATTTAGCACAATTAATCCTAACCAAACGATTTTCAATATTTAGCACTTTTAGTCCTCTAATCTTTTGTTTGTAACCATCAAATTCCTAACAATTAAACAAATAATCCTTAGGATATAGCATCATAACCAATACAAAGCAACAGTGTTACAGAAAACATGCAAGTACAAATTTATAAAAAAATTTGTAAAATTTTGTGTCTCCCCCTCAACATTTGTTCAGAAATGAATAAAGACATTTAAAAAAAAAACAAAATGTTGAATAAGGATTTGTACTTGCACACACACATTTTTTTTTAATGATTATTTACAAAATAGTTTGGATGGTTGACTCAATTATTTGTTTTTGAGAAAGTTTGTCAATTCTTGAGGAGTCAAACATCTCATTCCAATTTGGTGAACCAATTTCACAAAACGATCATGAGGTAAAGCTTTTGTGAAAAGATCCGCCAATTGGTGTTCCGTTCCCACGAAATACAACTCAACGGTACCCTGCTCCACATGCTCCTTGATGAAGTGGTTTCTGAGAGCGATGTGTTTGGACTTGGAATGTTGCACTGTGTTGCACGAGATAGCGATAGCACTTTTGGAGTCACAGTACATCGGGATTTTGTTGAATATGTAACCATAATCCATCAGTTGAGATCGCATCCAAATGATTTGAGCACAACAGGCAGACATGGCTACATATTCTGATTCCATTGATGATAGAGACGTACAATCTTGCTTCTTTGACTGCCAGGACACCAGCTTATCACCGAGGAATTGAACACCACCGGATGTACTCTTTCTTGTATCAATACATCCCGCATGATCCGCATCTGAAAAAGCAGTTATTGCAAAACCAGAATCCTTTGGATACCAGATCCCCAAATGAATGGTTCCCTTGATGTATCTAAGGATTCTTTTAACAGCAGATAAATGTCTTTCTGTTGGGTTAGACTGATAGCGTGAACACAGGTATGTGGCAAATACAACATCCGGTCTGCTAGCGGTGAGATACATGAGAGACCCAATTATGCTACGATAATTTGTAGGATCAGTGGGTTTCCCATGTATGTCAGCATCTAGCTTCGGGGATGAGGAGGACATAGGGGTGTTATAGGTGTCACTAGTTGTCATGCCATGCTTTTTTAATATCTCTTGTGCATATTTGGACTGACTCAAGAATATACCACGAGGTGATTGGTGAACTTGTAATCCTAGGAAAAAATTTAATTCACCGATCATGGACATCTCAAAGTTTTGTTTCATAAGTTTTGCAAAAGCATTTGAGTACTTTTTATGGGTAGACCCAAAAATGATGTCATCCACATAAATTTGTACGATGAGAATGTCCTCCCCGTGTTTTTGTATAAACAAAGTCGGGTCCACAGATCCTTTAGTGAAATGATTAGCAAGCAAGAATGCATCGAGTTTATCGTACCATGCCCTCGGGGCTTGTTTAAGGCCGTAGAGAGCTTTCTTAAGCCTGTATACGTGTTGTGGATGTTCTGGATCGACGAAGCCCTCTGGTTGTGAAACATATACCTCTTCACGAAGTTGTCCGTTCAGGAATGCTGTCTTCACGTCCATTTGGTAAACTGTGATGTTCTTATGAGCCGCGTACGCCAGAAACATTCACACTGCCTCAAGCCTAGCTACGGGAGCAAAAGATTCCTCGAAGTCGATTCCTTCTTCTTGGCTATACCCTTTAGCAACCAACCGTGACTTGTTACGAATAACCGTTCCCTCTGCATCCAGCTTATTTTTCCAAATCCATTTTAAACCCACAACATAAACTCCATCTGGTTTTTCAACGAGTTCCCAGACTTCCAATCTTTTGAACTGATCCAACTCCTCTTGCATTGATTCAATCCAATTGTCATAAGTCATGGCCTCTTTGATATTTTTCGGTTCAGCTTGACAAACGGTGAGAGCATAAATGCAGGTTTCACCATCTGTGTGGAGTTTCTGTCGTGTCATAACTGGTTTATCTAGATTGCCAATCACATTAACTAACGGATGATCCCTTGTCCATTTATGAGTTGATGAGTAGTGTTGAATGTTGTGATGATGATATGACGGGTCCATATTGCTCGAGTATGATTCTCCGGTATCTGGAATGGTTGATGGTGGAGCAAATGGATTAAAGAAGGCGTTCCCGTCATATCCTGATGGTGTAGGAACATTGTTAGAAATGGGGGACGAATCTTCAACTGCAGGTTGAGGTGTTTTCTCCATTGATGATGATGGTTCAGGTTGTGGTGCATCGTCAACAACTACTGTAGAGGTAGATGCTGATGGATCAGGTGCTTGATGTGGAAGTTGTTGAGCAGCGGAACTGGTGGAAGCATCTGATGCACTAGTAACACGAACGTCATCAAACATTGGTGCAAACAAATCTTCCAGATCCTTCCTGTTGAAAGGTAGGGGTGTAGCCGAAGATTCAGGGAAGTTTAAACGGTTATGAGCGGGTTCTAAGCGGTCTTGCTCAGAAGCCATTTCAGTGAGTTCATCAAAATTAGCGTGTATGGTTTCTTGAATATCCCCAGTCCGACGATTCCATATTCTGTATCCCTTGGAGTTTTCACAGTATCCAACAAATATCCCAATATCTGCTTTAGCCTTAAGTTTACCAAGATCATCTTTATCATTCTTCGGATAAGACAATGCTCCAAAGACGTGAAAATAGTTGATGTTTGGTTTTCTTCCTTGTATAAGCTCATATGGTGTTTTGCTGTGTCGTTTGTTGATCATGGCACGATTCTGAGTATAACAAGCAGTATTGACAGCTTCAGCCCAAAGATAATCCGGTAATTGAGCATTGATCAACATAGTTCGAGCTGCTTCCACGAGCGTACGGTTTCGTCTTTCAACTACACCATTTTGTTCTGGAGTGCGAGCTATTGAAGTCTGATGAACAATACCATGTTTCTCAGTGAATTCCCGAATGATTTGATTCTTAAATTCAGTCCCGTTGTCTGTTCTGATGATGCGGACGGTGTTGCGGACTTGAACTTGAATCTTTGTGAGAAACGTGATGAGGATAGAAGGAACTTGAGCTTTAGTCCGAAGAAAATAGACCCAAGTCCATCTTGAGTAGTCATCCACAATTACCAGAATATACTTCTTCCCGTTAATACTCTAAACTCGCATCGGACCACACAAATCCATATGAAGCAGTTGTAGGACATGGTCTGTGCTGTGTTCTGTTTTGGGAGGAAAATGAGCACGGTGACTTTTCCCTTGTTCACACGCAGAACACAAGTGATCCTTGGCATATCTGAATTTAGGTAAACCGTCAACTAATTTCTTCTTGGCAAGGTCAGTGATGGTTTTAAAATTGAGATGAGACAATCTTTTGTGCCATAACCAAGCCTTTGTGGGATGAGCCTTGGAAAGTAAACAAATAGGAGTAGAAGTTGTCATGCCTTCAAGGGAGATAGTATACAGACTGGTTCCGCGTTTCCCTTTCATGAGGTCATTGCCTTGAAGATCACGAATAAAGCAAGTTTTCTCCCTGAATGCTACTTCCAAGTCTCCATCGCAGAATTGTCCCACGGAGAATAAATTATGACCAAGGCCTTCAACATAATACACACGGCTGATTTCGATGTTCCCATTAATGTAATCCCCATAGCCCATAATTGCAGCGAAGTGATCATTCCCAAATCTGACCGTTCTGATAAACTTTGCAACAAAGTTTTGAAGAAGTTTGAGATTGCCGGTCATATGTCGGGAGCACCCGCTATCAACAATCCAAAGAACGATTTGAATCACCTGCATCACAAACATTGGAAACAGGTGGAGAATTGATAACGGTTGGATCCGCTGGGTTAGTTACACAAGAGGTTAGTACTTTAGGTAACCATTTAAAATCAAAAGTGTTCTATAACCAACGTTGCCAGGTCCAACTAGTCTCTGCCTTTTTCCTAATGTATGCACTAGGTGACTTTGTAGTCTTGGATTTAGGCTTTTCCATTTTCTTCTCAGAAACATCTAGTGGGGGCATTCCTAAAATGGACTTTGTAATGGTTTGAAGCCTAGAGGAAGCGCCACTAGTTCGTTTCTTTCTCTTAGTCAGCAAAGTTTTAGCAACACATTGTGTATGATCACCAGATAATATGCTATTTCGACAAAAAACACAAGTAGCATCAACCATAACATCTTCATTAATATTGAAAGATTTAGCATCTGTTACATCAATCTTAGAACTAGACTCAGATAAGTGCAATTCTATTCCTGATGTTACATTTGTCTTATTCAAACTACTAACTGGAACTTCTTCAGACTTAGATAACTCCTTCCTAGGTTTCTTGACTCTATTCTTCCTCTGTTTCTTGTGAGTCTTGGAATGGCTGACCTTAGGTGTGGTTTCTAGTTCTGTGGAAGTAGAAGTAGCTGAATTAGTGGTTACATCAGATACTTGGGTATGTTCTTTGTCCACTACATACATCCCTGGGGCAATCTTATGAATGTTTGTTTTGCCTTTGTCTAAAACTCTGATCTTCTTCTTCAAATCAATAATGATGTGTTGGAACTCTTGGTTTTGTGAATCTAATTTTCTATTGAGGCGGACTGTGTCATTTCGGTTTTGAAAAATTTCATCCAGTTCCTTTTCATTTTCAAACAGTTTAATTCTTAAGAAAGCTTTTGTTTCCTTAAACTTTTCAGGAACATGACTGTTTTGAAATGATAAAGACGCTATAAGATGTTGAAATTTAAGTTCAAATTCAACACTCTGTTTTTGACACCAGTCAAGCCTTTTTTGAAGATTAAAAATGTTGTTTTCCATATCATTGTTAATTTGTCGAAGATTCTCATTCTCATGTACTAGATTATCAATCTCCATACGCAACATCTTACTATCCACAGCATGATCATTCACAAGTAAAGCATTACCAGATTCATAGAGCGAATTCATAATCAC
Source organism: Artemisia tridentata subsp. tridentata (assembly GCA_021014915.2). Taxonomy (NCBI): domain Eukaryota; kingdom Viridiplantae; phylum Streptophyta; class Magnoliopsida; order Asterales; family Asteraceae; genus Artemisia; species Artemisia tridentata. Next base: position 180,487,721 of record CP139502.1, on the reverse strand, counting down.
AGACACCACGTCATAACACAAAACTTTTTCCAAGAGTCGATTATTTTCTTTTGCTAAAAATTTCCTTTGAAGTTTTTGACGTTGAACCTTGTCATCTTTAGCTTTGAAAATGGTTTGCATAGATGCTACGTCCGTGTATAACTCCTCTTCCCATTTTGTTGCGCATTTCTTCAGATTTCTGACATGAGGAAGAATTTTCTTTTGAAGAATCTCTTTCTTTTCTTTTTGAACAGGAGAAAGAAAAGAAGAGACAGGAATTTGAGAACTAAACTCAATTTCATTCTCCAAACAAGAAATGTCGTCCATAAATGTCTTAAAATATCAAAGAACCCGACATTTTGGAGGCATTTGTGGATCAACAAGATCCTCTGTCAGACACTCTTTGAAATGTACAGCAGTCGTGGGGACAGAAGGTATAGACGAAGGAGCACTTATGTTTGTGTATGTTAACGTTTGTTCTGGATGGTCCTTAGGAGGAACAAATGATTTGCTCAAATGAGGTCGTGCATTATAATCATAATGTATCTTTGAAAATTTTGTTTGTGAATCTGATCGACCCTCAATCTTGTTTGCAAGAAAATCAGTTTCTTCATCAACAGAATACATAACAACACGTTGAAAGGTATCATCTAACAGAAATGTTGCATTGTACAACTTGGGATTGTCTTTGAGTGCTTTGTGTAAATTACGGGGTGTGTCACTTCCAAGTGCAAAGCTTACTCCTTTAGGACTTGGTTTCACAACATTCTTTTGAATTTGCGTTACAGAATTACCCGTTTTATACACAATGTTTTGAAATTCTTTGAGTTTGGTTTCCAAATCCAGAATTTGATCAAGATATGAGTCAACACGTTTCCGAGTGGCTTGCTTTTCGTCAAGAAGATCTTTCTGAGATGTAGAAAGCTCAGATTGAGTTTTGAACAACTCAGAATTTAAAGCATCAATTTGTTTTTTGAATTCAAATTGATCCTTTTCTTTTTGAGAGAAAAGCTCAGCTTTGGCTATGGTTAGCTCACGAACTTGACTTTCTAAATTTTGAACCTTTACGTATTCTTGTTGGAAAGCTATTTCAAATCCTTTTTCACGTTTATCTTGTTTAAGATATCCTGAAAGTTGTTGTTGGTAGCACTCATTATCCTTTGTTAACAATGCAATCTTTTCTTTGAGCTTTTGATTGATGTCATTGCATTTTTCTATTTGTGACTGGGTGGTCAATAACAAGGCCTGTAACTCCGAATCTTGATCATCCAAAGGATCTTTTTGTTCAATATGATCACAATGGTCATCATCAATGAGATCATCAAAAGAAACAACGGTGTTATCATCATCAAATGATACAATCGTGTTAAGTTGATCATCGGATGGTGATGAAAATGAATCATGTTGATCAAACGTTTCATTTTTAGATGAAGATGCAGATGGTGACGCAATTTCATGGATGAGACATGTAGAATCAGGTACCTGAGAAAGACCATCGGTATCATAGACCGGGCCTGACTCGGACATATTCATTTCTTGCATATTAGCCATAAGCATGACTGCAGCATTTGCCTCTAAATCTTCCATTTCATCATCTGATTCCACATTAGCCATAAAACTTTGATCATTCTGAGTCAACCTTCCAGCAGCCTTTTCATCTTTGAGTGCCATCAGAAGAGCCTCTTTGTGATAAGCACTGCCCATTGTTCGTGGCTTCGGACAAGCATTTGCCATGTGACCGTTCCCCCCACAGTTGTAACATGTGATAGACGTATTTGCAATGCCTCTCTGAACATTCCCAACAGTCGAATTTCCTCTCTGATCATTCCCCATATTATTTCTGTTTGCCCCTGCAGTATTGAACCTATTTCCTCCTGACTGAACCCTTTGAGTACCATATCCACGATTTCCCGAACCATATCTGCCTGAAGACCTGTTTTGAATTTCTACTCTGCCATCATTAACAACTGCCTGATTCCTGGTATTTGAAGATGAACGAAGACGGTTGTTGGATTTGGTGAATCTGCCAAATGCTTTAGCAATCAATCCAAATGCTTCATTAAGAGAGTTGAAAGCATCCTCTTCGTCATCATAATCTGCATTTGAGTACAGCATTGAATCGGTGTTGTTGTATGGAACCATCTGGTTATCAGAGTATTGGTGTGGTGCTTCATAGGAAATGATTTGGTTATGAGGTGGAGGTGGAATGCTTTGTTGAAAAGATGAATGTCCAAATTCCTGTTGTGGTAAAGAGAAGTTAGATTAAGCAACGAGTGCAAGTGAGTTTGATGATGGTGTTGATGTGAAACCTCCTCGTGCTGCAATTTCTTTATCCACTTCTGATTGATGTTGTCTGAGGTAATCATACATGAGTCCATATTTGACATCACCAATTTTCTTTGTCTGCCTTACAAAAGTCGCATATTTTTGCCATTCAGGACCAAGACATCCAAGGAATTTGGAGTTGACAGCAATCTTTGGTAACTTTATATCATGACGATCAAGATCATTGATGATGTTGGTGAAACGGTGGTAGTAAGATTCAATGGTTTCCCCTGGTTCCATGATGAAGTGAGTGTACTCCATATATAACTTTGACTCAAGATCTTCTTGGTTTAACTCTGTTCCTTCCATGAGAAGATGAACATGTTCCCACATATCTTTGGCTGTCTTTTGAGCATCAATACTTCGATAGATAGGATTGGGAATCCCTTGAAGTATGAAAGACATTGCCAATTGGTTTGCTTCTTGTTGTAATGTTTGCTCAGTTGTGTAGTTGGCAACCGGAGTGGGAGTGGTTGTTTCTTCTCTCTCTGAAGTTGCTGGAACAACAGTAGCTGGAATAGGATAGGGTCCATCTTCAATAACTTTCTTGAGGTATTGACCATGAGGTTTTTTGAGTTCAACGAATCTGAGGAATCTACTAGCCCATTGCACGTAGTTACCCGGAGTTAGCATTGGTGGAGTTTCTTGACTTCCAGCTTCATGACGTGATTGCTGACTACTAATTGCCTCACACATCTTGTTAAACCAATGAGGTTCTCTGGAGTAGGATGAGTAATTCTGTAGTTGTTGATTCTGTTGCATGATTTGTTGTGGGGATACTTGTGGTGGAGAGAGAAATTGATGCTGTTGTACGAATGCTTGTTGTTGTTGATACTGAGGATGAAATTGCTGTTGTTGTGGATGTTGCTGTAGCTGATAGTAGTAATTGAAGTGAGGTGGTTGAGACATGTTGTTGGATCTTTAGATAATTAAGATGTGTTTTAAGAGTTATGATATTTGATTATTTAAGTTTACTTAATGTCCTTAGTCCAATTGCGATAAACACTGTTTGAATTGCGAGAGATTCTGAATTGCGAAAGAGATTGTCCAATTGCGAAAGATCTGAGTAATTCCGAGAGATTCATCAAATGCGAAAGCAAATTGTAATTGCGAGAAATAATCTCAATTGCGAGAGAACTTAGCAATTGCGAGAGATAACTCTGAATTGCGAAAGATCAAGCAATTTCGAAAGATTTGTCAAAATTACAATTTCGATCACGTTCTTAAACTTTTATACAAAAGATGAGAATAATTCCAAGTCGAGGTAATCTCACAACCTTATACAAGGTGGAAACACCGAGTACCAAATCCGAAGAAGTTGATGAATTGCGAGAAACCCTTGTTCAGTCCAATTGCGAGAAACCCTTAAACTAGCAATTCCGAGAAACCCTTTTTACCAAATGCGAGAAACCCTTGAATTTTTGCAGACCAATTGCGAGAAACCCTTCTTCTTCGAATTTCAACCCAAAATGTTGTAGGATGATGAAATTGTAATTTTGCAATCCAAAAAGGGCTGGCGGCGCAGCTTGTTGCCCGTTTGCCTTCAATTGCTTTATGTTAGACTTTCAATATATATTTGTAACAATTGCATGTATACATTTATACATAGTTAGTCAAATGTAAATCTAATGAATATTACCGATTAACACAACGAATTGGCACCAAATTTTACAACGTTATCCTTAAAACACGAAGATTTGATGAAAAAGATTAAACAACGATTTGCAAAAACTCACGTTTTTTCACACTTTTAACGCAACGAACTACAAAAACTTACGTAAACAAATTAAACCAAATGAAATTACGATTAGATCTACTCTTAAAAACACTAAACTTAACTACCTTTGGCGTATGATACCACTTGAAGGTCACGTAAATTATCTCAAACACACACTCGTTAACAACTAATAACGCACGAACTACTTATCTAGATTTAAGCTACGTATGAAAAAGAAATAAGCTAATACGATTAACGAAATAAGAGAATTAAGAAGAGAAGAGAATAATGGAAGGCTTTCACTTAATTCGATTAACACACAAGCAGAGCTTTCGCACATGCATGAAAAAACCAACAATAAGAATGCATCCCATGCCTTCTATTTATAGGCAATGGGAGGGGAATAATTCTAAGAATATTCCCTTGCATGTGACTAGAATAAACTTACTAATGTGACCGGTCCATGGACTACTAATGGACCGGTTCATAATTACAAACAATATAGTCCTTAAACGTGCAACATTTAATTTAAATGAACAAGACTTGTAAATATTTAAAACGTGTTCCTAATAGAACTGTTAGAGTATTCTTCACAGCAGTACTAACCTTCAATACTTGTAATTCTTGATACTTAATCTTCAGAACATTTAATTCCCAACAGATTTAAACTTTATAAATGCATAAATGTGCATAATAAATGCATAAAACACATAAGGAAAGGTATAAAAATGATTTTTATACTTACTTGGTAATGACTAATTTTTGGTAAGATCTATAACAATAGAACCCCAACGGTTACTTCAAAACGATTTATAGTTAATATATAACTCGTAAATGATCGAATAAAGCTTGAAACTATCAAAATCGGATATTTTCTTCTTCTTTTTCTTCTTGGCTGAGTTTTATGAAATTTTTGAGAAAGTTTTCATGCTTCTGTAAGTGTAAAAATGAAAGACTGAGGCTTGCTATTTATAGTGAAAAATTAGGGCATTTCGGTAATTTAATGAAAATGGTAAAATGGTAATTTCAAGAATTTTGAAAATATCTAGATATTTTAGAATAAATATCTAGATATTTATTATAGATATTTTAGGCAAATATTTATTAGGGAGAAAATTACTGTGTTGCCCTTTTACACGAGGGTCTGTCTTGCAGAGCCCAAGATTTTCCCACTTTACATATTTACCCAAGCATCTCGCGTATGCTTTTACCCGGGCCTTCCCGACATGACATGGCACCATATCATTGGTCGAAAAAAAAAACATCTCGCGTATTTCTATACCCGGATCTACCCGACATTCAAAAAAAATAATAATAAAAAATAAAAAAGCAAAAGCATCTCGCGTATGTTTATTCCCGGATCTACCCGAAATTCCATTGGGAACTAGCACCAAAGTCTGAAAAGGCTACAAACCCTACCGGAATCTTTAAAGTTGAAACGACCATTGCATGAAAACTTCGACCAAGTTCAACGTTAAAACGGACGAATATATTCACAGACCATTCATGCAAAGACCATGCTTTAAGAATTTGATGGTGAGTAAAAAAAAAGAGCAACTTCAACCTTAAAACTTGTAACGTTTGTGATTTAGTTTTGGTGATAAAAAAATAGTTGGTGGTGTTGTGGTGGTGATAAAGAAGCGGCTGTTGGTGGTGTTGTAGTGGTGATAAAAGCCACAGTGAGGTGACTGTGTGGTGGTGTTGTTTGTGGTGATAAAAACCCTAAGTGTTGGCACAGTTGGTTATGTTGTGTTGGTGATAAAAAAACGACTGTTGTTGCTGTTGGTGGTGTTGTGGTGGTGAGGTGACTATTTGGTTGTGTTGTGGTGACTATTGGTGAGGTGACTGTGTGGTGGTGGTGAGGTGACTGTTGGTTGTTTTGTGCTGTTGAGGTGACTGTGTGGTGGTGGTGAGGTGCTGTTGGTGGTGTTGTGGGTGGTGAGGTGACTGTGTGGTGGTGGTGAGGTGACTGTTGGTGGTGGTGGTGAGGTAACTGTGTGGTGGTGGTGAGGTGACTGTTGGTGGTGTTGTGGTGGTGAGTTGACAGTGTGGTGGTGAGGTGACATTGTGGTGGTGGTGGCTGCCGTGGTGATTGAGTTAACGGTTGTCAGCGGTGAATATGACGGATTATCGGGTATTTCGCAATATTAATTTTTTTTGTTCCATTACACGTATTTTTTATTTGTTACGTATATGTGTTGTAATATATATTTATATGTTTCTGTTATTTTAGGATTATGCGGCGGAAATTACATGTAGGAGTAGGTTGTCGTTAATTAGTGATATTAAAAATCTGATCGCGAACACCCCTAAGGAACAATTATTTAGGGAAACATGTTTTGGTTGGTTGTTAGATATATCGAAAATGCAAGAGAGTGGGGTGTTAGTACATTATTTTATATGCCACCAAGTGCCGTGTGAGGAGGGAGAGTCAGACATTGTTCCTTTGAGATATCGTGTACGTGATCTTGATCGGGTAGGTGAGGTCGAGATTAAGTTTGGTAGGGAGGAATTCTGTCTAGTTACGAGTTTAAGGTTTGGGAAAGATTTTAGGAAGCCTTATGAAGATGGACCTAATCCATTTAGGAGACGAGTGTTCCCTTCGTCACTTGATTCAAAGAAAATACAAGTTGGTATGTTGTTAAAGAAAATAAAAAGTGAAGAGTTTCGTGAGTTGAGTGACATGGATGCCGTTCGCCTTTGTTTGTTAGGCATGTTGATGTTGGTGTTAAAAGGGACTGAGCTTAGGAATGTAGTTGACGGATTTATATTTAGGTTAGTAGAGGATTTAGATGCTTGGAATGTGTATCCGTGGGGGTCGTATGTATGGCCAACCTTGTACGATAATATAAAGGATGCAGCAGTTCAGCGTAGGGCAAAGCACTTTGCCGAGAGGAGGGATCCTGATTCAATTCCTAAGTACACGTTGAATGGATTTATATGGGCCTTCAAGGTATGCCATATATAAATTTCTAAAGTTCATGTATATGTATACCGTTAACATTAGTTTTAAAATAATTACCTTTTTTGTAGACGTGGATATTGGAGACGTTCCCGCATGGTGCGGCCCCTTCCTTTTTTTCTCGTCAACAGTTGTATCCCCGATCAAATGCCTAGCGTTATAAAAACATGGTCTATAGAGAGCGTCTAGACAGGTTTTTGGATGGCCAATTGCGTGTGAGTTTGAGATATGCACTAAATTTTTTACGATATGATTATAATATTTTGTTTGGTTTTTTCAATGTTGTATATATTGTACACTTTTTTAAAAGGTAAATCGACCTTTGCCGAGGCTTACACCGGATGACTTGGAGCAAGATACCGAGTGGTGGGTTCAAAGTAGAGCCTTTTTTGATGGGAATCCACCCCTCCTCCAGTGATACAGCCACCGGTAAATCGATCTATGCACGATGATATTCTCCCCGTACTTTTACAGAAGATGAATGAATATGACGCGAAGTTACGGGAACATGAGTTGAAGCTCAAAAAAATACACGAGGAATTTGGGGTAAATAGTTTACGTAAACTTATTGAGGTTTTGTATAAACATTAATTAATACTTGTTAATCATTTGATTAAAAAATTTAATGCAGCAATTCCGATTTGGGAAGAAACCATAACTACATAGAGGATCAAGCTTTGTTGGTGATGAAAATGTTGGTTTTAGTGACTTTAGTGTTATTCAAAACACACAGGTATATTTACGTGCTTTTATGTTTCTTACATTTAGATTTGTTGGTTACTCACTCTACGTTATAATTTTATATTTAGGGATTACAACGGCCCGGCAGTCCATTTGTTGCACCACCGAACAATTATTTCTTTGATGGTGTTCCTGTACCTACACCGGCGGTGACGTCTACATATCCATCCTGGTTTCCCTCCACCGAACATACTGCTACCCGTACGCCAATTGGGTTCGGCGCGTTTGCCACGCCTATTTATCTCCAGGCAGGTCCATCTCACGTCCCTGATGTTGGTGTTGACATCCGGGTAACTTATTCATTATCTAAAATATTTAACGATTATTATTGTGTACTAGTAATCATATTGATGTTAAATTTTTTATTTATTTATTCTTTTTTAAGGATGTGATTGAGCGACCGAGGCGGGATTGTCGTCCGGGTAAATATCAGCAATATCCTTATACCCAACAGGGACCAACCACTATCCTGCCTAAGAAACGTGCCGCTAAGAGTAAATGGAAAAAGAGTACCTCGAACATTCCACCGTTTAATTTAGAAGAAGAAGCGGTTGATGAGGATGCAGAGGAGGATGATGTTACCTATGTTGGTTGTGGTATTACCGAACCTTTAGTAGTTGATAATGTTGACCCTAATAAGGTAACACTAAAAGATGTTTTAAATTTATTAACATGAAGTTTGTAATTAACAAAGTTGTAATGATACTGTATTTTATTTTTTATTTTCAGGTACAGCGTGAATTATTTTAACCTTGAGCATTTCCTCATAAACCCATGTCCGATATACCTTGACTGTCATCCAAAAGGTTGGGTAGCCGACCTTAACTTCTTTCAAGAACTAGTTCCGGGTTTATACAACCAGGGTAATGATCCAGGACCAGCCGATAAAATTGGTTAGCTGTCTGACGATGTAAGTTTATTGTTACATTTTTTTAAAGGTTTAGATTATTTTAGTTTCAAGAACGTAAAATGATTTAATTTAATCTTTTGAATCAGCAAATGAATTTTTGGATGGAGTTACTAATAAGAAGTAGGCCAGCTCAAGCCCCATGGACTGTTTATAAATCATGGACATCATCGACTTACCCCACCAAAAATGGTGGTCGCGTACCCATGATTTCGATAGCTCCTTCGATTAGGGGAACATTGGATGGTAGCACGCGTCCGTACCCATCATGGGATGTTGTAAGCTGGGTAAGTAAATGTCTTTCAACGTATATTAGCTTTGTATAAAATTACTCTCTACTAATTTATTTAATTGTATATATTTAAATAAATTTTCGATGTAGGTGGTGATGCCGATGAATGCAGGAGGGAGTCATTGGGTCACAGTAACTATTGACCTAAGGTTATCCAGTTTGTTGGTTCTCGACTCTATGCATATCAGTGATCATCGTGAAGATCTAAGGAAATATGTACTAGAATGGACTGGAGTTCTTAACAATTGTTTAGAAGAGCTAGGACATTTCACAAGAACACAACGTCGACACTACAATTTTGAATTCCACTAAAATGACTAGAATTATCCGATCCCACAACAAAGAAATTTTCAAGATTGTGGAGTCATCACTTGTTGGCTCATACATGAGTTTGTTACGGGTAGGTTTCCACCAAAATGGAATGCTCATGGTGTTGTAGGCTTTTTCAACAATGTTAGATATAGCATGGCTAAGATGTTTTACGACTGTCGCTGTGAGGATACTAGTGTGTGTGGATACGTTTAACTAAGATCATAGTTGAAGTTGTATATATTTTATGTTTACCTTTTAAAAGCCCGGCCATCGTCCACTCTACCATTCATGTTGTTGTGTCTGTTGCTCCAACAAAAATGTAATGTATGAACAAAATAGGATGTCTAGTATTTACGAAAATCATATAATGTATGCTTTAAAATGTAATGTATGAACAAAAGAGGGTCTCATATTACGAAAATCATATAAAGAAGACAATCTTAAAGCATACATGACACATAATTAATAATAGAAACGATTCATCCATATCACTTTATGACGTTCATATGCTTTAGCATCCTCATTCTGAAAGTGTTCTTGTTCCGCCCATTCAACCATTTGATCAAAAGTGTAATTTGATTGTGCTATATTCTTTTTTCCGTCTTCGTTGTCACTTGTGTAGTCTGTTATCACATGATCCATGATTTCTGCCAAGGTAGCATTTGGGCATATATGTTTTGCAATAATAAAATCGACACCGCCATGGTCAATGTAAATCTCCAACTGGCCTTGTGCTGCTGAAATATCAAACATCACATGCATATCATAGTTGTTTCTTAGTTTGACGGTGATTGAAAACCCAGTGTGTGGTACTTCATAATAAAGAGCATGAATCTTCCTATCAATAATGTTAAACAAATATTGCTTTAGCTCTTCCAGCTTCATTCTTGGAATATTGATGTTCATCTTCCAACCGTTTACATACTTCGGTTTTCTACCATTGTAAACCAATTGACCATTATTGTGAACAAGAAAATTGAAAATGGTTTGCGTATACGAAGTAGTAGGTTTACTTTTTTTCTTCCTCTCAAGTTTAAACTGGAGACGCTCTTCACGTTTGTTTTTTCTCTGAACCATTTTATGTAGATACCGGACACGCTCTTCACGTTTTAATTTTGTTTCTTCTGAAATTACACCAGCAAATGATTCTTCCAAAGAACCATCATCTGGAATCAAAACTGTGCTTAGATCTATAGGATGCTCAGAAATGAAAATTTGGAGATTCCCAGCAACTTTTGCGATGTCATACATAACATCAATATCATAATCATTTTTAATTGCTTTGATACCCTCTAACGTGTTGTTTTGTGGCAATGCATAATATAGACAGTGGACCCTTGTTGGTAATTTTCTGTTCAGATAGGTAAGCATATCCTGGAAATCAATTTCTGGAACAATAATATTCATGTGTGAACCATCTTGATATGTTAGTGGGTTAAGTATAAACTGTCCGTTGTAGTTGATAGTGAATTCGAAAGTAGGGTTATTGGATGTTGACATTTGGTGAATGAAAGAAGGAACAATTGAATTTGATTAATTGAAACCACCAAGTGGTATATATATATATATATATATATATATATATATATATATATATATATATATATATATATATATATATATATATATATATATATATATATATATATATATATATATATAAAATCTGATACCAAAAAGGTGAGCATTCATTTCGTTGTCATAATAGGTGAATGAGTAATCAATTCAATGTTTTTTTTATTTTCATGAAGGACATCAAATCAACAATCTAAATGACCATCCTTTTCACCTAGTTGTCATTTCTACTATTTAAACACGGTTGTTGTGGAAAAACATACTAGCATTACAAATGGAATTTATTACAAGATACATAACATATGCTACAAATTAACTACAATTACAGGAAAATACATAACAAAAAAGAACTAACTTGTTACAAACCAAAGAAATTAAACCAACTATTATTAGATTGTTGAGTGCTTTGATCATTTAAATGTTGAGAGGCGTATGGTTGGGAGTCGTATTGTTCAAAGCCTTGAGACGGGTTATAATGAGCATTTTGTTCATGACTTGTTTGACCTTGGTCATATGGTTGCGGTGTGTATGTGTTATGTTCAACTACTTGCGATGGGTGTGTGTCATAAGTAGGAAAGTTGTGATGATGTGTTTGAGTCGTGTATGAGTCGAACGTAGGTGGAGTTTCATGTTGCTCGTTAACTTTTTTTTTTTGGGTATTGTTTTCTTTTGTTTAACAGTGGATCAGGGATGACTGGTTTTTTGCATTGATAAGATTTATGGCCCGCTTCACCACACCTACTACAATGTATTACTCGTGGTTCCTCACCCTGAGATGGTATACGGTCAGTATTTTTTGGCCGACCGGGTTGTGGGTTGTGCATTCGTGGAGGAGTGATGGGTTGTATATGCGTTGGATACTCCCATTCGTGAAACTCTCCAACAAAATTAACCGACTCTGCGTATGTCGCTTGGTATTTTGGTTTTTTAAACCAATCTTGTACGAATTGCACACAATCTGTTAGACCTAAGAACCTAGTAACAATAATAACGTGACCACAAGGTATCCCGGAAAGCTGTCATTTGCGGCAGTCATATGACATGGTCGCTAAGTTGACTTCACGATTGTATCGGCCATCATAAACCTGGAACCGATCATGATTAATCTCGTATACACTCCAAGTTGCTCTTTTGATTTTTCCCTTTTCCACCTTATGGGCAGCCCAATCTGTTATTTCATACTTCATTTTCGCTACATAAACACATAGACATAAAATAGTGACTTCATATTAAACAAAAGCATATAAAAATATATATTTTCTTTTGGAAGATAAATACCCGCAACTTCTCGCCGTTTAAAATACCAATCTTGCACCATTTTTCGATATTGCTCGGTCAACATTGAGATTGGCAGCTTCCTTGATTTGACAGTACAAGCATTAACAGACTCAACGCTGTTAGATGTACAATAATTGTAACGAGTGCGTGGGGAATATGCTCTGGACCATCTTTGCACATCCGCTTCAACTAGCTTGTTGTACGCCTCAGGCTGAATAGCCTGCAGTATTTGCATCTTACTATCAAATTCTTCAGGTGTATACGCTTTGCATATGCTCCAATATAGCCCCTTTGTTTTTTATTTTTCAAAGAAAGGTTCATCAATAGATGACGACAACATATACCATGAAACGCCAATGGGTATTCATTGTGTACTGCTAACGCGATAGCAGGATGCCTATCAGATATGATAACCAAATCCTCGCTATCTGATATGCATTTTTGAAGTACTGAAAACCACAATGACCAACAATCACCAGTCTCCCCTCTGCATATACCGTAAGCAATGGGCACAATTTGGTTGTTTCCATCCATGCCTACAGGTAACAAGTTTGTACCATTGTATACACCCTTCAAATGTGCCCCGTCGACTACAAGCAGAGGGCGAAGATTTTGCATGAAAGTTCGAATCTGAAAAAAAAAATTGTAAACACCTTTTAATAAGTAAACTTACAATAACATATCACATTTATTTATTTCAAAAAAATGTGTATCACTTACTGAAACACCAATGGCAACGAATAACATCTCAAAAACTCCTTCTTCGTTTGTCTTGATACGTGTGATTGTGCCTGGGTTTTTTTTGTAGATTGTGACAATAATACGGTAACATTTCAAACGATTCTGTCGGTGAACCCCTTATCATTTGTAACCCATAATCCTTTCCTCTCCATGCTTGTTGGTAAGATATACTTATTTTATATTGCGCCAACATGTTTTTTTGCATATCTTTTGGTTTTAAATCTCGTCTACTATCTTTTAACTTTTCACTAAAAATGTGACCAAAAACTTTTTTATTTGCATTTCAATGGTTAGGATATGTTTGAGTTTTGGGACACGTGTGAATATCTTTCACACCTGTAACTTCAAACACATCTGTACCTTGCAGGCGTTTAGAGTTAATTCTCCATTTGCATTCTTTATAATGAAAACATTTACAATCAAACCTGTCTGGTTCCGACTTTCGTACTAAAAACTGGTAACCTTCTTTTAAACATTTCAACCTAATTGCAACGTCTATTTTTTCTCTTGAGTCAAAAAACTTTCCGACATAAAAATCAGAATCGCTATTATATTGTTTTGAAATTATTGGCTTGGACTGGTAAAGAGGCGTTTCTGGAACGCCAGGCATGACTGAAAAAATGTTCTTCCATTCATGGTGAATTGGTTTCGGGTTATCACCAACTCCAACAAAACCATCATTTTCTTCATCTTTTACATCATCATCTGCCCCGAATGCAAACGATGATCTTGGTTTTGTGAAATACGCCTCATCTTTATATCCGGACTCATTATTTTCATAATCATTTGATTCAAAAAATTTAGATGGGCCATCATCAAAAAAAGACTTATTATGGTCTTTATTATTGAAATTAGATGACTTTTCTTGAAAAGCAGATGACGCGATGTTTTGGTTAGTTGTTGTTTAAAAAAAAATGTAAAACGTTTGGTTTTCTTGGGTGGACCTAAAACATGTAGTTTCTTCAAATTTTTCGCTTTAACCACATACAGATTTGGCATTCCTGCATTCGAATAAGCATAATCAGCAAAAAAAAGTTACCTCGTCGTCGTTAGTAATATCCATTCGAACGTCAAATGAAGGGTGCGAAAATTTAAAATTAAACCGAATATTGGGATCCAACTTGAATTTAGAACGTACATAATCAACTAACCATGAGTACGTGATATTAGTATACATAACCACACCTCATTCGGTATCATCAAAATATAATATACATTTAAATTTATGTATATCTGAAGTCGTGGCTATGTATATATGAATTTATGTGTATTAGATTAGAAGTATTTGCTATGTTTGGATATACATTTTGCTTTATATATACATACAATGATGTGACAACTCTATGACAATTGCGTGTATGTGTAATTTTTTACACAGAATATGACACAGATTTGACAACTCAATGACAATTGCGTGTATGTGTAATTTTTTACACGAAATATGACAAAGATTTGACAATTCTATGACAATGATTTGACAACTCATTGATAATGATTTGACTACTCTATGACAATTGCGTGTACGTTTAAATTTTTAAGCGAAATATACTCTATTTAAGTCTTACACTGTTACGCTAATTATACACAATCTTTTACACCGAAATTGGTTACTAAAAATCATTTACTAATATATTCCTTTACATTTTCAAAAAATGTCGGACAATATATCATTCGACCTTCAAGTTGACATCATGAAAAAACTACCAGTTAAGTCTTTACTACAGTTTCGTACTATGTCAAAGAGATGGAAGTCTTCCATAGACTTACCGAACTTCATCCGTAGTTACGGTTTTTGTGAAACAGATATGTGTTGTTTTAATTTAACATATATGCAAGGTAATGTTGGTTTTATGTTTAAGGTAAATGAAAATTTAGCCTTTACGAATCTAGATACAACTTTGAATCTTCCAACTCTTAAGCCAATTGCTACTTCTGAAGGTGTCTGGTGCTTTTCGTATGGTTCAAATATGATGGTTGTTCTTTGGAACCCATCAATAAAAAGATCTGTAGGAATATTCGTCCCTAGTTTCTGGAATCAACCTGATTCACCAAAAATGGTCATCGGTTTTGGTGTCCGTCCCGACACCTTAGACCCAACCCCTTTAAAGATTAATTACCCGTACTATGGTCAAGGACCATGGTATGTGTCAGTTTATACATTGAGTTCCAGACGTTGGAACAATCTTGAAAATGACTGTTTGCCCCGTGAATCAATTAGAATTAAACGGTCTGGTCAAGCAGTAGTGGGTGGTAAAATTTTTTGGGTTGGTTCTAAAAAATTTGTTCATAATGATGATATTTCGTACAAATGATACATGATTGTTTCTTTTGATTTGGTTAATCACCAATTTCAAGTACAAGACATACCTGAAGTGATAAGATTCATGGTTCAGCCTCCATTCTATATATCACAGCTACAAAACTCTCTCGTAGTTTCAGGAAGTTTCCTTGCAGAAGAGTACAAAGTTATGTGCGCATGGGTGTTAGAATTTGATGGTGGTATTGTATCATCGTGTCCAGTGCTATTCACCATCCCATTCCCAATTGAGAGTGAGGTAAAATTAATTGGATTTACCAAGGATGCGAAACCAATTGTTCAAGCTAAGAGCAACCAACAGATAGCTCACTCACTACAAGTGTACGGGCGAACATCTCAGGAGCTTCAAAACATGGGTATTGAAGCAAATGGTGGTTCATTTTTCATTGGCCCATACAAAGAATCACTAATTCTTCTTGATCAACCAAACAATACCTATATGGTTTAGGTTGTGTCTTTAACGTTATCAATGTATGTCTTTTCTAGTTTCTACAACTGTACTAGTTTTTTTTTTTTTTTTTTTTTTTTTTTTTTTTTTTTTTATTATTATTATTATTATTATTATTATTATTATTATTATTATTATTATTATTATTATTATTATTTTAACTATTTAATGCTATTTGTTTGTGTTTTATGTTCTACGTTTTTATGTGTCCAAACCTGAATTTTCCAATATATATTTTGCTTTATATATACATACAATGATGTGACAACTCTATGACAATTGTGTGTATGTGTAATTTTTTACACGAAATATGACACAGATTTGACAACTCTATGACAATGATTTGACAACTCTATGACAATGATTTTACTACTCAAGGACAGTTGCGTGTATGTGTAATTTTTTACACGAAATATGACACAAATTTAACTATAAAAACTCATTCGTAGTTCGATTTCTCTAAACACATATCCACATTATTGACATTGCTACTCTCTACAAAAATTTTATAATTCACAAAATGTCCCAACAAAACAAAACCGGATCCTCAAAAAGGCACACAACATACGACCCCCAAACATAATGTTGGGGCTTCTTCAACCTCTTCACACACCCCGGCTAGGATAATACCCGGTCCTGCTGGTATTCTTCAAGCGGCTATTCTCCGCAAAAATGCAGACATCAGGGAAGGTGGCCCTGAATATTGTGTAGTGCCAACACAAGAGTATGTAAGGAAAATAAATGAGGATGTCGTTGAGGATGACCATTTTACGCGTGGGCCATGGCTAAGCGCTATTAATAAGCTGCTTAATAGTGAAGGTATCATCGTAACTGGTTGTCTTGGTGATATAAAAAACTATTGCGTAAAAGGGAAACTTGAACTTGTTGTAGCTGTAATCAAGACTTGTACGCCTATCGCGCTTGGTGAGCTAACAGTGACACTAAAAGATCCAACGGGGACAATGTCTGGTACAATTCATCACAAAGTCCTTACAAAAGAGGCGGGTTACAAAAACTCTATCAAAGTCGGAGCTGTGTTGGTACTTTGTAATGTTTCGGTGTTTACCCCAAAATCAACACCCCTTTGTCTTAACATTACATTGAGGAACATGGTTGAGGTTTTCGACAAGGATACCGTTTTTATTGGCTAAATCTTTACATATTTATTTCCTACGTTTAGGTTTAATATTCTCTATGTAATGTTTATTTAAGTCAACTTCGTCTTTTTTTCTTTGTAGTTGAATAAAAATTTCATGGTATGTTAATCCTCTTTATTATTAGTAACCTCATTTTAAAGCATACATTTTTGTTTATACATGCTTTTGCACCATATCAAAGTTTCATGTTTGCTTTAGATCCTATTTTGTTCGCTACTTTTGCAATCTGAGAACATGGAATTAAATAAAAAAAAGCATGTCGGGTATCTAGTATAAATGTACGCGAGATGATTTCTCTTCGACCAATGACAAGTTGCCACGTCCATGTCGGGTAAATCTGGGTATTTTCATACGCGAGATGCTTTTCCTTCTTTTTTTTTTTTTTTTTTTTTTTTTTTTTTTTTTTTTTTTTGTGAATGTCGGGTAGATCCGGGTATTTTCATACGCGAGATTTTTTTTTTTTCTTCGACCAATGATATGGTGCCACGTCATGTCGGGAAGGCACGGGTAAAAGCATACGTGAGACGCTTGGGTAAATATGTAAAGTGGGAAAATCTTGGGCTCTGCAAGACAAACCCTCGTGTAAAAGGGCAGCACAGTAATTTTTGCTTTATTAGGAGTATTGGGTATATTGTTCATGCATAAAAATCGTGTAAAAGCGTTTATTTATTTAATAAATATAAACAAATAAAAATGCAAACACAGGTAAAACCTAAAATAAAAATGATGATACTGGCAATATGTAAACTAACTCTAGTCCATATGTTGTGTACAAAATGTTGTTTCTTGGTTACGTGATTTAACTTATAAAGTTATACGTAAATAATACTCGAAAATTTTAATTCACGCTAAAAACAGTGAATAGTGAAAGCTACGAGGATGAATAGTAACTTTTTCGGGAATGAATAGTAAAAGTTTTAGGTTAAATAATGACCTAAAAATACAAGAATGAATAGTACACCTGAGAACTCGTACACCCGACAAGTATTGTATTCCTTCATTCGCTTCTCGATGCCTTTCACACTTTCTCTGTTAACCTCTGCCTGACCATTAGCTTGAGAATGGTAGAGAGATGTAGTAGCCCTTAGATACCCTGATTTTCGTGCCATGATTTGAATGGTTCGCCGATAAATTGGATTCCGTTGTCAGTGATGAGTGTTTGTGGCATGCCAAATCGAGTGAGGATTTGATGATAGACAAAGGTTTAGACTTTTCTTGATGTGATGGAGACTAGCAGTTTTACTTTGACCCATTTGGTGAAGTATTTTGTGGCTACAATCATGTGTTTGACGTTTCGAGGGGCAGTCGGGAACTGTCCGCATATGTCAATGCCCCATTGATGGGATGGCCAGGGTACAATAAAGAGGATGAGGTTATGTTTTGGAACGCGTTGAACATTGGAATAAGCGTGACACCCTTGGCATGTCTTTAGCTCAGCCTCTGCGTCCTGGTTTATTGTTGTCCAGTAATACCCCATCCTAATTGCTTTGGCTGCTACAACGCGAGACCCTGAATGCATGTCATGTTGATCCCAGTTATGCACTTGATCGAATCCCTTAGCTTGTAAAGGTTTAGCTATACTAGATATCTAGTACAACTAAGGTTTAGAAATTGTGCTTGAGTTTTATCAAATACTATGCGGAATCTAGTACTTGATATTAAAAGAAGAACTTTGTATGAATATAAGAGTAATGAACACAATTATTTAACAAACAAAACGCTTCAATATTATTGATAAATAATACGAATACTCTCCTAGTATTAGGGTTTACAACCTTGAAGCTATAAGAAAACACGTATCTATCTCAATGCCCTAGGACCTCCTTTTATAGACTAAGGAGTCCTAGTCGGCTTACAATAACTTTCTATAAAAGATAAATCTTTAATGGATCTTTTCTATAATTATCTAACCAACTATACAAGTATATCTCTTAAGCAGTATTAACTAAACACTCTAGCAGTAGTAATAATAACTCTGGCAGTTTTAACTCTTCAGTAGTAGTAAGTTAGTACTAGCAGCACTAACTTTGTTCCAGTAGCACTAACATACTTGGTGTATTTCTTTGAAATTCAGCAGCATTACCAGCAGTAGTAATCTATACCAATAGTCTTAAGTCTTTCACGAGCAGTAGTAAAACACTTAGAGTACTTTCCTTTTAAACACCTGAACATTTGTAGTTCCTTAGAGCAGCCTTAACAATATGACCAGCAGCAACTCAAGAAGCTTTAATTCCCAACAATCCTCCCTAAAACTTGATATTTTCACCTAAAATCATCAAGTTTCATTCAAAGCTTGAACTATCACCAGAAGGATGCTTCCAAACACCTTATTTCTTCTTCTTCACTTTTGGCTTGAGAATCCTCTCCATCTTCTTAAGTAGCTGATAGGTCATTTCATCCCACATATCTATTTGAAGTCTAACTTTAGAAGGATCTAGCATCTGACCAACTACAGATCGATTCAAAGAGTAATCATTTTCAATTAACATGTATATCTGAACTCCACCTGTTAGGAATATAAATATTCAGTTGAAGACTCGGTCACCCCGAGTACTTAATAGCACTTAATAGCTCGTAGGTTTATTAGTAATATTAGCAGTAGATTAGTTAGTATTAATATTGTGGAGTGGGTCGGGTCTTTTACCCACTGTCAGCTCGCTCCACAGCCCACTAGGGGCACCCTATGTAGTATTATATAAAGCCCTCTCCACCAAAGGAGAGGGTTGGACCTCATTTGATAACTAATCTAATATTTCTCTAGTTTCTCTCACTACAAGGTTCCTATCTCTTTCTCTCTCTAAACTAACCCATTCGATCCATATTTTAGTCCCAAATGTGTGTTTATTTGCTTGTGAATATACTACAATTGGTATCAAGAGCCAAGGTTAGGTTCATGTATGGTTATATTCACGGATTTGTGTAGATTTGGGGTACTTTTGGTTCGAATAGTTAGTTTCTTGAAAATCTATTTTGCGCTTTGTTTAGTTGATAGAAGGTGTTAGATCTTGTACTTTCTAGCTTAGGGATAGTATAGAAGTAGTGTTTGGTGTTTGGAATCATAGTTTCGGGCTTTGTGTGGTAGTCTTTGGCAGATTCGAGGGTTAGTATAAAGGTGTTCTTCGTAGCGTTTTGTCCCTCTGTGAAGGTTTCATAGTAGCGATTTGTGTATTGTTGGGTAAGTGAAAGTAGCGATTTGTGGTGTCTCGAAGTTGCGATTTGGCCCATTACCGGATTTGGAAAAAGACGACAAACCGCTAAGAAAGCGACGTGTCTGGCGTTTAGTGTGTTGCGTTTTGACCAAGATAGTGACAGTTCTGTTTTCTTGTGACTTGCGATTTGTGGGTTGCGACTAGTGTCTGTCAGGGTAGCGACTTGTTAGACTTGCGACTTGTCTGTCAGGGTAGCGACTTGTTAAGCTTGCGACTTGTCTGTTGCGGTTTGTATCCACAGGGTTGTGATTTGTCTGTTGCGATTTGTAATAGTGAGTTGCGACTTGAGCACTTGCGAATTGAACATTGCGTTTTGTCTCATAGTTCCCAAATTGCGATTTGATTATATGCGATTTGACAAGCTGTTACTTGACTTATTGCGATTTGATAAGCTTGCGAGTTGATCTATTGCGATTTGTCGTTGCAAGCTAACACTTGTGATTTGATTTATTGCGATTTGATAAACTTGCGATTTGTCTTGTTGCGATTTGACAAGCTGTGTCTTGACACTTTACGATTTGATCAATTGAGATTTGAGTTCTCTTGAGTTAAGACTTAAAATTCTAATTTGCAAGTTACTCTTAGTTTACGGTTTGTTTCTTGGTGATTTTAGAAAGTCCCGCGAAAGATTCGATTTCTCGGTTAAATCACAAGATCTGTAAAATCCCGTATTCATTATGGCCACCATGACAAGCACCGCATCAGATGATATTCAAGCAGCAGGGTCCGATACCCGTCCACCTATGCTAGATAGGACTGACTATGAGTCGTGGGCACAACGAATACGGCTTTACTGCTTGGGAAAAGAGAATGGAGCAAACATCCTTAAGTCCATTGATGAAGGACCATTTCAGATGGGTACCACCAGAGATGCTGTTACTACTGGTGAAGATGGCACAGTCACCTTTGGAATTGACAGACCACGCACTTACAATGACCTTAATGAGGAGGAAAAGAAGAGGTATGATGCTGAAATTAGGGCCTCAAACATTGTTATTCAAGGTTTGCCAAAGGATGTCTACAAACTCATCAATTTCAACACTGAAGCTAAAGCAGTGTGGGACAATGTAAAGATGTTGCTAGCTGGGTCAGAACTCACAAAAGAAGACCGTGAATCACAATTGTATGATGAGTTTGAACACTTCAAAATGAACCCAGGAGAGAATGTCACAGATTACTATGTGAGATTCCATAAGTTGGTGAATGACATGAGGATGATAAGAATAACTATGCCCAACATCCAACTTAACTTAAAGTTTGTGAACAACATGACTCCAGAATGGGATAGATTTGTTACTGCTGTCAAACTCAACAAAGGTCTGAGAGACACTAACTATGAACAGTTGTATGCCTACCTACAACAACATGAGAAGCATGCTGCCTACGATCGGGTGCTGAGAGAAAAGCTCAATCCTTCAACTCCTAATGACCCACTGGAATTTATGGCAAATGCTCTACCAAACACCCAACCATCACCTAACCAAGGTTATCATCAACTTCACTCACCATATTCTGCTATGAGCTCACAACTCGACTCAGGCTATACTCAGACCGACAAAATGATTGATAACCTCACCAACCAAGTATCATTAATGGTTCAACAATTTAAAGCATCTCTCCCTCAGACTAACAATCAGTTAAGAAACTCATCCAACCCACGCAATCTAGCAATGGTAGAGGATGGGAAAATTGTGGTTCAGAATGTGCAAGGGAGAGCAGGAAGAAACATGGGTCGAGGTAATGTGCAAAACAGAGCGGGGAATGCCAATCAGGGGCAGGGGAAACAACTCAAGTATTATAATTATAGAGGACTGGGACACATTTCCAGGAATTGCAATCAACCGAAACGTCCTCAGAACTCAGATTACTTCAAGGATAAGATGCTGTTGATGCAGGCTCAAGAGAATGGAGCTGTATTGGATGAGGAAGAATTGTTGTTTTTGGCTGGTGATGGGGGAAATACTTTTGATGAAGATGTGGATGAGCAACCAGTTCAGGATCTAGCACTCAATGATCCCAACATCTTCAAAGCTGATGATTGTGATGCATTTGACTCTGATGTGGATGATGAACCAACGGCTCAAACAGTCTTCATGGCTAACTTGTCATCCTTGGCTTCATCACCTCGACAAGCTGGTTCTTCAAATGCATCTGTGATTTCTGAGGTACTAAAACTTTATGACACATATGAAGTAGTTGATGAACAAAAGATTCCCAACGAAGTACAACAGGGAGATGTTTCTGACTCAAATAATGTTGACATGGAAAATAGCGATATGATTCCATATGAACAATATTTGACTCACAACAACGTGCCTGATGTACAAGATGGAGAATCTTCTGTTAATAATAATGCCTGTGTTGTTAATAACGTGTGTGCCTTGGAAAATACGTGTAACGTTGATAATGCATGTGAGTGGCATGAAAACACCGTACTTGCTCCTAATGATAATTTGATCACTAGACTAAACATCTATAAGGAACAAGTAGCTATGTATGAACAGCGTGCTAAGTTTGAACTAACTGAACGTGAGCAGAAAATGGAAGGTCAGTTGCGTACACTTATAAAAGACTATAGAGTGCGAGAAGAAACATTAAAACAAGAGTTGAATTCTTTGAAAAGCCAACTAGATATGTCTGTTAAACAAAAACAGGAAGTACAGAATTGTGTGAATAGGCTTAAGCTAGAATTCAAAGAAAAAGAATCTAAAATCTTAGATGATTTCTCTAGACTCAAAACATTAAAGAATAAACTTGAAGATAAGTTGTACACACAAGATCAAACCAGACAGACTGCTCAAATGATTCAGAAGCACAGAAAGCTGAGTGATAAGCATAGTGAAAGTAATGTAGGTGAACCTAAATTAGCTCTTCTCAGGATTGCTAAAGTAGCCCAACCTTCCTTATATGATGCCAATGTGATGCTTATGCCTAGTCATGCCCCACCTGAGGTTTTATATTTGAAAGAGAGTGATGAAATAGAAGTGAGAAATAGAGATAGAATGAATGAGAAAATGAATGATCCCATATGCATAGACAAGCGAGTAATAGTCAAACCCCATGATTATTATGAGGAGAATCGCTTGACTGTGTTTGCACCTCAAAAGAAGTTAACGCCTGAACAAATATTTTGGAAGTATGATACTGAGAAATTAAAAGCTGATGAACTTAAAGCTAACACCCCATCCCTTAGAAAAGTTGCGTCCATAACGGTGTATCCTCCCAATACACCTAGGAATTTGGTTCCTTTGTCTCTTCCCACTGAATGCAAAACCTTAATTAGCTTATACGTGCTTTGGCAACTATTTGCTGATTTTGATAAAACATGTAAGAAGAGAATCACACCAACCAGAATTACTGAGGGGGAAAGGTGTTTTGAGCATGCAAAAAGGTGTTACTTGACTGAGGTCATGCCATTCTTTAAACTACTTAAAGAACATTTTGAAGGGATGCAAACTGCCCTTAATACCGAAATAAATGAAATGAAAGTAGTGTTTAAAGATATGGAAAATGAGGTAACTTAATGTGCAATAGAACTTAAGAGTCGTGAAATTGAAAGGAAAAACATACTCATCGCCAATGACAACTTGATTGCTAGATGTATTGCGCAAGATGTATTTTTGTTGGGTATGCTTCTCACCCGAAAATGTGACAACATATTCGGGATTACATTAGTTATCTTATTAGACTCAAACACATGGACTGAAAACGTCATTATTGTAAAGTCATGTGTTTGTTAACTATAAATACCCTCCTAGACTTCACTAGGAGGGTGAGCTTGTTGTGTGTTATTTTCACCTTTTATCATTTCAATAAAACATCAGGTTCCTCTCTTTCTCACTAGACTCTCTCTCTCTCTAAACTCTTTCCAAGAAGATGATCTTCTTCCATTGTACCCGACCTCCCGATTCACAATATTTCAACCAAAACACGATCCATCAATTGGTATCAGAGCTTTGGTATTAGTTTTGGTTGATTTGTGTGAATTTTTTCTTGTCAAAATCGTATTTATTTGTGAATCTGATCTGGTTTTGAATCTGTTTTTTGAAATATTGGTCAATATTTTATCAACTACTTTTAGTGTATCTGGTCCACTTTTTAGTCCGCATACAACTTTATCATTTTTTTTGTGTGACTGGTCAGAAACTGGGTCAGATGAAGCAGTTCAAAACTGGGTCAGAAACTTGGTCGGAAAATAGTCTATATGGTGTTCGATAGGTGGTCTGAATCTGGTCAAAAAACTGGTAAAAAATGAGATGGCCGAAAAGTTACCGAAAAACTCATCGGAAAACTCATCTGCAGACGATTATCGAAATTACTTGTATAGGCAATTTCGACAAACCCTTTTTTATCGCAAATGCTTTATCGCAAATGCTTTATCGCAAATGCATTATCGCAAATGCTTTATCGCAAATGCACCACTTATCGCAAATGGTTTATCGGGTCAACGGTCAACGAGTCAAACTCCTATCGAAAATTAAAAAGAAATAAAGATGAAGAAGAATGTGACCAGTTGACCAGAAACAAAACAACATTGCTGACTCGTTGACTCGTAAACTCATTGAGTCATTGACTACAAACATCATCAGTAGACAATAACGTAAAACAGTCAAAAACCAACACAATCAACTACAAACTAACCTATCCTCAACCTCCTCAAAATCACAACCGCAACATCACAATAAACATCATGACTCGTACTTCATAATTAATATACAAAAAGATCTCAGTCATGTCTTTCTCGTGTGGCAATAAATATAAGCATTCAAAGTTCAATAAACACTAAAGACAATTCATCATTGATCATTATCGAAGAATCATCTTCATTTATATCCGAACTATCCAAAGAATGAACAAAACCATAACCGGTTTCATTTTTCTTTTCGTTCGGGTCAAACACAACACGAGAAC
This sequence comes from Artemisia tridentata subsp. tridentata, assembly GCA_021014915.2. Classification (NCBI taxonomy): domain Eukaryota; kingdom Viridiplantae; phylum Streptophyta; class Magnoliopsida; order Asterales; family Asteraceae; genus Artemisia; species Artemisia tridentata. The sequence continues at coordinate 180,462,850 of CP139502.1, read as the reverse complement.
AAAAACGTATGTAGAACCTACCTGTGACCCTTCAAAGGATCATGAAGCCTTTATACAAGTTCTTGATTCAGATGGAGCAACAAATGTAAACATGGGTTAGGATCTGGTACTATTTGCGTTTATGTTGGTTGATTTGTGAGACATGATTATGATTAAAGATTGATTAATGAAGATTGAGATGTGAAGATGAATCAGTTTGGAGATGTTTATTTGATCTGGATAACGTGATATCTAAATGAGTGGTTGATGGTTGCGTGTGATATTTTGGGAAGTGTGTGTTGACTGCACAAGAGTATGTGATTAGGGTTAGTTTATATGTGTAATATTTTGGATTGATTGTTGGGTCGGACTCATGGACTTTACCACCATGATGTGTATTGCAATTGATGATGTAGGCCGATTAGTGTTATTACTTTTGATGGGCTGAATGAATTTATATGTGCTATCCATTTTTTTTAACTATATGAATGTATACATATTGGATACACAAGTTTGTTGGCAAAAAGAGTGATACTTTGGTTATTACAAATTTTCACAGGGATACGTTTTTGACAAGATCGAGATAAAACCATTATCATAGTTCACTTAAACAGTTAAAAGGCTAGTTTTTGGGCATATAACTGCAAGATGTGACTACGGCGTTAATTCTTTATTATTTATTTGAGGTTGAAGTGGAATATCACGGGTACGTGTACTTAGTATCTTGAAGATATCGGGGTTGGTTGGATGCATGATTCTTCGAGATCCTTGTTCGAGCTTATAACCTTCAAAATGATTAAGACTTGAGTTATCTAGTTATACCTGATGTAAGGAGTTACGTTGTTGTGCCCACAGTGTATAACTATCACTTTAAAAGAGTTACGTTGTAGTGCTCAAGTGTCACACAAAGATGTGGATAATTCAAGATGAGTTCATATACAATTAAGGATGGTTGGATGGGTATATGAAACGACCTATGCTTTAAGGAGTTACGTTGTAGTGCTCAGTATAGGTTCTTAGTCAGACAATAGTGCAAGTTTAAGTCACAAGTTTGGGTTATTGTACTTCAGTCTCAAGTTCGTAATATTGGGTTTTCTCCATCAGTGGTCACTACAAAAAGCCGTCAGAATGATAATGGGGTCGGTAAAGAATTAGATGAGGAAAGTATAGAAGAGTAGAGATTTTATTAGCAGTTGATTCTCACGGGCTATTTTTGGTACTTCACATATCTTCGACTAATTGGACATACAGGGTCTACGCTGCCTCCGTTTCCATCGTAACCATAGTGTGTATGCTTCCGATGCCGCGAAGACATCGTGGGGGAAGAGAGGGAAGATGTACTTTGACTTTTCTTGCATTCTTTGCGTAAATACTCTTTTTCCAGATGGATCTGCATTCAGGGGGAAGAAATGTGCACATCGGGGACGCATAACAGACTCACATGATCGAGCTTACAATTTTATTACTACCGGAAGACGTTCGCAGAGATGATCAGTGGTTCAGTTTTGTGATTTTGGTGTACTCGTTTCAACTCTCGCAGGTTGTGAAGTGTGAAGTAGCCTACTTATGTGAGAAGATCTTGCTAATTTCTTGCATGTTACCCCTGAACAAAGTTTCCGCATTAAGCATAATCGTTACTGAGTACTAGTCAGATTTTCTTGGTGTGGTTTACGATGTCATCTACAAATTCCGCTGCGTACTTACAACTTTCAAAACATAAAAGACATGTTAACTACATCAAAGTTTCAAATCTGCTGAAGACGGTTGTCAGTTTGGGGGGAAGCTGATTCAGAAACTTCACCAAAAAGAAGTATATGAAGAAGCCGTTAAAGACAAGCAGCATGAATTGGGAAGAAGTTAATCCAGTTCATGTATATTACATCATTTGACTACGATTGAAGAAAAGTTCTCAAGTCGAGGTACAAGATAAAGACAAAGAGCGTCAACTGTAGTCATCCTTAGCACATGAAGAGCTTATGAAGACCTTTCTTTATTTGTATTTTTGCTTGTAGGAAATGATGTAAGTAATCCCATATGTTGCCACATTGGGGGAAGATTGTTGGGTATGCTTCTCACACAAAAATGTGACAACATATTCGGGATTACATTAGTTATCTTATTAGACTCAAACACATGGACTGAAAATGTCATTATTGTAAATTTATGTGTTTGTTAACTATAAATACCCTCCTAGAATTCACTAGGAGGGTGAGCTTGTTGTGTGTTATTTTCACCTTTTATCATTTCAATAAAACATCAGGTTCCTCTCTTTCTCACTAGACTCTCTCTCTCTCTCTAAACTCTTTCCAAGAAGAGATCTTCTTCCATTGTACCCGACCTCCAGATTCACAATATTTCAACCAAAACACGATCCATCAATTTTATACTGCTACTGATTCTGCTTTATCTGCTTGTCAATTTCATGAGTATGCTATTGCTTTAAATGTTACCCAGAATCGTGTTGTTGAGCTTGAGGGGGAGAATGTGAAATTGCTTGACAAAATTCAAAATGATGACCATGATAACATGGTTAAATGTTTTTCAAAACTAGAGGTTGATTATCTGAATCTGCAACTAAAATATCAACATTTAGAAGAAAAATGCAAAATATCAAATGACAAGACATCCTTTGATGCTCCTGAGTTTGATACATATTTTGAATTAAGCAAACGAGATGAAAAGATTCAAGCTCACACAAACACGATTCGACTGTTGAGGGCCCAAATTGCCCAATTTAAATCCAACAAAGGTGATGTGTATGGCACCAATAAACCTTCGTCTTCATATTCTCAGAATTTTCAATATCAAGACACCATCAATAAGTTACATTATGAAAATGAGTGTTTTCGAGAAGAAAATTCTAAGATTAAACAGCATTACAATGAGTTATATGACTCAATTAAAGTTACAAGAAATAGTCATAATGAAAAGATAACTTCCTTGTTAAATGAAATTGAGAATCTTAAGACTCAGGTGAAAGGAAAAATGCCATGCACCTCTTGTAATTGTGTTGCATCAAAGGTCTCTGCTTGTAAAATGTACGATGTTGATGTGGGGCCTATTCCATTTCCCATGAGAAACAACAGACCTGTCCATCAAATGTATCTCTGTCACCTTAGGGATGGACTTGACACTCTTTGTGAGGTTGTGGAAGAGGACAGAATAGAAAAACCACTTGATAAGGTAGTAGGTTATGCCTGCGTCCTCACAAAAAGGATCCAGGAACAGTTAGAATATGCCATTGGCACGGGTCCCAAGTCTAGCAACCAAAGAGATAGATTAGGTGCATCATCATCCACTATTAAAAACAAGCATGTAACCTTTGATTTGCCATCAAGAACATCAGAACCCAGCACATCAAAATCAGGAAAGCATGTGACAGTGAAACAAACTAATGTTCCTATCATTACTTCTACAGGAGTGAAATGTGACACCCAAGCTAGCGAGTCAAAGCCTAGAGGCAATGCAAGGAAAGATAGGACTGCGCCAGCTAATAGTGATCACAAGAAGAGTGTAGAAGCCCAACCTAGGAACAATAAGTTTGTAATGACTAGATTGAATCGTGTTGATTTTAGTATCAAAAGTACTGTAATTAATTCGAATTCTAATGCGGTCTGTAAAACATGTGACAAATGCTTAATTTCAGCTAATCATGATGATTGTGTTGTGTCATTTCTGATATCTCATGCACCACCCCAAGTTAAGTATGTTAGGAAAACTGAAAGAAGTAAGAAAGTTTGGAAGGCAACAGGAAAAACTTTTGCTACTGTTAGGTATCAATGGAGACCCACTGGAAGAAAATTTAGTTTAGGAAATAAAAGTCCATTGCCTAAGTTGAATGATCATAGGTTTGTGAAAGTTAAAGAATGGAGGCCAACAGGTCGAATTTTGTCTCTAGGAACACAATGCCTTCCAAATAGGCCATCCGCTGACTCTAGGATTGTTCCCACTGTAGAGACTTCAGTATTAGCAAACTCTGTTGCTCCTGAATTTGTGAATGCTAACCAAACGGACCCCAGCTACACGTGGGGATCCACATATTTTAGTTATCCATCTTTGTCTATCTTCAAATGCAGGTCGTACAAAACGTCCTTTGGTATTTGGATTCAGGCTGCTCAAAACATATGACTGGGGATCGCTCACGGCTTAAGAACTTCATGAAAAAGTTTATCAGGACAGTTAGATTCGGGAACGACCATTTTGGTGTGATTATGGGTTATGGAGATTATGTGTTCAGTGACAGTGTAATCTCATGGGTATATTATGTGGAAGGATTAGGGCACAATCTATTTTCTGTGGGTCAATTTTGTGATTCAGATCTAGAAGTGGCTTTCAGAAAACACACATGTTTCGTCAGGGAATTGGATGGTGTAGACCTTCTAAAAGGCAGTCGGGGCACAAATCTATACACCATATGAATTGAAGAAATGTTGAGGTCCCCTCCCATTTGCTTACTTTCTAAAGCCTCCAAGACAAAATCATGGCTGTGGCATCGTCGTCTGAACCATCTAAACTTCGATACCATAAATAATCTTTCCCGCAAAGATCTTGTACGAGGCATGCCCAGACTAAAATTTGAGAAAGATCATCTCTGCTCCACATGTCAACTGGGCAAAAGCAAGAAACAAACCCACAAACCCAAAACCGTCAACACCAACCTGGAAGTTCTTCACACCCTTCACATGGATCTGTGCGGCCCAATGAGAGTATAAACCATAAATGGAAAGAAATATGTTCTTGTGATAGTAGATGATTACTCTCGGTTTACATGGGTAAAGTTTTTGAGAACAAAGGATGAAACTCCAGAGGTTATTATCAAACTGATAAAACAGCTGCAAGTAAGGCTCGACAAAACTGTCAAAATCATCCGCACTGACAATGGAACTGAGTTTGTTAATCATCAACTCAGAAATTTCTATGAAAATATTGGCATCACGCATCAGAAAAGTATCCCTCGCACTCCTCAGCAGAACGGAGTTGTTGAACGAAGGAACCGTACTATGGTGGAAGCTGCGAGAACCATGCTTATATTTTCAAAGGAACCGATGTTTCTCTGGGCAGAGGCTATTGCAACAGCATGTTACACCCAAAACCGATCTCTGATTCATCCTGTTCATGACAAGACTCCCTATGAGTTAATTCATAACAAGAAACCAGATCTTTCCTTTCTTCGTGTGTTTGGCGCCCTTTGCTATCCGACTAATGATAGTCAAGACTTGGGAAAGTTAAGAGCTAAAGCAGACGTAGGTATTTTTGTTGGTTACGCACCAGATCGCAAGGGGTACAGAATCTACAACAAGAGAACCCGACCAATCATGGAATCCATCCACGTCACGTTCGACGAGCTGAGTGAGCAACCTGCTTCAGGACAAAACAGTTCTGGACCCGATCTTAAACTTTTGACACCTGGACCAATTAGTTCATGACTTGTACAGAATCCCACGCCTGCAGATTCTTATGTACCACCAACTAGTGAGGAGTTGAAGATGTTATTTGATCCTATGTTTGACAAATATTTTGAGCCAACAAATGAAACGACCTCAAATGCTGCAACTGTTCTTCCTAATGCTGATGCTTAAGTTCTGCAAGGCTCTGAAGGCCCATCAGCATCTGTCTCAATCAGTTTCAATGCACCAGCTGCCAGTCAATCACCCTCATCATCAAATACTCAATCCTCTCTGGTGCAACAAGAATCTGCAGATGAACATTCTTTGGAAGTTAATCCGTTTGCTCCTATAGATGATGTTCCTTTTGAGAATATATTTGCTCCTGAATCTTCAACTCACACATCCTCTTTCGAAGAACACAGCACGGCAACATCAGTTCAAAACCCTCAACCTCATGATCATCTCAGAAAATGGACCAACGATCATCCTATTGACAACATCATTGGCAATCCCACTCGTCCTGTATCTACACGTAAACAACTGGCCACTGATGCACTGTGGTGCTTCTTCAATTCCGTACTATCCAAAGTCGAACCAAAAGATGCCAAAGAAGCAATGACTAAAGATTGCTGGTTCGAGGCTATGCAAGACGAAATCCATGAATTTGATCGGCTTGAAGTATGGGAATTGGTGCCTCCTCCAGAGTGTGCTATGATTATTGCTCTCAAGTGGATTTTCAAGGTGAAACTAGATGAGCATGGTGATGTTCTAAAGAACAAGGCACGGTTAGTTGCAAAAGGATACAGACAAGAAGAGGGCATTGATTTTGAAGAATCGTTTGCTCCAGTTGCTAGAATTGAAGCCATTAGAATCTTCCTTGCCAATGCTGCTAGTCGGAATATGATAGTCTACCAGATGGATGTCAAAACAGCATTCCTAAATGGTGATTTAAAGGAAGAAGTTTATGTGAGCCAACCAGAAGGATTTGTGGATGCTGAACATCCTACTCATGTATACCGCTTGAAGAAGGCTCTCTAAGATTTAAAGCAGGCACCAAGGGCATGGTATGATACATTGTCCAAGTTCCTTCTAGCAAACGGGTTCTCGAAGGGCGTTGTTGATCCCACATTATTCACTGGGAAGTCGAGCAAACATCTGCTTCATGTTCAGATATACGTAGATGATATTATTTTTGCTTCATCTGATCCTAGTGAATGTGATAGATTTTCAAAGGAGATGAGTTCCAAGTTTCAAATGTCAATGATGGGACAAATGTCATTCTTCCTAGGATTACAAATCTCACAAAGTCCCGGAGGCATTTTCATAAATCAATCCAAATATGCCCATGAGATCTTGAAAAAGTTTGGATTTGATTCGAGTGAGCCTGTTGACACTCCCATGGTTGATAGATCAAGACTAGATGAAGATCCTTCGGGGATTCCAGTTGACCAAACAAAGTATAGAAGCATGATTGGATCCTTGATGTATATCACTGCTAGTAGACAAGATCTTCTGTTCGCCGTATGCATGTGTGCTCGGTATCAATCCAAGCCTACTAAGAAACATCTAGAAGCAGTAAAAAGGGTATTCAGATATCTTCAAGGCACAGTTCATATGGGTCTCTGGTATCCGAAGGACACAGCAATAGAGTTAACTGCGTACGCTGATGCTGATCACGCGGGATGTCAAGACATTCGTCGAAGTACTTCGGGGGGAGCTCATTTTTTAAGGGAAAAGTTGGTGAGTTGGTCTTCTAAGAAGTAAATGAGTACGTCGATATCTTCTACAGAGGCCGAATACATCGCTATGTCTGGTTGCTATGCACAAATTCTATGGATGAGATCACAGCTTTCAGACTATGGCTTTTCATACAACAAGATTCCCCTATATTGTGACAACAAAAGTGCTATAGCTCTTTGTTGTAACAATGTCCAACACTCCCGATCAAAACACATCGACATCAGGCATCACTTCATTAGGGAACAAGTTGAGAAAGGAATTGTGGATCTATACTTCGTGAGGACAGAGTTTCAGTTAGCAGACATCTTCACCAAGGCTCTTCCGAGAGAAAGGTTTCAGTTTATTCTCCCACATCTTGGAATGAAGAGCTTGACACCTGAAACCCTCAAGTGTCTTCAAGAAGAAAAGGAGGAGTAAATGATTGTCTTCCCATATCCTTGTATATAGCTGTATATATCTTAAATCAAAAAGAAAATAGAAAAATATAAAACCTATAAAAACCATAAAAATCAAAAAATCAGAAAATACCAAAAATAGTTTCACCTAGGCATGTCTTCTGTTTATCGATAACATTTACGGACCTAGAAATGTCATTCAATAATGACACGGGTCTTTAAATGAAGCTCGAGCAGAAGTTACACTAATTGGTTAAAACATGTCTTAATGGCTTGCAGTTACTTCATACTGCAACCCGTGCTATACAATGGGGAAAGCATGTCGCCAAAAAGACGGTTGTTCCTCCTACCGGGTGATGTTCACCTGGGCATGGATTACTTTATATCCATGTTTGTCCGATCTGATGTCTGTTTCAGTGCGTCATTTCGTGTATAAGAAGAGAAGTCTTCTTTACATCAGACTCTTTATATTCTTTGATTCTTCAAGAGAGTTTTGATGTTACACAAGGTGGTAAATTGAATTAAATTTTCACAAATACTCATCGCTCAATTGAATGACTACAGCTCTTTAAATAGAAAATGGGTCATTAATTGAGGGGGAGAATATTTGTTCAAATTTCTAACACCTTGCCAAATTTGTGCAACATTAGCAGTGACACTCTCTCGTGGTTTAAGGGGGAGCATAGTATGCTCCATAATCAGAACACAGTATAACCTGACCACATTTTCTCCCAAAATTTCTCACTTATTTAAATCAATTGGGATCACAAATCTCAAGTGGTTTGAAATTTTTGATCGGGGGAGAGAATGTGATTTAAATATGGAATTCTGATAAAAAAACGTGATCTTTTGAAACTCAAGTGTAGGCTCTCCCATATGTGCCAAACCTTTTCGTATATCGATGCACATATTGAGGGGGAGCAAATATTTTGTGATGGCAATTGTGAAAGAATACCAAAGACCGACCATTATACTTTATGGATTGGAGTTATAAGGATGGTAAGGTTAGGTATTAGTTCCCATGATCCAGCCAGAACCAGAGGGATCTACCCAGGGACAATCCACTAGTTAGTGTAGAAGTCCTTAGGTATGAATACAAAAAAGGAGAAAAAGTGAATAAGGGAAAAGTGCCGACTGAGATGGAGCTAGTGCTGGAACAAACCCAACAAGGTGCTAGTAATGAAGTCTCGGTAAGCGCTGAAGGGGTTGAAGAATGAAAAAAAATGTAAAGATAAAGGGTGAAAAGAAAGAAGCCCTCCTTACATCTTAGGCAGAAACCGGGTCAATACATATGTTGTCAGAATCACGTAGTTGATTACTGACATTGAAGACAAAGTATCATGGACCCAGTGATACACTGCACAACCCTCCCTAGCCACTCAAGGTCCCTCAAAGGACTCTTGTTTCACTTGTCACGGAGATCAATACATTGCTATCATCTTCCTCACTCCGAGTTAGATGATATTGAAAAGGTGGCAGTCCTCTCCAGCCTCCGATCACTAAATCAAAACACACTATTGAGTCTAGAACCCAGAGATCATCAATAAATCTCAATAGGACACATTTCCAATATGCTTGCTGTTTCATACACCGTGAAAAGCAAGAAAATATATATGAAGAGTCCTACGCATTATCCTTGTGGTATTGCCAGAACATCCGAGTGATATGTAAAGTATTCACAATGAAGATGGAAATCCTTCTAGAGCCAACATCCTACAAGCTCTTGGTGGGTGACATGTGAGATCCTTCATGGATCAAACTTGTGACAACTGGAAAGAAACGATGGGGCGATTCTCATTTGAATCAAACTTGTTCCAGGAAATGGATTGACGGACGCTTTTGGAAAACCTTTCAATGTTCTCACCAACTGAATTTCGAGCACATTGATTGTGAAATTCTTCTAACAAAAGTGTTTTTGACAGAAATGTGATTCAATTTATAAAACCCTTGTCGTGTTGCACAAAATGTTTATCCAGTGACACGCAAGTGATTTTTCTAATCAATTTCTCATCAATCAGTGGGTATTTAATTCACTGATTCACTCTACCGTGCTGTCTGCTTTGAGACGTTCCGATATGAGAACATGCTTAGTATGATGATTCTGACATTAATTTGTTGGAAGAATCATTACTACAAGCTGGAAATTCCTGTCAAGGAGAATCTTCTTTAAAGGGGATTCTACCTGATCACAGGTCGGTCTTCACAGAACCGAAGGTTAAATCCAACCACCACATCAAACGAATGACAAAGCCATATTCGTTCTCCAACTTTATTGCTAACTGTTTTATTTCAGATTCATATAAAGATGGCGATGGTGGTTCCTGATTCCAGCAGAGACGTGTCAATCCACACTCCATGCTCACACTTCCAATTCATTATCAAAGACATCATGATAGATGAAAGACCTACGACACAGCTTCCACAACTCTGATGATAGCTATCATGATCCAGAAAAGTGTGAGCATGCGAGTCCAACAATCACAACAAATCACATGGAGGCATTACTACAATGGATGAGCTCAGAGATTTATGGTGGCCGATGATCTCAAAAAGGGCTCCAAGATCACAACTTCTCATGATGACGAAGCTACAAGATGACTTGAAGACATATGTTGGATGATAACTTCAAAGAATACTCAAAGATCATCCAAAACAAAGAACAGTCATCGCAAGTTCACTGCTGAAGGCACAAAGATTTTTGACGTAGAAGAACCAAGGTCTATGAGCTATGAAGTCAAGATTCAAGGATAGAGTGCTAGAATTTAGAACGTTACTTCCGGAGTGACCTCCCTTAGGGGGAGATTGTTAGGAATATAAATATTTAGTTGAAGACTCGGTCACCCCGAGTACTTAATAGCACTTAATAGCTCATAGGTTTATTAGTAATATTAGCAGTAAATTAGTTAGTATTAATATTGTGGAGTGGGTCGGGTCTTTTACCCACTGTCAGCTCACTCCACAGCCCACTAGGGGCACCCTATGTAGTACTATATAAAGCCCTCTCCACCAAAGGAGAGGGTTGGACCTCATTTGACAACTAATCTAATATTTCTCTAGTTTCTCTCACTACAAGGTTCCCATCTCTTTCTCTCTCTAAACTAACCCATTCGATCCATATTTTAGTCCCAAACGTGTGTTTATTTGCTTGTGAATATACTACACCACCCAAAGCCACTGTATGAACCCCACAAGCATGATAAAGCTTCCAGAATAACACATGAACATTGTGTCCATATTGTTTTCCCAAGACTTCATCTTCATGATTTGGCTCAAAAATATCCTTAAGATAACCTTAAAAAACTCTATCCATGATGTATGCTGGCCTTGTATATCCATAGCCTTTAACTAGCTTCCTTAGAGTTTCTAGGTCTTCTCTATCAATGCTTTTGAGCATCTGTGGAAAAGATACAAACTTTTGAGACTTTCCACCAACTCTCATTATTTCATACCAAGACTTCTTTCCTTGATAGCCAACTTTCCAACCAATGATGCAGTACTTTGTAGCCAAAGGTTCAACTTCAATAGCTTCTTCTTCTTTTTTATCTGATTTGATATCCACCAATTGCTGTAGTTGAGCTTTTTCTTTTTCAACCTCTTCTTGTTCTGCCTGCTCTTGCTCTTGCTCTGTTTTCTCATTAGGTTTTTGCTTCTTACTGCTCTTAGCCTCTAGTTCATCTCCTGCTCTCTTTGAACTTTTCACTACCTCAGTCTTCATGGGCACAAATCTCTCTATTTTTCTTTTAGCAAGCTCATATAATTCTTCAATCTTTCCATCATCAAAATGGTTTAAGACATTGAGCTTCCATTTGTCCATATTCTTCAGATATGTGCACATGTACTTCCTTCTTTGAGCTTTGGTAGGTGGTTTGTTTCTTTTAGCTTGAGCTCTCTGTGCTGCATAATATTTTCTTCTTTTCTTAACAAACTCAGCCAGCATCTTAGACCTTTCTTCAATTGTGAGTGATGCTTGCTCTTCTTGCATAAGTTTCTGAGCTAGCTCCCAATCAGCATCACACTGAGCTCTCTCCTCATCCCACTCTTGAAGTTCTTTATTAAGTGCAATACTGGCTTCTTCCTCTCTTTGAGCTCTTTCAGCCAATATTCTTTCATTCTCAGCATCATACTCTTTTTGATCTCTTTCTGCTATCTCTGCATCCAAGAGCAGTTGCTTCTTCCTTGAAAGAGGTTTTTCAGGTTCAATCATGATGCCTTTTCCTTTGTCTTTTGATTATGCTGAAGTTATTGTTGTTTTTGTTGTTGTTGATGTTGTGGATGGTTCTCTAATGACAACCCCTTTGATTGGTGGTTTCTTCAAAGCAGTTAGGGCTTGAGCCAAAGTTGTAAGATCATCATCAGAACTTGTTGTTGCAGCAGCAGTAACATTTTCACTAGCAGCATTAACACCTGGCTCAACAACATTAATTTTTCCACTAGCAGCATTAACTCATACACTAGCAGCATTAAGTGTAGCAATTTCTTCCATTAACTTAGTCACTTCAACAATTCTATCAACACCAAACCCATTAGTACTAAAAGACTTAGCATGCTCTTCCACAATCACTTGAGCAGTAGAAACATCCTGATCAACCTGCTCATCAACTTCAAAGTAATTATCCTCATCAATCAACTCTTCATTTTCTACCCTAGTTTCCTCCCCTGAAGCTTTGCTTGTATTCCTCCCCTGTTTGGGAGCATCCTCCCCTAAACTCTGTGCTTCATTAGAAGATTCAATCCTGGAATTAGTACCAAATTTGTGTAATCTTGTGAGTTTATGTGTTCTTGACCTCTGTCTCCCTTCAAAATACCTAACCCACCTCTTTAACCCCTTGATTTCATCATTTTGAGAAGAGGTAAGCTGTTTAAGATCAAGAACTTCTTTTGACAATTTTGTACAGGTTTCCATCAATTCTTTTAAAAGTTGCATACTGCCCTCACCACTTTGGATTGTGTTACCTATCCCGAGAGGTAGATCACTGGGCATGTTAGACACAGCCTCAACCCTAGGTTGAGCATCTGTGCCCCCCATGGTTTCTTGGCGCCTAGGGATTCCATCCTCTGAATCAGTTCCATGAGAACTTGACTCAGTAGATGTTGCCTTGGATTGGGTCTTACTGTTGTTACCACTGTCCTGCTCTGCTTCTAAGCTAGTAGCAGTAGTTGCAGCCCTTTCCAAACTACTTTCCCACTCCTTATTGGTAGCCTCATCTACATCCAAACTAGCACCAGCCTGGGGTAGTTCAGTGCCCTTTTGGTTTTTCCTACGTGTGTAGGTCTTTTTTATTGTTGAGGAAATGGATAAAAATATGGGTGTGTGTTGGGTTACAGTGGGAGTTCCTAAACCTTCACCCTGATTTTGACCTAGTTCCAACATTGTTTGAAACAATGGTGTTACTATGCCTGAAAAAATCTTTTCCCTCCCTTTTCATGTTAGCAAAAAAATTTCTAATATGAGAGGGAGCCTCATAAACCTTTTTGTGAGTTTTATTTACAGAAAACTGTCTGTCCATTAGAAGTTGTAAAAACCATGTATATAAGAAAATTTTGTTTGATGAATTATCCAAGCCCATAACCACACTATCAAAAATTAATTTTGAAAAATTGAATTTTTTATTTGTAGCCAAGTAGATTATGGCTGAAGTCATATTGCTGCTAAACTCATTCCAACCAGTTGTCTTTGGACTAAGACACTGCAAGATAGTGTGGATTAAGAATTTCCACTGTGGGGAGAAGTAGGATTTGAAAATTTTTTAAATAATCATTTTTCCTTACATACCCCATCAGTGCAAGGTTTTCAAAAATTATAGAATTAGGAAGATTCTCAATTCCTTTAGCATCTGCTAGGTTAAGAACTCTCCTAACAGATGTCTCAGTAATGAGTATCTCCTGCCCATCTACAAGGGCATGGATCTGTTCTTCCCCATTAATAGTTTTGGTATTAGAAGTAGACCAAAACTGTTTAATTTGGGAAATATATATAGTAGGGTTTACTGTTAATGCATACCTTATATGGGTTGCATTAAGAAAATCAATGATTTCATTAAAACCTTCAAACTCTTTAGGTTTTTGCAAGAATGCAATCATGTTGTGTGAGTCAGAAAAAGAAATATTCGACATTGTTTTGATTTGGTTGTAATTGATGTGGGTTTTTCCAAATTGATGATAAAAAGAGAGTTAGGGTTTGTATTTGAGAGAATTATGTGCGCGTGAAACTGATTAAGTGGTCGAATTAGGGATTTAAACCCTTAAGTGAAGAAGTTACATAACTGTCCCCTGCACTCTCAAACCCAGCAGTAGAAACCTAGCATCATTAAATTAAGCTTGTCAGCATTAACTTATGCCTAGCATTAGTAACTTTGAGGCATCAGTACTAACTCAAATTCCACACCAATCTAATATTTTTCTTTTGCTTTTCCTGCAAAATGTTAGTCCAAAAACCACAAATACACAAGCAATAACATTTCACAACAATCATAACATCTAATTATACTTAGCAAATTTAAGTACAACAAGCAGCATTAACTAGCAGTTCTAAGTATAACTAGCAGTACTAATTATACTTAACAGCAGAAACACTTATTGACTTGAATAATAATACTAATCCATACAAAACTTTACAAAAACACAAAGAGATAAGAAATTTTAAAGATTTAACATTCCAATACTGGCAATCAAAAATTGAAATCTACCCACATCAAATGCTTTTGTGAGCAAATCTGCAACATTATTGTCAGTATGGATTTTAACCATTTGAATTAACTTCTTTTCATTGCAATCTCTAATAAAATGGTGTCTTATCTCAATATGCTTTGTTTTTTAGTGATAAACAGGATTTCTAATTATGCACATAGTACTGCTATTATCAATAAATATTTTGGTATGCATAAAATTGTACCCATAATCCAGCAATTGATTCTGAATCCAGAGAACTTGTCTACAGCAACGTGAAGCAGCCACATATTCAGCTTATGTTGTGGAGTTTGCAACCACAGTTTGTTTCTTGCACTGCCATGAGATCAATCTACACCCAAGAAATTAACATCCACCTTTTGTAGATTTCCTATCCAAGCTTGCTCCAGCATAATCACTATCAGTGTATGCTACCAAATCAAAAGGTGAATCTTTTGGATACCAAAAGCCCAATTTAGGTTGACCTTTTAAGTACCTAAAAATTCTTTTCACAGCATGAAGATGTGAAACTTTAGGACTGACTTGGTATCTAGCACAAGCACACACTACAAACATGATGTCAGGTATTGAAGAAGTAAGGTACATCAATGAACCAATCATTGATCTATACAAATGAACATCCACTTCTTCACCATCTTCATCCTTGAGCAAAGGCTTGCCAACTTCCATTGTTGTGCTTGCAGAGTTAACATTTGTATACCCAAATTTCTTCAAAATATCAGCAACATATTTATCTTGACTGATAAATATGCCATCCTCCTTCTGTTGGACTTGTACCCCTAAGAAGAATGTAAGTTCTCCCATAGAAATCTTCTGAAATATCTCATGCATCAGCTTCTAAAATTCAAGACACAACTCCTTGTTTGTAGAACCAAAAATAATATCATCAATATATACTTGAACCAACAAAATATCACCTTTGTGTCTTCTGATAAACAAAGTCTTATCAATATTTCCTCTGTGAAATCCGTTGTCTAACAGGTATGTTGACAATGTTTCATACCAAGCTCTAGGAGCTTGATGCAAACCATAAAGTGCTTTCTCTACCTTGTAAACCTTATTAGGAAAATTAGGATCTTCAAACCCTGGTGGTTGAGAGACATATACTTCTTCTTCAATTGTCCCATAAAGAAAAGCACTCTTCACATCCATCTGATACACCACAAAGTCTTTATATGAAGCTTAAGATAAACAGTCTTATAGCTTCAATTCTTTCAATAAGAGCAAAAACTTCATCATAATCAATCCTTTCTTCTTGTGTGTATCCCTGAGAAACTAATCTTGCTTTATTCCTTACCACAATACATCTTTCATCTTTCTTACATCTGAAAACCCATTTAGTACTAATAGCCCTTTTTCTATTAGGCAAATCCACCAAAGTCCAAGCTTCTTGTAACTTGAATTGTAAAAGCTCTTCCTGCATAGCTTCTACCCAGCTTGGATCATTCAGTGCTTGAATTGTTTTCTTAGGTTCTACTTGTGATAAGAAACAAGCAAACAAACAATTTTGAAGGTCTTTGTGACTGTTTCTTTGTTTAAGGGATCTAGCAAAGAAACCTTGGTCCTTCAAATCCTTTGTCATTCTTCTTGTTTGAACAGCTGACTTCACATCTCCAATGATTTGTTCTTGAGGATGATTCTTGTGAATTCTGGTAGTTGGAATAGGACTGACAGGGATAGTATCATCCATGTTGTTTATGTCAGCCTCTACACCAACTCCTTCATCACTAGTATCAATATAGATATTTTCCAAGGGAGGCATGTTTGGATCTAAAGGATATACATCCTTATTAACATCAATACCTTCCTTATTAGCAGCATTAACAGTTTTATCTTTGTTAGTGCTATTAGTGTTGTTACCATCACTAGCAGCATTAACATCATTAGAACAACTAACATTATCATCCTTCTTTTGATCAACATTTTCTTGTTCGTTTCTTGGCTCTTCATAATCCTACTGTTCATCATCACATGAAGACTTAACTTCATCTGAGCCTGAGAGCTCTTGATCTAGGATCTTTGGTTCTTCATCTTGAGAACTCTTTGGACGTTGAAAGAATAGTGGATCAGCAGTCCATAATGGTAGCAAAATGCAATATTTTCCAGGTCCTGTCTCCTTTCTAGCTTGACCTGCATCATTAGTAGCTTTTGTACCTGCAAAACCATTAGACTGTGTACCTGCAGCAACTGGCTCATAGTTCATTATTTTGGTTAGTGCATCTATATCAAACAGCCAATTTGGTCCACTACCTGCAACATTTGGTGTACTCTAACTAAACCTAACATGAAGTTCTCTTCAACTATCCTGGTTCTACTATTGAATACTCTAAAGGCTTTACTAGTCATTGAGTATCCAACAAAGAAACCTTCATCAGCCTTGCCATCAAACTTGCCTATGTGATCTATGGTATTAAGTATAGTAACAGGACACCCAAATGGTCTTAGAAAGCTTAACATTAGAGTTCTACCATGTAAAAGTTCATAAGGGGTCTTGTAATGAGGCTTAACTACTATACTTCTATTTTACACATAGCAAGCAGTATTAACTGCTTCAGCCCAAAAAGTAGTTGGTAACTTAGAATCAGCTAACATTGTTCTAGCAGCCTTAATTAGTGTCCTATTTCTCCTCTCTGCAACACCATTTTGTTGAGAAGTTCTAGCTACACTATGCTGTCTCATAATACCTTTTACCTTTCAGCTAACGTTGTTCTAGCAGCCTCAATCAGCTAACAGTTCCATTGTCACATCTTATTACTTTAACCCTGTGATTTACTAGATTTTCTACCCTGGTTATAAAAGACTTAAGGATTTCACTGGTTTCATCCTTAGTTGCTAAAAAGAAAACCCAAGTAAACTTGCTAAAATCATCTGTGACAACTAGGCAGTACATCTTTTTCATTAAACTTTTCACAAATGTTGGTCCAAATAAATCCATGTGCAACATATGTAAATGCTGACTTATAGAGTTCACAGTTTTGGTCTTACAAGAGGCTCTATGTTGCTTTCCCTTCTGACAAGCAACACATGTTTCATCATTTTCAAAAACTTTTGAAGGTAATCCTCTCACAAGATTTCCCTTAACTAGTTTATTCATTGTTTTGAAATTCAAGTGCCCAAGCCTTCTATGCCAAAGTTTTGATTCATCAGATGTGGCTTTTGCAAAGAGACAAGTTAAACCTCCTTTGGGAATCATGTTCTATAAATCAACAATGTATATATTGTCTCTTCTAGGAACTTTAAGCAAAACATGACTTTCATCAGTTAACTTAAAGTCAGGAGACAAGACAATGCATTCAGTGTCATTAAAGAGAACACTATTCTTTTTGTCACACATTTGTG
Source organism: Artemisia tridentata subsp. tridentata (assembly GCA_021014915.2). NCBI lineage: Eukaryota > Viridiplantae > Streptophyta > Magnoliopsida > Asterales > Asteraceae > Artemisia > Artemisia tridentata. Next base: position 180,445,323 of record CP139502.1, on the reverse strand, counting down.
AGACACTAAAGAGATTGAATTGTAGCTCTTAGACAAAATACACATTCTCAAAATCAAGTTTACCAGTTCCTATAGTACATTTGCCTATGATTTTCCCTCCTTTAGAGTTACCTCCAAAGGCAACATATCCTTCATCAATAGCTTCAAAATCTGAAAGATATGACATGTTTCCTGTCATGTTTCTTGAGCATCCACTTTCAATAACTCCTTGATCTTGTAATTCAACATGTGGATTGCCTTGCACATAAAGCAAGAAAATCAGTTTCTCTTGGGGACCCAAGCCATTACTGACTTGGATCTGCCTTGTGCATCAACATAATCAAATCTTTCCAAGATTGATGCAATGTCATGTTTGGAAACATGGTCTAAAACTTTAATTTTTGGTTTCTAAACCCAACAAGCTAAGGTCTTAACAGCATGAATAAAGTTTCCCTTAACAACATTAACAACTGTTTTTGCCTCAGCAGTAGAAACTACTGCTTTTGGCTTAGCAGTATTAAGTGTTGTTTTCTTTTGAAAGTGCCTCTGAACATGTGAATGTGTTGTTTTTGAAAAATAAGACATTGACCTTGCACCATTCACTGTTGTTTTGGTGTGAGCAATATTAACTTGTCTGGCAGTATTAACAGATACTGCTGATTTTGAAAAGTTTTGTCTAGCAGCACTAAGTGATACTAGACCAGACCTCATTAATACTACCCTTGGAATCATATTCCTTTTAGCGTTGGGGTGAGTATTTTTAGCAAAATTGGTATGATTCACCCTATGAGAATAGTTCCAAACAGGTTTAACAGGATTAACCATCTTTGAATTTTGAAATTCATTTTGATGGTGCTGACAATTAACCTGCAAGTGTTCAAAACTACCACACACATAACAAGCTTTATTAAACATCTGATAATTACTTCCTAGCCTGTGTGACATCAAATTATTCCAGTTTCTTTTATTCCCTCTAGGAATGTGAGTGTGCACCCTAAGTTGCTCAACTTGATTGACAGTGTTCCTAGTATTTTGTCCTTGTGAATTAGGTTTGACAAAATTTATCTTTTCAACACTAGGTTTAATTGTTTTTATTTCAACCTTAGGTTGAGACACTTCCTCATTCTCATCATCTGACTCCCAATCTTCAATAATTGGAGCATCGGAATTCCTAACTTTCTTAGACTCTTCTTGTTGGTCCTCTTTACATAGTTAAAGTTAACTACAGAATTAATCTAACTATGCACCATGCTTAAGTAATGTTAAGGACTTCTTCTTATTCATTCAAACGTTTCCCGCCTTGTCCCGCCTATTTTTCAGTCTTCAGTTTTCTTTCTTCAGTCTTTAGTTATTGAGGAGTCTTGGGGTTCAGTGAGTTATTGTCATCACTCACTGAACCCATCACCTTCTTCTTTGGCTTAAGTGCCACTCACTGAGTTCCTCCTCACTGAATGGAGAGACTTTCTTCTTAGACTCATCCTAAGCATCATGAAGGTGACTCACTGAGCAACTGTTTACTCAGTGACTTAAATATTGTTTAAGGTCTACTTACACTTAGATTATTTTGTATTTAAATCCTTGTTTAGGATTACTTGGGTACTGAATGGACCCAACAGTCTCCCCCTATTTGGATATAAATATACCCTAAGTGTTTTGATTAGTGTAAGTGAGCAAGTGGACTTCTTCTTACACTGAAGATACTATAAAGCAGTTAAAGAACACTGATTTAAAAAACATGGGCCATCATCTTATTCATCAATTACATAAGTCCTATCATCTAATACAAAATGCTCAGGGTTAAGTACTCAGACTTCCTTAATCCCCATGAGCTCAAGCTTTGCTCTCTTGGATAACAACACCTGTTTGTCAGGCCTCTCACTCATCATCTTGTCCATCAGCTTAATGAACTCATCATTTTCAGGATTCTTCACGTGGAGTGCCATCAGTTTGTATGCCAGCAGTGTTGTGGTCTCCACTAAGTGAATGTCACTGACTCTTTGAAAGGCTTATTGACCAAATTCATCAATGAAGAAGATTCCAAACTCAGGGTACTTGATCACCTTGTTAGGAATGAACTTGACACCTTCAGGGGGAATTCTGTTGTAGTGTAGTGCAGCAATAAAGTGTTCAGGTTCCTGCTCTATTGCTTTCCTTTTCTTCCCTGTGCTCTGAGTTGGTTCAGGGATTGTGAGGCCCTGAGATGCAAGTGCCTTTTGGTGATCAATTCCCAGACTCTTGGCAACCCTTTCCAACTCTTCGTATTTCTTTGTTAGGGCTTCCAGTAGTTCAGGGATGCATTTTCTTCTTCTTGCTCAGAATGGGCCCCATCATGTCCCATTCTTTGATGTCGAATGCTGAGAATTTGAAGGGAGCATTCTTTTCATGCATTCTTGGTCCTCTTTGAATAGTTATGGCAAGAGGGTTAGTGTTTGCATGAATGATCATGTCAATGATGGGACCTTCATTGTTGGTCTTAATCATATTTCATACATACCTTTCATAGTTCCTCCTTTTCTTTTCATTATTCAACTTGACCTTCTGGTTGTGTTCTTTGATTAGATCAGCCTGAAGTTGTAGAAACTGTTCCCCCCTGATGTTTTGATCAGTCTCCATGATCACTTCTTTAGACACTTCTGCAATGACAGGCCTACTGAGTAACTCATCCTTGATCTTGTCTTCCTGTTCCATTACAGGAGTCACTTTATCATAAGTCCCTCTAAATACCTTCCCATTGTGCAGGACAAGATCAATAAGTATTGGTGCGTCAGGATCTTGTCTAACTTCCTTCTGGGCTGGTACAAGTCTGGGAGGAGAGTCTCCTGATTCCATTACCCCCTTCCCTGTGTCAATGGGCTGAGGTGTTGAGGAGGAGGGCTCAGGAACATCGATGGTGGTTGTTGTGACTTCAGTGGTGATTGGAGTTGGAGAGCTTTCAGTGATAGGAGGAACTGATGAGATCACCATAGCCATTGTAGTTCCTGATGCTACTGTTTGTTCAGCCTTATAGCTTTGGATTGGTACAGCATCAGTAATTACTTCCTGGTCTTCAGAAGTCTGGCCATCTTTTCTTGGCTGCCTATGTGGATTCAACTGCCTGAATAATTGTTGAACAGGCATAGGTGTAGGCTGTGTTAGAGCAGCTTTCTCCCCCTCAACAGTTGTGGTAGCTCCAGTGGAAGCAGCTGTTGAAGAAGGAGCCTGAAAAGAGGCAGACTTCAGGAACTTGAACATATCAGTGACCAGTGTTTTGATTTCACTGGTTTCATTCTTCAGGATGGAGATGTCAGTGGTCATTGTTGCCTGAGCAGAAGAAAGAGCTAAAATCTTACTGGTGTAGCATGAGACCAGTTCATTATGCTTTGTGGTGAGTTCGTTATATGATGAGGAGATGGTGGTAAGCTTAATCTCTTGATCCCTGAGCGCCATGGAAACTGTTTCTTGATGAGTCTTGAAAGCTGGGAAGTCTACCTCCCTGAATAATGTTGGGAGTGTACTGAGAGCTGCGGAGGTAGACTTGTGAGAGTTCATGGACTCAGTAAGCTTGGTGATCAGAACCGGATCATACTTAAACTCAGCCTGAATGTTAGTAAGAGTCTGAAAGATGGAGGCAAAATGAGTACCCTGATCAATACCCAGCTTCTCAATGAAGGACTTCAAGTCACTGACATGTTTATCAGTGGAGATGGTGACTTGTTTGAGATGACCTTGAGACTCTTCAACAGTTGCCCTGAAGTCAGCATAAGAAGTAGCTACTTCAGTGTGTTGTTCCCATTGTTCCTTGATGATTTCATTGAAGAGGGCAGTGTTAGACTTTCGGAGAAATTTGACCAACTGCCTTTCAATGAGGGGAACAACATCGTCATGCTTCTGCAAATATTCAGGAATTGCAGCAGCAGAGTCCGAGGAGCTTGATGATTTATGAGATGATGATGAGGATGATCAATTTTGTTGTTGTTCATCAGGAGGAGGAGATGAAGTTTGTTGCTCATTGTGCTGAGGAGAGTTGTCAGTGTGAAGTTGGTCGTTAGTGTCCATATCTTCCCCAGCAGCTAGAACTTCATCATCCTCAAATTTAACTACTTCCTCTTCTGATTCTTCATTGATGAACATTTCTAAATCAGCAAGAGTAGGAGCCAAGGCTAAATCCGGCTCCCCCTCAGAAGAGGGCTTGCCTTCGGTGTGGTCAGGTCCTGACCCCTTTAGCAGAACAGAGTGGGTTTTCTCTGCCTGGTCCACGGAGTCAGTTCCTAAGGTATGCGTATCGCCGTGGGGAGTGTAGGTTCCATATCAGCGGGTGGTTGCATGCCTCCTGAGTCTTTGTCCCCTGACGTTCCTTCAGGGACTGGTGGGTTCGAGCCAGTACCATCACTAAGAAGTGGAATGTTGAGGTCCCCCTTTCCAACAGGGTTGTGCTGCCCTGTTGAAGATATAGGGACCATGACTCCCTAAGACTCTTATTGTGATGTATCAAAGCCATAAGCGGGATGTGAGGGGGTATGGGTCCCCATCTCAGTAGGGTGGTGCTGCCATAGCGAGGTTATAAGACTCTGTTCTCCCTTAGGCAAAGGTTGTGATATACTAATGCCTTCATCGGGATGTGAGGGTTGAACGGTTTCTGACTCCACTGACTAGTATATGTCAGTAGAGACTTTGGGAGAAGGTTTTCCCGAGGACACTGAGTGTGATTTCTCAGTGCCCTCCGTTGGCGTTTATTTTTGGGTCAAGGTGATGTTGGGCCCTTCAGTGGGTGTCTCTTTGCGCTAGTCTTTCTTGTGCCTCCTTTTCTCAAGATTTGATCCAGAGGTCTCAGTGGCGAGTGGTTTGGGTTGAACCACCTTCCTGGACCCTTGTCTCTTTTTCTTCTTCTCCTTCTTGGAAGGAGAAGGCATAGGTGAAGTAAAGTCAGCACCCTGAATGACTGTCAACATATATGTTGTCAAGGTGATTTGTGTGACCTCAGTGGGGTCTTTTGTTACACCCCGTGCCCGCTTAGACCAAAATTTAAAACTTTTTACGCGGAAACGACTCACTTTTACGGACACCTGCTTACTCTTTTGACCACTGACAAAAATCTATAAACTTTCAGACCTTGAGACTATTTTTAGATGAAATTAGACTCGATTAGCTTCAAAACAATAGGTGGTACGACCCATTTCGACTTACGGATCAAAAGATATGATTTTTCGAAAACTGCCAAAAATCTGCACAGTCGGCTCTGACAGCGTCAAGCCCAAGCCTGACAGCGTCAAGCCTTGATAGGCCAGACAAATTTCTGGAGTTTAAAGGGTGACGGCTTCAAGAAGGCCATCAAGAACAAAACTCAGAGCCTTGATAGGCCAGAGAATTTTTGGAGTTTAAAGGGTGACGGCGTCAAGAAGGCCATCAAGAACAAAACTGCAATTTCACCACTAAAACCCATTTTGACCCATTTCATGACAAAACCACTTATACCACTTCCGTTTTACACCAAAATTGACCAACTTCATTATATTTACATAAAAAACATGTTCCAATGACGCTTGACCCGTTTACAATCCAAAATGGGTATGTTCACACATAAACCAAACACCCCTTTAACTTTTACTATAAACACCTAAAACACTCTCGACACATCATTAGACCACCAAACCATTTCACGACTTTGACACACATTATAGGACTCATAAAAGAGACTCTCGGGGGTACAACATTGACTCGAGCTCGGTATTCTACCTAGCTCCTATGCTTATTATCTCCCAAATCCGCTTCCAAATCCCTATGCTATAATCCAAGCCAAGTTATCCTCATCGCCATTAACCTACAAAACGTTGACAACTAGAAGAATAAGCTTACGCTTAGTAAGTAAAACGATAATCACATAACATCATACTTCAAATCAAACACATAAGCATCACATATCTCCAAACACTTACTTAGCTACTCCACTCTCTAATTCTTGCATAATCACCTAACATCAACTTGCCATCACAACCAAATTCACCACTTAGATCCTATTCATCCTAGCATATAAGCATATATCCAACCTCTTATCACTAATCACAAACATACATAACACATACATGTTAGACATCCATATAATACATGCCATCATCATTTTACTTACCTTGGTCCAAGCTAAACAACATCAAGAACATCATCAACAACAAAATCTTCCATCATCATCATCATCCTTCATAACTAATCAAGACCTAATAACATAATAATCAAATACATAAACAAGGGTTAACAAAACCCATTAAACAAAATCATCTTTCTTACCAAATCATCATATGATCACACCTAGATCATATGATGATATCCCACTTTCCTACTCATCTACAACTTCACTAAAACAAGATAATAGATTACTTACTTGCATAAGATCATAACTAAGGAAGGCCATAAACACTAGGACTTGATCATCTTCATCTTCTTCATCTCCTCTAAATCACCATCTCACTTTTTCCCTCTCTTTTTCCTTCACTAAGAACCGGTCTTCACCTTATCAATAATAGAAGACTTATCTAGAAATTCCTAGATAAAATAGTTAGGTAGCAAGTTTGATCATTTGGCAAGAGTGACCCCTTAAGTTCCTTTCCTCCTACTTTGGCTACAAACACTTAATAACACTTTTATAACTTATATAATACTTTACCAATTTTAGTCCTTTAGGTCCATTTTCATCTAGGGTGGGGTCCCAACACCTGGGAAACGGGTGTTACATCTTTTGAGTAGTTGGATTTATGTAGGATATCAGGAAGAGATCCTTGTGTATTGTCCTGGACATACTCAGAGCCTAGTAAGTCTTGAAGCACACAAGAGATAAACCTGGGGCAAGACATGTGTCTTTGCCTGGTTTTGCCTGTGAGCTTGACTATGAGGTCCTTGAAGATAATTTCTCCAATGTCAATCTTTTTACCTTCTAGGAGACTGAACACTATCATTTGTTGAGCAGTGTTCAATTGCACTGTTGAGGATTTGTTCCCACCCAGAACCTAAATGACAAATATCATCAGTATCCTCTAAACGGCAGGAAACCAAGTTTTAATTATTGGGGCCTTGGCCAAAAGAGTCCCTATGGCCACATCAGGGTGTTGTTTGTCATGTGGCCCAAGTAAAAGTAATTCGGCCTTTACTTTTGAGTCATAGGGTTGTGGGGCAAAATTCTCAGTGAAGTCAATCCCAGTGGCTTTGATAAAGGTTTTATTGTTAAGGGTTAGGGTTTTCTTCCCATTCTTCACTGTAAACTTAATGGAGGGGTCCTTGATGACATCAGGGTTGGTGACCTCTGTTGTACACCAGAACTCTCTCAAGTAGTCATTGTAAATGACTGAGGGTGTCTTTGTGAATGCCATGGAGAGAAAACAGTTTTTAAGATACTTTACCATATCCTTATAAGCAGGAAAGTTTTCTGGAAAGGAAAAGTTTCCCACGACATTGTTTTTGGTCATGTCTACACTTTCCAATTGGAATTCCACATTTGGAGCGTAGGTAATTGCCTTAGATGTTGCCATTAAAGAGAAAAAAGGTATGGTTTTGAAGAGATAAAACACACACAAGTTTTGAGAGAAATTTGCAAGAGTTTGATTAGAATAAAATAGCGTGTGTGTGTTTTTCTTTGAAAGGGGTATTTATAGGGAAGTAGAGAGGGGTGTTGTTTGAAAATACTGGATATAAAATGGTATTAATGTGTATTTTTAAAAACAGTTTTGTGAAAACCGTTTGATATCCACATTAAATGCCACTCTTCCCATTACCCGTCTTTTACGTAGTTATCAAGGTAAATAGTTGCGTTTCTCTGCAAAAGTGTCTTTTGCAGAGTGATGTCATCACGTATAATATCAACAGCTATTATTTGTAAGAGGGAAGCATTAAATGCCTAGTGGGATTATGATGAGTGTTGAGGGGGCCCAAGACATGGATACCAGTTAGGCAGAGATATATATTCCTTTAATTTAATATGTCCAGTTACTGACCTAGGACATTTACTAACTAAATACTTAGAGGATTTAGTTTTGCATTGAATGTCCTATTTATGTCTTGAGTTCCCTGAATTAATTTTCATTCAGTGTGATGATGTTAAGGGAAGGTTGTTGATTAGGGACCTTAGAGAGTATTTACACCATGTTAAATAAATTTAATCAGTGACCTGATTGTCAATATCCAACATGCCTAATTCTACTTTCAGTCTTGTGAAAGTAGGTTCATCCAGGGGTTTTGTGAAAATATCAGCCAACTGATATTCAGTGGGGATGAAGTGTAGTTCAATATCACCATTAATGATGTGGTCCCTGATGAAGTGATATCTGATATCAATGTGTTTGGTTCTTTGGTGAAGTACAGGGTTGTTGGAGATAGCAATTGCACTTGTGTTATCACAAAAGATGGGAACCATCTTATAATGCATGTCATAGTCACTGAGTTGACTTTTTATATTTTTTTAGTAGGTTCCTTATGTATTTCTCTTGACTGATGGAGATTTCTTTGTCAGTCTGTTTGATTTGAAGTCCAAGGAAGTATGTGAGTTCTCCCATCATACTCATTTCAAACTTCTTTGTCATCAGTTTTTCAAACTGTTTGCAAAGTTTGTAATTTGTTGAGCCAAATATGATGTCATCTACATACACTTGGACTAAAATCACATCTCCTTTTGTTCTCTAGATAAACAAGGTACTGTCAATCTTTCCTCTGACAAACTTATTTTGGATTAGGAAGGCTGAGAGAGTCTCATACCATGCCCTAGGAGCTTGTTTCAGTCCATAAAGGGCTTTGTCAAGCTTGTAGACATAGTCAGGAAACTCACTACTTTCAAATCCAGCAGGCTGTTGTACATAAACATCTTCCTTGAGCTTACCATTCAGAAATTCACTTTTCACATCTATTTGGTAGACTTTGAAGTTCGTGTAGGTTGCATATGCAAGGAAGATCCTGATGGTTTCCATTCTAGCAACAAGGGCAAAGGTTTCCTCATAATCAATGCCTTCTTGTTGATTGTACCCTTTGGCAACAAGTCTTGCTTTGTTTCTTAATGACTGTCCCATTTTCATCAGTCTTGTTCTTGAAGACCCATTTCATGCCAATGACATAAACATCCTGAGGACACTTGACCAAGGTCATGACTTTGTTTCTGTCAAATTGTTCAAGCTCATCTTGCATGGCCTGAACCCAGCTTGCATGTTTCATGGCTTCTTTGACACTCTTAGGTTCCACTTATGAGAGGAAATCAACAAAGAGGCATTCATTTGCTGAGGCTGCCTTAAGTTTAGCAGCCATGCTTCTGGTAAGCATGCCTTCAGTAGGCTCACCAATGATATTCACAAGTTCTATTGTTTTGGATTTTGTCCAACTATCCTGAAGTCTAGGATATGAGTTAGAACTTGTGGAGGCTTGATTTGGTGGAGGAGTAGGTTCAAGTACTGAGGCTTGAGGGACTGCATAGTTTTGGTTCTCAGTAAGTTCAACTCGAGCACTTTGGTCTTCTGGTTCCTGAACATTAGGTTCAATGTGAGTCATCTCATTAGAGATGTGTTAAGCTTCAATGAGCTCACTGATGTTTGGATGTGGATGGTTATGAGGGATGATGTAGTAAGAGATGTCTGCATCAGCTTGATATTGTGTGGAAGGATCACACTCAGGGTGATATTCATCAGGATGATATCTTGATGAGTCATCAATCCCAATCTCTTCCACTGAGGTATTTGAGAACCTGATGGCTTCAGTGCTTTCATCAAAGGTTATGTGAAATTTTTCTTCAGTTTGTTGTCTCCTAGTGTTGAATACCCTATAGGCTTTGAAGACAAGTGAGTATCCTAAGAAATATCCATCATCAGCTTTGGCATCAAATTTTTCTAAGTGATCCTTGTGATTATGAATAAACACAGGACACCCAAACACATGAAAGTAGCTAATGTCAGGGATTCTTCCCTTGAATATTTCATAAGGAGTTTTGTTGTGCCTTTTGACAACAATGGACCTATTTTGAGTGTAGCAGGCAGTTTTGACTGCTTCTGTCCAGAAGTGCTTTGAGTACTGAACCATTCAACATTGTTCTAGCAGCCTCAATGAGTGTCATATTCTTCCTTTCAGCCACTCCATTTTGTTCAGGAGTGTAAGGAGAAGAGAAGTTTTGAGAGATTCCTTTCTCATCACAGAAACACTCAAGGTCCTGATTTTTGAACTCAGTCCTATTATCAATCCTGATTTGTTTGATTTTGATGTCATTTTGATTTTCAATGTTCCTGACAAAGGACATGATTGTTTTAGCTGCCTGACTCTTCTTAGTGAGTAAGCAGACCCATGTGTATCTTCAGTATTCATCTACTATGACCAGGGTGTACTTGTAACACCCCAACCCGGCAAGGGTAGAAGTATCACACTAATGGTTTCATATCAGATTAAACAAAGCATACAATCAATAGTAATACAAAGATTCTCAAAGGTTACAACTGAAGTCTTGAAATACACCAGGTTACAAAGGGAAATCAAAAGCTAACACTAAGTATACAAATACAATCTTTCTAATGGCTTCTACTCAAAGTCTTCTATGTCCAAAGTCTCTTCACTCTTACCCAGCTCCCAACTAAGACCTGCCGCAGGGAAAAGAAATGCGGCTGAGCTACAAGAGCTCAGTGAACAGATATAACGTAACAAGCAGTAATATAATGAATAATACATGAGTAAATGAGAGTGGAAGCATGAATACATGGTAAGAATACATGGTATCATAAGGGGAAGGACAAAGGTGCATGGTAAAGAAAGGTCAGTAATCCACTACGAGCCCATAACATAAAATCATAACCATAATCATAATCATAAACATATAGAGGGGAGACCTCTTAGTATCCTGTAAATATGAGGGGTGTCCTCAATCATGGGTATGCTGTAAATATGAGGGGTGTCCTCAATCATGGGTTGGAGTAGCTAGCTCCCGGAGTGTGAAAGACGTGTATCGCACACACCATCAGTCACCATGAATAACATAACATAACATGAACATGAACAAATCTAGGATGCATCCATACGCCCCCGGTGGCCATAATCTGCCTCTACGTAAACATGAATCATAAATATAACATGCAGGGACGGGACAGGTCATCACTCTCCTGCCCTAGAGTCATGCCATCGGTGCATCGACTGACATGGACATGAAACCCTCATGCCTAGTGAGTGGCTCGTAGTATCCAACTGAGGGTAAAGGTCAAGTATCATGAATCATGTTTTAGTTTACTTGCATAGGTCAAAATCATGTTTCATAAGTTCATAATCATGGTTCATAATCATGGTTCATAAGCAAGGTTCATAAGCAAAGGTTCATAAGCAAGGTTCATAAGCAAGGTTCATAAGCAAAGGTTCATAAGCAAGGTTCATAGTCAAGGGTTCATAATTAAAGGTTCATGCATGAAAGGCTCATAATCATAAAAGGTTCAATATCATGATGATTCAAAAGATCGGAGTTCATGAATGAAGGGAACATAGCAATGGTATAGGGGACCCTAATATGAATCATAATGAGAGAATGAAGGCCTCTTAATAAAGAAGCAGAATATCTGTACCTTAACGAAATACGCAAGCAAGAAATGAAAATCAAATCAAGTAGGAGATCACTCCCTCTTCACCCGATCTACAAATAAGCACAAGTTCTCTTATAAGTTCATAGGACCGTAAGGTTTCATTCTTGTTCTCACTCCATATTAGGTGACTTTATGTTATATCATTCCCGTATGCTAATTCAAAGTATTATAGATGATCATATTCATAGTTCAAGATTCCTAATGTCTTTTACAAAGTTTTAGTGTTCATATAGTAGTTTTCATAATTTAGGGTTCATTAGGTAATTATCATAAGTTTAGGGTATAATATGAAAATATCATCAAGTTACAGATTTTATAAGTTATGACCTTTGGTTTTTAGCAAAATATCCATTTACACCCTTTAGGTTACACAATAAACACATCACACCCTTTAGTTCACAATTTTACCCTTTTATAACATCACACAGTTTTAAGTACGAATTTGTCAGGTTTTCCATAAATTATAAATCATATAAGAACTCAGTATTAAAATTCTCAAAAATTCCCAGAGGTGCTCATATGTCTAAAGTATTTTACCAAATTTTTCCAGATTTTATTATGTAGTATAGGTATGTGCTAAAAATCCATTTTCTCAACTCGTCCAGATTTCTGAGTAATTTTACTATACGAAAAGTTATCAATTAGAAACCCTTTAAGAAAAATTCAAATAAATCTAGAAAAATTCCAGGAAGTATAATACATCTTATAGATTACCCAGTTCAAAGGAATCTTCCTAACTCAACACGGTTTGAAAATTAAAAATTAAAAACCCGGACTGATTTTCCAGACTCACAAATCCGACCAGACACATAATTTTATAAAATTCAAAAAGTAACCTTCCAGGCCTCTAAAAATTTCAAACTAAATTTTCCCAGGTATCCATTTCATTGAACTTAGTTTTAGACTCTTAAAACACCCAAAAACACCTCGTTAACAATTATTTACAGGCGTTCAAAGTCGAACATTTTTCTGGGTCAGAAGCAGTCATCACAGAAATATGTGTAATTTAGGGTTTTAGTCATTCTATTTCATTAATCCTTAACACCAACGATTTTAGGTTGATCCAACACATATTTAGGTTAATAAACACAGGTCTTAACATATCCAAATCGATTAATTTCATCACGCAAACTCCTGTCCGATTCACATACGAATTTAGGTTGTGTTAATTCTATGATTTTATGTGGCATATTCTTTCGACAAACACATCAAAAAAACAACAAGAATCAACGAGAATGATACGATTACCCTTGGAGACCAAACGAATAATCACGAACACGACAAGATCAAATCACCACGCCTCTTATCCTCCTCTTTTTCTTTGGCCGAATTGAAACACACAAGAAAACACATATGGGTCGATTAGGGTTTATGTTTATGAATTCAAATGGATTGAAATTATGCATATATGATTACCTTGGACAAGAATACAATCAAGGATCACCAAAACCTCTCCTTTTGGTCCTTAGCCGATTAGATTTTGATGAAGAATAAGGAGTGGATCGAAAATTTTGTAGAGAGAGTTAGGGTTGAAAATTTTCGGTTATGGGAGAGTGAAGGAAACCGTGTAATTTGTTTTAAGTATTTAGGGCAAGAATCAATTTTATTAATGGCCTAATTAATTTAATTTAGTGCATGAACTTGGACCATATTGTGGTCAAGGGGGGCGGCATATTAGCATAGTGTTTTTTTTTTTTTTTTTTTTTTTTTTTTTTGTACAAACTTATAACATAAAGTTTTATTTGGTGATTAGTCATTTGGTGACTTATGATATAACTAACATTATATTACGGTACAATAAAATGTTACTTATGTGATTTTCTGCAAGTTCTCAAAATTTTAATTCGAGGGTATTTTAGTCTTTTCGGATTATATAACTTTCGGGGTTTTACAGTACTTCTCATGGTGGATAGACATTGGACTGACATGTCCAAAAAGATCCATGTGAAAAACATGAAGGCAACTTTTGATGGAAAAATTTAGTTTAGTTTTGAAATATACCCTGTGGTTTATCCCTTTTCACAAGCAGAACAAGGTTTATCTTTGGAAAATACAAGGGAGGGTAAGCCAAGAACTTTGTTCTGTTTGGCTAGGTTATTGATATTTTTGAAGTTAAGATGAGAGAGTCTTTTGTGCCATAGCCAGTTGATTGTTTCACTTTCCTTTGTGAAGAGACAAGTCCCATTTTGTGTAAGGGTTGACATATCTAAGACATGGACATCTTCCCTCCTTGGGGCAATCAACACAACCTCCTTATTAGCATTAAAGATAGTTCCTTTCTTATCATCAAATTGAATTATGTATTTGGCATCACATAGTTGACTAACACTGATTAGATTGTATTTCAGACCATTGACATAAGCAATTATTGTAAAAACTATACCATTGCAGTTTACTGAACCATACCCTTCAGTAGCACATGATGAATTATCAGCAAATACTACTTTAGGCCCTGGTTCTTCAACATATTTGTGCAGATACTGCTTTACACCAGTCATACTCCTTGAGCATCCACTATTTAGATGCCAAACAGGCTCCCTGGCATGTCTCTACACAAATAGTAAACTGTGTTAGTTTTTCTTGTGAACCCACTTTTTGGTGGGCTTGGTCTTAATAGCCTTTTTGAATTGTGCAATTGAGTCATGGTCAGTGGTAGAGTGGACAGTGCTTTCACATGTTTCGCATTTGGGTGTTGAAGAGGAGTCAGTGGTGTTTCCTCTTCTGGCCTGAATGACTAAGTCATGTCCTAATGCATCATGAGAAGGGTCTCCACATATGTCACAGTAGGGATACATCATACAATCATCAGGAAGATGATCATTGAATCCACAGTATGGACATGGTTGGAAAGGCTTAGCCTTCAGTCTCTGAGTTTGCTTAGATGGTGAAGCATACTTGTAAGCCCGAGCTTTGTAGCTTGATTGAGAACTTAGAGAGGAAAGGTGAGATTTATGGTCAGAGGTCCTGTGATCTTCCTTTTTGCAGATCATACAGAACAGGATTCTATAGCAATCATTAGTGGTATGATATGTGTAATTGCATAAATCACATCTCTGTTGTGATTTAGGTGAGGATTTTGGTTTGGAGGTGATTGAGGAAGCTGGTGTTTGTTCCTTGACTTTGGATAAAGTGGTTTTTTCAGATGATTCTAACTTTTCACTCAGCTTCCTTACTAGTTCAGCCAACTGATCATATTTTGAGTCAGTACTATTTGTTTTTACTTCAGTAGGGACTGAAGGTGTGGAAGTTTCAGTAGGAACTGAGACTTCAGTGTTTGGGACAGATGTAGGTGTTTTCAGGATTGTTCTCCCTAAACCTGATTTTTCTTTGGGAGAGTGTGGTTGGTAAACAGATGGGGTGAGGTCTAAGCAAGGTGCAGCACCCTGAAGAGCTTTCAGTGGAGGTAGTGGTGATTGAGACTCTGATTCAGACTCAGTGATGGACTCAGTTTGACTGGATTCATCAGTGACTCCAAGCAATTCTTTGATAGCCTGACTTTCAGGTTCCAAAATTTTCCCAGTGTTGAAGTTAGGTAAATTGTTGTCTAGGTTGACTCTTTCAACCCAATCACTGGAATTTGGTTTTATTTCCTTTTCAAAGGGTATGCCAGCAGGAAAGAAGGCTTTTTCACTAAGATTCTCACATGAGGACTCAGTGAGTGGATCTTCTCATAGTACTATCTTTCTGGTACTAGGTGTAAGACTCACAGTTTCATAGACTCTAGGGTTCTTTTGGGTCCATTTTTAAATGACAGCCTTTTCTTTCTTAAGTTCTTCTTGAAGAGCATGGTTTTGTTTTACAAGTTCTGAGTTTTGAATTTGAAGTGTAATACTTTCAAGTTTGGCTTGTTTTAAAGCAAGAAGTTCATCTCTACACTTATTTAATTCACAACTTAGTTTGTTATATTTTGAAAACATATTTAACCTTTGCTCTTCAACATACTTAAGATCAACATTAATGTAGTTTAAGTAAGATTGCCAATCAGAATCATCATCCATGGATAGTAAGATATTTACCTTCCTCATGGTGATGTTGAACCATTCTCTATTTCTGGCATGACTTTTTTCAAGTGCCAGCTTGTCATCTTCTGAGAGTGCCATCAGTGCACTGACATGAACTTCTTCATCATCAAAAGATATAGCTTCTTTATCCCAATCAAAAATTTCAGCAACAAGCCCTTTGTTTTTAGCCTGAGAAGGTTTAGGGGCTTGGGGTGGCTGAGAGTTTGAGGGAACTGTCTCAAGAAGTGCAAGGTTGGCTTAAGCCTTTCTATACTTAGCTTCAAAGTCCTTTTGTGGAAGTTTTTCAGTTTTGTTTTGAAAAGATTTACTCGACTGAAGCATTTTTAGTTGAAATTTGCTAGTTCCTGAAGAGGGATTGCTTCCTGAAAACTTGTATGAGGGTTCTGAGGTAGTTTTAGAGAAACAATCTTTTGCAAAATGACCTCTTTTGCCACATTTAAAACACTCAGTGTTTTCATTAGCTTTAGCACTTGAAAAGTTTTTGTTTCTTTTAATAAAACGTTTTTAATTAGCAAGGAGTGCTCTTTCTTGAAATTCTAATTGTAAGTCATTAAGATACTCCTCACTGGTTCTCTCATCAGTCTCATCATCACAATCTTCTTGAAAATCCTGCACAACACCATTAGAATAGAAGGCATTGGATATAGGTGCAATAGTCAAGGTCTTTTTGGTCTCTTGAGTCCTCTTTGAATCAAGGTATCTCTTATAGATTAAGTTGTATTCATAGACAAACTTCCCATAGATTTCAGGGAGCTCAAGATTTTGAATATGGTTAGCATTTCTAAGACCCTGAGAGAAGTTTAACCACTTCTCAGGGAGACTATTGACAAAGCCAACATTGATCTCATGCTTAGATAGGATGACACCATCATTTGTCAATTCATTCAGAAGGGTTTTGTATCTGGTGTAAGTATAAGAGAGAGAGTTTCAGAATCTTTTGCCCTGAAAGTGTTATACTCAAGTTTCAGGTCCATGATCCTATTTTTCACGGTATCTGAGGGACCCTCAAAGCTGTGAACCAAGTCAGTCCAAGTCTGTTTGGCAGTTGGACAGTTAATGACTGATTCCATTATATCGTCAAGAAGACATGATATAATGATGCTTTTCAGGCGTTGGTCTTGATTGACCACCCTTCTCTCATCAGAAGTCCACTGAGCTTCAGGCTTGGGTAAACCTTCAGCAGTCTTAGGGACAAAGGGACCTTCATTAATACACTTAATGTAGTAAGGTTCCATTCCTGTTAAGTAGCAAAGCATATGCTTTTTCCACTTATTGAATTTTCCAACCTCAAGTCGGGGAGCAGTAGCATTATAGTTGCCTCCCTTTTTGTCAACTAGTTGGGGTACATCACTTTCAACCATGGCAGGATCTTGATTTTAAAAACATTTTGAACGGTTTATAAAACTTGTTTTATAAATCAAACCGCTCAGTTAACTACAGAGTTAATATAACTATGCACCATGCTTAAGTAATGTTAAGATATTCTTTGATGGTTATGAGAAAACGTAAAAGTAAAATAGACAAGATATTTTTCAATGTTTAATTCTTATTAGAAATCAATCAAAGAATTATACCCAAGTGTTTGCGGAATAACACTTGGGATTGAATGACAAGTATGGTATGACTCTTCACTAAACTTAAGCTAAGCTTAAGTAGCAACTAACTGAATCTACTGAGCTATCTTAGGGAATAGGTTGCTATTTGGAGGAGTAAAAGTTGTTTGTGAATGTCTAAGCATTTAGTGCACAAACTTTTCAACTTTTACTCCTCTTTATGATCCTATTTATATACAAGTAGAATTCAACCGTTATGATAGAAACAAAATATGACCTAAGCTAGTTAGGACAAAATACTTACGTATTTTGTCTCTGTTACAATAGGCTATTTTGGGTATAAGACAATACTGCTTTCCGAAGAGTAGTGATAACACTTGTCCTGACATTTGCCTTTCAGGGAAAGTTTGACTTCAGGTTGATAAGGACTTCTTCTTATTCATTCAAACGTTTCCCGCCTTGTCCCGCCTATTCTTCAGTCTTCAGGTCTTCAGTCTTAAGTTTTCTGTCTTCAGTCTTTAGTTGTTGAGGAGTCTTGGGGTTCAGTGAGTTATTGTCATCACTCACTGAACCCATCACCTTCTTCTTTGGCTTAAGTGCCACTCACTGAGTTTCGCCTCACTGAATGGAGAGACTTTATTCTTAGACTCATTCTAAGCATCCTGAAGGTGACTCACTGAGCAACTGTTTACTCAATGACTTGAATATTGATAAGATCTAATGTGTTACACTTAGGGTGCTAATCCTGTATGATGTGTATTAGATACTTTGATTGGATATAACTAAGTATGAGGAATCTACTTAGTTATACTTAGAAGAATAATTGTTTGTATATGAATGAAACAGTAAATTGTAAGTATATGAACAATGAAGACAATGTTTTACTTCCAACTATTCAATATTATTAATACTAATACGAGTGATCTTCAATATCACTAGGGTTTACAACATTGAATCTTAACAAAAGAGATACGTATAACTTAACCTAGGATATCCTTTTATAGACGAAGGATTCCTGTACAAGATAACTATAATACTAATTATATAGGATATTCACTAAATCTTTTATATACTTATCCTATTACACATTTACAAAACATAAGAAGTACAAAGTATTTGTACTGGCAGTTAGTACTGCTTGTGTTATCTTCCACCAGTTGAAACTACAAGCCTGGCAGTACTAACTGTTAGGTTTAATTCCCAACAATCCTCCCCTAAACTTATGATTTCTCACCAAATCACTAAGTTTCTTCGAATTAAACTTCAACACTGATGATGGGGGGATTCTTTCAAACATTTCCATGTTAATATTTTAGTACTTGCTTTTCTTTGCTCTGCAAAATCAAACATTCTTCTGACTAACACATCTGCCATCTCTGAATCAGCTTCAACTTCCAGTTTTGAATATACTAAGGTAACCAACACAGCTGGTCTGAGAGGGTAGTCTTTTTCTACTAACATGTATATCTCCAAACCATCCTTAGTAGAAATCCTATGAACTCCACATGTATCAAATAGCTTCCAAGAAACATCTTTAATTGGAGCTTGAAACCTCCATATTGCTTCACCTCCATCTGGTTCATAGATTCTCTTTAACTGTACCCATAGTTCCTTATCTTTGTCTTTAAGAGGATCTGAAATCTTGAATTTTTCCTGTACTAAACTCCATAACTGATTAAGATCTTCTCTGTCAAATCCCTTGAGCAAATCTTCAAACAACTTGTACTTCTCAGTTATTCCTCCAACTCTTATAATTTTCCATCCTTTCATCCTTCCATCTGTGAATACTTCCTAGTCTATTATTGGATGCTTTGCTTGGAGTGGTTTAACATTTGTGGATTCAGGAACTACTACAATCATGTTCTTGAGCTGTTCATCTGTTAAACTCTCAGTTGTAGTCTTTTCTTTCTTTGAAGTATCTGACTCTAAAACTTCTGATCTTCTTTTCTCTCCTTTACCATGCCCAGTATCAATAACAAAATCTGTTGGCATTGGCTTGTTAATTCTTGCATAAGCTTCATAATAAGCTTTTTCAATCTCTGCATCTGATCTCCCTTTGAAGTAGCTCTGCTTCCAAAAGGCTTGATTCTTCAAATAGCTCTTCATGAAACTTATTTGCTCTGTATAAGAAGGCATCTTCTTCTTATAACCTTTCTTCTTTCTTTCCTTGATTTTCTGAAATAGATCATCTAAAGCCACTTCTTTATTCTTTGATAGAATGAAATTTGTAAGCATTTCTGACCTTGCTTACACACTTAGACTTTCATCTGAAACAAGTTGAACTGCTTTTGCCTTCACAATGGGATCAGTATCTATCAAATATTGTATCTGTTCATCAAAATATTCTTGAGCAATCTGAGCATCAGAAGTCATCCTTTCTTTTTCCATTCTCTTAGCTTCCAAGAAGCTTGCAACTTCATCTTCATACATCTTCTTAGCTATTTCTTCATCAAAATCTATTTGTGCTTGAGTCTTTGGCTTGATTTTCAACTACATTGGCTCATCTTCAATAAGAATTCCCTTTCCTTTATCCTTAGCAGTTTGTACTGCTTCCTTTTCAACCTCAGCAGTTTGTACTGCTACTTCTAATCCAATGGTACCTTGTTGTTCATCACTTTTCTCACTCTGCTCACCCATATCCATACCTTCATTTCCATTACCAGAACCTTCTTTCTCATCCAAATTACCACTAGTACCTTCTTCAAAATCCAAATTCCTCCCCTGAGTTTGTGATTCAGTCTTTCTTGATTTCCTCCCCTGTTTGGGAGAATCATCACCATCATCTGAATTACCATCTGAATCATCATCTAAAGAACTAGTAGAAATCACCACCTTAGACCTTTTGGACTTCTTCAGTTTAGCTTCTAGTTTCTTCACTCTTAAGGTCAGCTTGGTATAGATGTTAGCAAAGTTCCTTTTGTGACCAGTAAGCTCTTCTTCTAGGATTTCCACCTTTTCAGATAATTTGGTACAGAGGTCCATCAATTCTTTGAGTTTAATACTGCCCTCATCACTTCTAGCTGTGTTACCTGCTAGGAAAGGTGAATCAAGGGGCAAAGGTTCAGGTTCTCCCCTAGTTGGACTAGGAGGTACTGTTGAACCACCCAGATAATCCATTTGGCTTGGGATTACACTACCTGTGGCAAGTCTTAGAGGACTTGGCACATTAAGTGTTACCATGGTAGGGGTCTTATCTATGGTTACACTGGCCTGCTTAGCAGTAGTGTAAGCCCCATCCATACTATCATCAAAGATAGGCTCATCTGCTTCAAAGGTTGGAGTAGGAGGACTTAACTGAGCAATCAAAGTCTCCTTTCTGGTTCTTCTTCTATATGTTGTGGTGATTGGGGGTGTATGAGTTATTGTTGGCACCATAATGAATGTGTGTTGGAGCTCAGTTGGGTTTACTGACCCTTCACCCTCAACATTTTGTATCATCTCAGGAAAGAGAGGTATCACTACCCCATTAAAAAGTCTACTTGTCATAGCCATGTTTTGAAAGAGTTTTTGCTGAAGGCAAGGTGTTGGAAAAGTTTCTTTGTGTTTCTTAAGCAGATTCTTTTTCTTATTCAAAAAGGTTTGAACAAATCTTGGATACATAAGAAACTTTGTTTTACTTTTCACATTATTGACCATACTCTCAAATATCATTTTTGAAAAATTAAAAACTCTGTTTGTTGACAAACATATGAGAGCAATAGCAATATTGCTACTGAATTGCTCCCATGATGTTCTTTTAGGACTCAAACAATGCAAGAGAGTATGTATCAAAAATCTCCATTGAGGGGAGAAACATCCTTTTTGAAAAGTTAATTTGTGGTTGGATGTATCATACCCCATTCTCGCAATTTCTTGCCATATTTCTGTGTTTGGCAAGTCATTGATTCCATCAGAATCTTCTAACTTAAGATGTCTCCTAATAGAAGATTCAGAAACAATTAAAGATATGCCATCCACTTTAGAGTGAATTTCTATGTCTCCATCTTCACTAGTTTTAATAATAGCAGTTTGCCAAAACTGTGTGATTTGAGAGGCAAAAAGAGTAGGGGAAATAGTTAAAGCATACCTTATATGAGAGTTGTTGAGAAAATCCACAATCTCATAGAATTTTGGTCCATCCCCTTCCTCTGTTTTCTCAAGAAAAGCAACCTGGTTGTGCGTCTTGACAAAGTCCAAATTAGCCATAATATTCTCAGTAAAAATTGATTTGACTGTGGTGAATAGTGAAAATTTAGGTTAGAAAGTAGAAGATGAAAGTGAGATGAGATATTATTGAGAGTATTAGGGTTTCTATTTGACCGACTTAAAGAATAAGTTAACTTTTATTTTAGGATAAGATTATAATAGAATAAAAGTTAAAATATCTAGAAGAGGATCCCTTAAAAACCGTAACTTAATTAGTAAAAATTGCAACTAACTTCCAACGGCTAGTTTCTAAATAAAAATTAGTTACTGACACAACAGTTACAACGGCTAGCTCAGCAGTACAAACTTTGCACTAGCAGTACAAATTTTTGAGAAAAATTTTAATGAGCAGTATAAACTTATTAATGATTTAAAAACAATACTGCCCACTTATAGTTTTTAGCAAACTATCAGCTATCAACGGATTTGATGTGTCTTTACCAATAGCCGTTTGCTTTGGACTAGCCAACTCTTCACTGTTAGATATGGTGAGTTGATAACCATATAGTTTTTGGTAAACTATCAACCATGAATGGATTTGAGAAGTCTTTACCAGAAACCGTTTGCTCTGGACTAGTTGGTTCTTATGTGGGTTAGACATGGTGAACCAATAACCATTTGTTGTGTGCACAGATCACACACTTTGAGCTCCAAAGCATCTCACCATCTAAAGCATCAAACACTCAATTCACAAACTCCAATCAAACTGCAATTGTTAGTCCAAAAATAGAAAACAAGGTGCAAAGCACTTGTCTCATAACAAAATAAGTATATGACTAACATTGCACACAAACAAGGAATTAATTTCCTTGGGGAACCCAAGCCATTACTGACTTTGGTTTTCCTCTAGCATCAATATAATTAAACCTTTTCAAAACAGTTGGAGCACCATTGGATTGAAGTGGTCTCCAAACCTATGATGCTGATGCATTAATACCATTGCCCATATTTCCCTTAGCAGTGTTTTTAAAACATCAGTATTAACTGCTTGCCTAGCAGTATGAACTGCTGGGTTTGCAATTGCAACCTTAGGTTTCCAAATTTGATTCTTTACAACTGCTTGGTTATGAAATGGCCTTTCTAGCAGTTGATGGTGCAGATTTGAAAAATGTTTTTGCACTTTAAACTGCTTGTCTAGGGTAAAAAGTCTTATTTGGTCTGGCAGTATGAATTTCTGGTCTAGCAGTATGAACTGCTCTTGGTCCAGACCTTAAAAGAACTGATCTAGGTATCATTCTAGCATTTATAGGGTGAGTGAGAGGTCTTACTGAGTTCACCCTAGGACTTGAATACCTAGTTACCCTATTGTTGCAATAGGCTGCAAGATGGTCAAAATCTCCATAATTAAAACAAGCTTTTCTATAAAAGGCAAAGTCATCACCTAGTTGGTGAGACTTGAGGTTGTTCCAATTCCTTTGGTTATCTCTGGGCTTGTTTGTGGTTCTATACTGATGAAGCGAAAAGTGTACCGCTTTTAGGGGGTCATTTAAGCCCTAAATCGTATTTATTTGATCAAATATTGCCCTAAATCATTCCTTTTGTCATTTTAGGTACTTTGGAGAAGAAATCTGGAAAAGGAAGCATTTTGGACGTTTTTGGAGCATAAAAGTGAAGAAAACAACAAAGTCTCAAAATCGGCTGGAAAAGTACCTTTGACGGCGTCAGGGATTGTTCCAGACGGCGTCATGGCTTGGCAAAAGAGGTGGATATGAAAAATACACATGATAAGCCAGGGAGTTTTACAAAGGAAGTCTGACGGCGTCACCCTTTAAGGTTATCAAGGCCATCACGGTTTAAGTTAAAGAGGGACGGCGTCAAGCCCTATTCTGACAGCGTCAACCCTTGATAGGCCAGAGCAGATTTTGGAGGGCTACAAAGGGACGGCGTCAGGAAGACCATCCGGAAACCCTAGACACGGCGAGGTGACGGCGTCAAGATCTACAACGTGACGCCGTCAGCCCTTAAACTCTATATATAGTTTTGCAATTTTTTGTCATTAGTGTGCAACTTTGTGAGGAGAAACCCTAAGACGAATTTCTGCCATTTTTAAGGGTTTTCATACCCTTGGATCTCCCATGTTTAATTGAAGATAAGTAATCACTTAATCAATCAATATGTCTATGTATTGTTTGATTATATCTTGTTCTTGTCTTTTGATTAACATGCTAGGCTAGATTTATCTTGTGTTTGCTTAGATCTAATGAAACCTAACTATTGATTATCGGTTGTTAGTGTGTTGTTAATTGTATTGGATGATTGTTTATCGATGTTAGGCTTAAGAAAACTGGCTAACTTCCTATACGGTAACTTGCTTGAACGTCTTAAGAAACATGAACCAATGCGTACTAAGGTTTTTATGGTTGTATTTAATGCATGAGCGAATTCTAGTGATCCCATGTTAGGAGCTTCCTAGCCGGCTCGACATAGGAGTGAAGTAGGAGCTTGTAGAGTTGGGGAAGTACGTACGCCACCCCACGACTGGTATTAAGGAATACACCCATCATCCACGCAATTAATACACACTAATCAACCGGTAAAAGATAGTTAGGGAGTAAGGAAATCTAAGTAAACACACTTCTCTCCATATAAGTTTCACAACCTTTTCATTCTCAATTATTTTATTTTATTTGCATTCGTAGTTATTTGGGTTAGTTGACTAGCAACTAATTCCGCCCACTCCTTCAAACCTGAGATTTTACTTGCTTTCATAAAAAAATATAAAAATACAAAAAGAATCTTCCCTCACCCTTAGACCTATTAGAGTAGTTTTTCAATCCTAACGACACTATTCCCCTAGAGAACGATCAATCCCCCGGTGCTTGCCACTACACTATACTACATCGGTCTGGTACACTGCCTGGTGGGGATTGCAAGCCTCTTGAGATCCCTCGAGAGGTAAAACCTGTTGTAAGGTCGCAAAACCACGCATCATGTTTTTGGCGCCGCTGCCGGGGAATAGTTATTGTTTAGGTTGAATTTTTTTTTTATTAGGTCTACTCACTAGATTTCTTTCTAGTGAGATTTTTATTTTATTTTTCTAGGTTTTCTTTAGTCTATTTTTTTTTTCTTTCCTTCGTTTCTTTGTTCGTAACCATTACCATCCGACATCATGGAAGGTGGTAATATCCTTGATCCCAACAACCCACCACCACAACAACACCCACCTCCTAGAGCCTGTACCTTAGGAGGCTACTCCCGTCCTAGCCACCATGGCTATCGAAACACCATTGAGCTCACTCAAGGAGCCAATGTCACTCCCTTGCGATCCGACACCATCCGGTTGGTGCAAAGCGGATGCGCATTCCATGGACTTCGTTCCGAAGATCCTAATCGACATCTCAAGGACTTTCTCAAAATCGTTGATTCTATAGACCTTGATGTTGCCACTCGAGAGACGACCCGACTGCGTCTCTTTCAATTCTCTCTGCGGGACCAAGCTAGTCAATGGCTAGAGCGTCTACCCGCAGGATCCATCACCTCTTGGGATGATCTCACCACTCGTTTCCTTGCTCAGTTTTTCCCACCAGGAAGAACTACCAAGCTAAGGAATGATATCTTGATGTTCCAACAACGTCAAGGCGAAACCCTCTACGAGGCATGGACTCGATTCAAGGACTTACTCCAAAAAGTCCCTCACCATGGCATAGAACTTTGGCTCCAAGTCCAAATCTTTTATGACCATATCAATCTCTCCACGAGGCAAACCATTGACCAATCGGCCGGTGGTAAGCTACGTGATCTAAGTGCGGAACAATCATGGGCTCTATTAGAAGATCTTGCTCTTTATGACAACGAAAGTTGGAGTGATCCCCGTGATTTGAATAAAACGGTCAAGGCAATATCTTTGCCTTCGAACAATTCAAGCACTTCCGACCGTAGGATCATAGAACTTGAAGACCAAGTCAAGTTTCTTATGAAATCCTACGAGGCTCCTAAACCTTCAAGACAAGTGAACAAAATCACTTCTTCATGTGAATTATGTAGTGGTCCCCACGACACTCGTGATTGCATGGAACTCCCCGAACAAGCTTTTGCGGACTACGCATCCTCGCGTACCGATGGAGTGGGAGACAAGTGGTACACTTTTAAACCCGAGCCAAACCCCTACGGTGATTCATACAACCCCTCCTGGAAAAATCACCCAAACCTTAGGTGGAAACAAAATCAAAACGCACAACAAACCAATTCGTCCAACCCACCTAATCGTTTTCAATCAAGCGGTTCATCCTCGAACCGTACTTTCAACAACAATCCTTCCAGCAATGGTAGTACCAATAACTTTGAAGGATTGATGTCCCAATTTATGGCATCTCAAGAAGCTCGTTTGGCCAAGTTTGAATCCGAATTCAATCAACAACAAACGGAGATGACCAATAAAATTGACAACTTATTGAAAGCCCTCAACAACCAAGTGCTATCACCTCCACATAAGGACGCTAGGAACACAAATAGCGAACCCCAAGTAAAAGACCCCTCTTCATCCAAACACGTCCACTTCGTCAACATTGTCACTATTAAACCAATTGATAGGAATGAGGATAATGGTGAACCTGAGGATGAGGTTAAGAAAGTCGAGGTTGATAAAGAAGTTAGGAAGAGTAAGATTGAAGAAGTAGATGATGATGAGGACCACTTCAATAGGCTACCCACTAAGGAAGAGCGCGCATATCATACAAACTTATTCGATGACCCCAAGACACCATACTTCCTAGGTAGACCAATTATAAAAATGGGCGACCCTTCTAATCTCAACATACCATGCAACATCGGACATTTGCATGTGTGGAAAGCTTACATCGACCTTAGATCGCCCATAAACATCATGACTAGAGCCCACTACAACTTGATAATGAAAGATCAACGTGGGTATAGGATGTTCCCTGATAAGGGTTGGATGAGTAACTTCACGGGAAGAGTTAAGGGATTACCGGTTTATGTAGGAAACTTCACCTATGTCACCGACTTTGTAATTGTAGAAGATATTCGGCCAATAGTCGAATCATGCTTAACTCAAGTAGTTTTTGGAAAACCATTTGTTGAGGTCTCTAGAATGACTTATGAACCTTCCTTAGGGATAGTTAGATTTAAGGATGAGACCGATGAGGTAAACTACCAAATGCCATATAAGATAGAACAATTCCAACACTTGTCAAATGTTGAGAAGGGGCTTAAGCAAGCAGTCTACTATAGAAATGATGGAGATAGAAGTAAAGGAGTAGACTATGTTATGGAAAGGATATCCGGTTTCTACAAGGATTGTTTGGAATTAGGACCGGAATATAAAACCGGAAATGAGAATGGCCTAGGAACCGTGATCAATGATGGAATCACGTAATGTACGTGACTTTGAGTCTAGCTACAAGACTCGTTAATAAAGAAAAGCGCTTCTTGGGAGGCAACCCAAGCTTTATTTGCTTTGTGTGTTTATTTATTTGTTTGTTTGATTTTATTTGTTTCCGTATGTATGTTTAATTTTTATTATTATTGATTCATGTTCAAAACTAAAATTGTGAAAATGCTTTATCTTGTTTTTAACTTCGTCTTAACTACATATAAAGGTATTTTGCAAAAGTTAAGTGTAAGGGAAATCCAAATCGGTTTATTAGAACAAATGAACATGAATCATAACAATAATAAATTAACATACATATTAGTATTTGTTTGAGTCAAATGCTTGTATCGAGTCATAATGATGTTTTGCAGGATTTCCAGGAAGTAAGGTATAGGTTTTTCCAGAAATTTTCCGAAAACTTAACATGAGAATTCTTCAGATCATTTCTGACGGCGTCAGGTCTAAATTTTCTGAAATTTTTGAAATTTTTGTTTTCATAAAAAGTTTTTATTAAATCTCTAACTTATAAACTCCAGGAATCTGCAAAATAATCATTCCACAAGCATTATATCCATATATAGAATTTATCCCGCCGATGTTATGCAGGTTTTCGTGTTTGTTTTCTCAGGTTTAACTGGTTATTTTGGACAAGGAGATGTATGTGGAATCAAGCTTTTGGCGATACTTTAGTCTTGAAGCTTCTACATTCTCTTGGAAGAAGATCTAACCATGTTACCTCTTTATCCACCAAACGAATCAGGGGAGTATTTGATTTCATTCGTTTACCTTATTTACTTTTGCATCTTGTTATTTGAACATTGGGGACAATGTTCATCTTAAGTGTAAGGGGGGGTAAAGTAGGATACTTTAGAGAATGCTATTACGCTTGATTTTTGTTTAATAGTAGATGTGTAATAAAACTGAGATAAATACCTGTTAGGGCAATTTTAGTGCCAAATTTAAAATTTTTTACAACATATAGGAGTGAAACTTTGATCTTAATGAGCGTCTCATGGACAGGAGTTATATGACTACCACAAAACCGTACCACTAAGAAATTTTCCACCCCAAATATGTGAGGTTCGCCCCTAGAATTGGTAGGAAAAGCATTTATGCTATGATGTGTGTACCGGTAGCACTTAGATTCTAGAACTTGCGTTAGGACCATTCCGAGGCCACAAGTGAGACTACATTTGTGTAGTTAGATTTACTACATGATAAGAGGCATTAGGATTAACCCATTGTTTTACACCTGTGTTTTTGTTATAATTACATTGGCTACATTGGTCAAGTAATTCTCCCACACCATTTGCGTTGTACTCATTTTTAGTATACGATACCCCTAGTACACCCCTCAGAGCCTATCTTTTCGTTTCTAACTTTAAGCATTTTACTTAAAGGAAGAATTTGTTACACCCCACTTAAATGTACACCCAAATCGCCTTAGCCTACCTTGTATGCACTCATTTTTAGTGCATTATTGTTACAACATTTGTTTAAACCCTTAGTTAATTATCTAATTGATTACATGGTTGCTAAGTCGAGTCATATCCTTGTACATATTGTTTTGGGACGATTGGGACTCATGGGTAAAGTACTAGTGTAATGGAGTAATGGGGAAGAACAACATTATTACCCCCATATGTGCTAAATATTTTAAAAAGTACTCCAAGTGTTTCGATTATCTTAATTCGAGTCATTAGAATAGTTATTTGTAAAGTTATGTAAAAGTTCAAGTGTAAGGGGAATGCAACGCCCCTGTGATGTATTATTTTGGATGGTAGGGCAAGAGTGTATGAAAAAAAAATAAAAAAAAATAAAAAAAAAATCAAGAAAAATACAAGAAAATGAGAAAAAGAAAAGTAGAAAAAACATACGGACCACCATCCAGTTTCATTTTATGTTTATTTTATGTTTTTGTTATTTTGTTTTTAGCTTAAGTCGAGTCTAGTCTTGGCTTAGCAACGCCATATTGTACATGTAATTAATCAAAATCTTTAACTCGCCACCAGTAAAATATCCCTTATCCAACAAAACCGTGTTTATCATATCCCTACACCTCACGCTATAACCCATGTAAAAGCCCTCTTTAATAGTTTATCTTAGGTGCTTACACCTAGTGGAGGAGGTTTTTGATCCTTTCCCAAGCCTATGGTAATCTATTTGCTATGACAGGTAGTGAGAGATATTATCCGTTTTCATGTATGAGATATACTTTTATGACACCTGAGAGATGTGAGTATCTAAACACTACTTGTGAGGTGCTAGCTTGTAATCTCCGTGCTTATTATGATTAAAGTGGAACGACTATTTATTGTAATTACTTTTATATTAGCATTAAAAGACCCCTAACTTGTATTTTAATTAGAATAAAAGCGCATTTGCTTGAGGACAAGCAAATCTCAAGTGTAAGGGTAATTGATGAAGCGAAAAGTGTACCGCTTTTAGGGGGTCATTTAAGCCCTAAATCGTATTTATTTGATCAAATATTGCCCTAAATCGTTCCTTTTGTCATTTTAGGTACTTTGGAGAAGAAATCTGGAAAAGAAAGCATTTTGGACGTTTTTGGAGCATAAAAGTGAAGAAAACGACAAAGTCTCAAAATCGGCTGGAAAAGTACCTTTGACGGCGTCAGGGATTGTTCCAGACGGCATCATGGCTTGGCAAAAGAGGTGGATATGAAAAATACACATGATAAGCCAGGGAGTTTTACAAAGGAAGTCTGACGGCGTCACCCTTTAAGGTTATCAAGGCCATCACGGTTTAAGTTAAAGAGGGACGGCGTCAAGCCCTATTCTGACGGCGTCAACCCTTGATAGGCCAGAGCGGATTTTGGAGGGCTACAAAGGGACGGCGTCAGGAAGACCATCCGGAAACCCTAGACACGGCGAGGTGACGGCGTCAAGATCTACAACGTGACGCCGTCAGCCCTTAAACTCTATATATAGTTTTGCAATTTTTTGTCATTAGTGTGCAACTTTGTGAGGAGAAACCCTAAGACGAATTTCTGCCATTTTTAAGGGTTTTCATACCCTTGGATCTCCCATGTTTAATTGAAGATAAGTAATCACTTAATCAATCAATATGTCTATGTGTTGTTTGATTATATCTTGTTCTTGTCTTTTGATTAACATGCTAGGCTAGATTTATCTTGTGTTTGCTTAGATCTAATGAAACCTAACTATTGATTATCGATTGTTAGTGTGTTGTTAATTGTATTGGATGATTGTTTATCGATGTTAGGCTTAAGAAAACTAGCTAACTTCCTATACGGTAACTTGCTTGAACGTCTTAAGAAACATGAACCAATGCGTACTAAGGTTTTTATGGTTGTAGTTAATGCATGAGCGAATTCTAGTGATCCCATGTTAGGAGCTTCCTAGCCGGCTCGACATAGGAGTGAAGTAGGAGCTTGTAGAGTTGGGGAAGTACGTACGCCACCCCACGACTGGTATTAAGGAATACACCCGTCATCCAAGCAATTAATACACACTAATCAACCGATAAAAGATAGTTAGGGAGTAAGGAAATCTAAGTAAACACATTTCTCTCCATATAAGTTTCACAACCTTTTCATTCTCAGTTATTTTATTTTATTTGCATTCGTAGTTATTTGGGTTAGTTGACTAGCAACTAATTCTGCCCACTCCTTCAAACCCGAGATTTTACTTGCTTTCATAAAAAAATATAAAAATACAAAAAGAATCTTCCCTCACCCTTAGACCTATTAGAGTAGTTTTTCAATCCTAACGACACTATTCCCCTAGAGAACAATCAATCCCCCGGTGCTTGCCACTACACTATACTACATCGGTCAGGTACACTGCCTGGTAGGGATTGCAAGCCTCTTGAGATCCCTCGAGAGGTAAAACCTGTTGTAAGGTCGCAAAACCACGCATCATATACATTTCAGCATACCTAACTGTTTTCCTAGCAGTATTAACCTTTGACTTAGGCCTAACAGTTGTATTCTTGACCACCTTAGGAACTTTTGGTTCCTCTGTCTTAACACTATCAGGCTTCATCTTATCCTGATCACTCTCATCATCATCAGAAGTCCAATCCTCTATGGTTGGAGAATCTAAGTCCCTAGCAGATGACACCTTGTCATCAGAGAGTGATTTATCACTTGCACTCTCAAAACTTACTTCTACAGGCTTTTCAACTACTTCTTTTTCTTTTAGTTTTGGTCCATATTCCATTTTTGGTAGTTGAAATTCCTCTAAACCAATGTGTTCTAGGTCTATGCCTGGAGGTGTAGGTATTCCTCTATAAGGAGGTGGAACAGACTTATAACCTAGACCTGACTTAGCCTTGTTGAGAATTTGACATTCAATTATCTTACTTACACCCTTAGATGCATACTCTAATGTTTCTACACTCATTTGAATGTTTTCTTTATCCTTTTTAAGTCTATCAACTTCAGCTTTTAACACACTAATTTCAGCATCTCTAAAAAATATGTCCCTTTTAAGTACAGCTACAGTTTCAGAAAAAGTTGACTCATTGCTTTTATAATGAACAATTTGTTCTTCTAAAATAGCTAAACCCCTTTTATGATTTGCCAAATTAAAATGGGTCTTGTTTAGCTCTATTCTCTGTTCATCATAATGTTTCCTAAGTGTTTCTAATTCTTTTAAAGCATCACATGATTTAGAACATTTAGAAACTTGTACCTCAGAATCTGAGAAAGCCATGAGAGCCATCTCTGTAGGTGCTACTTCTTCCTCTTCCATGAAGCTCCAGTCAAACCCTAAGCCATCAATGGCAACCATAGCCTTTGAGCTTGAGTCTGTAATCTCCACTTCCCTGGTCTTGCTTCCAAAGCTTCTGTTCTTGCCATCTTGTTGTCTTGGCCTTCTGTATTCCCTTGAGAAGTGACCCATCTTATGGCAATTGTAGCACTCAATCTTTGACTTGTCATATCCAGCAACATCATTGTTGTTTATGATTATCTTCTTGCATGTTCTCTTCAAAAATCTCTTAGCCCTCATGCTAAGAAGAGAGAGTTGCCACTTGATGTCCATCTCTTCAATATCATCATCATGGACCTCTTGAAGGTCTTCATGAGTCAACATGGTTGCATTGTGCTGAGTAGTCAGAATTGCACAATAAGTATTTTCATCCAAAAGTCCATTAGTACTGCTTGAAGTACTAGCAGTACCAATATTTGAACTAGCAGTACCAACTGCTCCAGCAACTTGCACTTCTTCCACTGGACTTGAGGTACTGGGACTTGACACAAAGGCCAAATTCCCAGAGCTTGAGCTTGTTCCAGTATTCTTCTTCACATCATGCTCCACTATTTTGAAGTTGCTATATAGATCCATTAAGCTCATGGAATCTATATCAGGTTTGTTCTTCCACACAACAACATGCATACCCCATTCAGTTGGCAGACTTCTTAAGAATTTTGAGTTTAAGTCCTCTTGAGGTATCTCTATTCCAAGAATAGCAAGCTGACTCACTAGCTTCTGAAGCCTGTTGAGCATATGATCTAGTGACTCATTGCTTGTTGCTGAGAAGTTCTCAAATTGTTGCTTGAGTAAAGTTTTCTGAGTCTTTTTGGTGGCATCATTCCCACCAAATCATGCAACAATTGCTTCAAATAATGACTTGGCATTCTTGAACTTGCTAAAGTTCAAGAGTTGATCATTGGGTATAGTCATCATGAGCATACTCCTTGCCTTGATGTCATTCTTGTACTGGGCCTTCTCTTCAGCAGTAATAGGCTTTGTCTGCACTGTAGTTTCAGTCTTACCCTCAACTACAGTTGTAGAGGTTGTAGGCTTAAAAGAGTTCCCTTCTTCTATGATATCCTAGAGTGCATAGTCCTGCACTTGGAAGAATTTATCAATTCTCAATCTCCACATATCGAACTCATTGGGCTTGAGCATAGGTAGCTTTGCAGCAATATTGGTTGTGGTAGTCTCTACGTCCATCTTTCTTCTTGAGAAAAATTCTTCGGGATCTTCTAATTTAAAGTATCAAAACCTGTCTCTGATACCACTTGATAGGATCTGATGTCTTACACTTAGGGTGCTAATCTTGTATGATGTGTATGAGATACTTTGATTGTATATAACTAAGTATGCGGAATCTACTTGGTTATACTTAAAAGAATAATTGTTAGTATATGAATGGAACAGTAAATTGTAAGTATATGAACAATGAAGACAATGTTTTACTTCCAACGATTCAATATTATTAATAATAATACGAGTGATCTTCAATATCACTAGGGTTTACAACCTTGAATCTTAACAAAAGAGATACGTATAACTTAACCTATGATATCCTTTTATAGACCAAGGATTCCTGTATAAGATAACTATAATACTAATTATATAGGATATTCACTAAATCTTTTCTATACTTATCCTATTACACGTTTACAAAATATAAGCAGTACAAAGTATTTGTACTGGCAGTTATTACTGCTTGTGTTATCTTCCATCAGTTGAAACTACAAGCCTGGCAGTACTAACTGTTAGGTTTAATTCCCAAAAAATATTGTTTAAGGTCTACTAACACTTAGGTTATTTTGTATTCAAATCCTTGTTTAGGATTACTTGGGTACTGAATGGACCCAATACTTCTACCTTAGTCATCTCAACTACAGGTTCCTTAAACTCTTCTAGACCAGTAAAAGACAAATCCTTTGTTGGAGGCAAAAACTTTGCTGTAATGGGAGGGGGAACATTATTATAGCCTAGACCTGTTTTGCATTTGTTAACAATTTGACACTATTATTTTGTTAACACTTTCATATGCATGTTCATACTTATTAACTGTAAGCTGAATACATTCTTTTTCCTTTTGAACTACATCTTTTTCCTTTTTAGCCACTTCAATTCTTCTTCTAAGCTCTTCAATAAGTTCATCTCTTACAAAAATTTCACTCCTTAAAACACTAATCTTTTCAACTAACTTAGACTCATTTGTTTTAAAGAATTCAAGTCTTTTCTCCACTGACTCTTGTCCTAATTTATAACCTAAACACATTAACTCAGACTTTCTTAAATCTTCTATCAGTTTATTATTTGAGCTTTAAGTGACTCAACATTATCTAAACAAGATTTATAAGAACAACCAGAATCATTAGATACCTCAGAGTCAGAACTTGAGCTTGAAGATGAATAAGCCATCAATGCATAGTTGGGTCCTTCTGTAGCCTGGTCACTCCAATCATAGCCACCCAAACCATCACAAGATACCAAAGCTGTGGAATTACATGTTTCCACAAGCACAGTTCTCTTTGAGCTTTCTCCATTCTTGTAGTCTTGGCTCCTTGGTGCCCTGCATTCTCTGACAAAGTGTCCCTTCCTATGACAATTATAGCATTCCACCTTGGACTTGTCAAAGCCAATGTTATCATTCCCATTGACTGTCAGCTTCCTTCCAGTTTTCTTCAAGAATCTCCTAGCTCTCATTGTCAGCATAGCCATCTGCCATCTTAAATCCATCTCTTCCATATCATCAGGATGAATTTGTTCCAGATCCTCATTAATCAGTTGAGGACTATTGGGTTGACTAGCCAAGAAAGCATAAATCACAACATCACTCAAGTTGTCAACATTAGTTGAATTAGCAGCAGTAACTTGAGTACTAGCAATAGTAACTCTATGAGCAGTAGTAACTACTTCATTGGTACTGCTAGTGTTATTTGAGGAGGACACAAAAGCCATGTTTTGTGTATTTGTACTGGAGCTAGATGATCCTTTGACCTCTGGTTCATAAACTTTAAGGTTCTTGTAAAGATCATCCAGGCTCATTGTGTCAAGATCAGGTTTGTTTCTCCACACAACAACATGTGTGTTCCATTCAGAGGACAAGCTTCTCAAAAACTTTTGATTCATATCTTCCTGAGAGATCTGCTCACCTAAGATCTCTAGTTGACTTATAAGTTTTTGAAGTCGATCAAAGGTTTGATCTAGCATCTCAGAACCTTGAGCAGAGAATTTTTCATACTGTTGTTTCAAAAGATTCTTCTTTGTCTTCTTTGTAGCAGCATTACCTCCAAACCTCTTTTCAATAGCTTCCATTAGAAACTTGGGATCTTTAATGGAGTGGAACTTCAACTGATGTTCATTAGGAATGGCCATCATCAACATACTTCTTGCCTTAACTTCAAGTATTCTTTGAGCTTTTTCCTCAGCAGTTGTAAGAGGCACAATTGTAGTAACACCTTCTGCAGATTTTGTTGTTTTTGGTTTTTCGTTTCCATTCTCAAGGATATCCCAGAGTTGGAAATCAATCATTTGAATGTACTGCTCAATTCGCATTCTCCAGATCTCATACTCATTAGCCTTGAGCATTGGAACCTTTGATGCAGTAAGTATATGTGCAGAGTCTTGATCCATCTTTTTCAGCAAAATCTTGTGTGTTTAAATAGATTCTTCTTTGAGTTGATCACAGCTTCTAGAACCACAAGCTCTGATGCCACTTGTTGATCCCAGTTATGCACTTGATCGAATCCCTTGGCTTGTAAAGGTTTAGCTATACTAGATATCTAGTACAACTAAGGTATAAAAACTGTACTTGAGTTTTATCAAATACTATGCGGAATCTAGTACTTGATATTAAAAGAAGAACTTTGTATGAATATAACAATAATGAACACAATTATTTAACAAACAAAATGCTTCAATATTATTGATAAATAATACGAATACTCTCCTAGTATTAGGGTTTACAACCTTGAAGCTATAAGAAAACATGTATCTATCTCAATGCCCTAGGACCTCCTTTTATAGACTAAGGAGTCCTAGTCGGCTTACAATAACTTTCTATACAAGATAAATCTTTAATGAATCTTTTCTATAATTATCTAACCAACTATACAAGTATATCTCTTAAGTAGTATTAACTAAATACTCTAGCAGTAGTAATAATAAATCTGGCAGCTTTAACTCTTCAGCAGTAGTAAGTTAGTACTAGTAGCACTAACTTTGTTCCAGCAACACTAATATACTTGGTGTATTTCTTTGAAATTCATCAGCATTACCAGCAGTAGTAATCTACACCAGCAGTCTTAAGTCTTTCACCAGCAGTAGTAAAACACTTAGAGTATTTTCCTTTTAAACACCAGAGCAATTGTAATTCCTTAGAGCAGTCTTAACAATATGAGCAGCAGCAACTCAAGAAGCTTTAATTCCCAACGTGTCACATATTCCATTGTGGATGTCTTAAATGATTGTTCGTGCCTATGTTGGTCCAACACATCTCGCCATTGGACCTTTGAATATTTTGTGGTATAGAGTGTCGTCCCTGATGGAGTGCATGATGGCTTTGCGTCTGATTCTCAGTGCCTCTAGTTTGTCGGGTGGAAAAATACCTTGAGATAGCAGTAAAAAATAGGAGTCATCCAAGTGTCATCTGTCTCGACTTGGGAGACCTCCGCAGGTTGGAGGATGAATTTCTCGTTGATGACTTCTACCAGGACCTCTTTTCTGAAGTGTTCAACAGTAAGAGCAGTGAGTTTGCTCAGAGCGTCTGGTCGCTGGTTCTGCCCCTGGGGATTTAAGTGATTGTGAAGGACGTGAATTATGGTAGGATTAGGTAGACCAATGCCAACTAAAACTTCCTCGGCTCCTCCTTTGCAGTATATTCACCCCGTACTTGGGAGGCTACCAACAATGAGTCTGTGAGCACATTGATTCTTTTGACTTTCATTGTTTTGGCTATGCGTAAGCCTGCTATTAGCGCTTCATATTCTGAATCATTGTTTGAGGACTTAAAATTGAACTTCAGGACATAAGTGAAGTCGTGCCCTGATGGGATTGTAAGCACTAATCCTGCCCTGATCCTTGTTTACATGATGCACCATCAGTGTATAACGTCCAGGTTTCGTCATCATGGCACGTGGGTGTTGGCTGTTGATGCGCGTGTGCGTAGTGCTCTAATTTATACCCACGGTATGTCGTTGTGGTTTTAGCAGTATTCAAGTTTTAAATTTATATTTAGCCGACTTATCAATAACACACACACTTTAACGAGCAGTGTACCCGGTCAGTATGAATATAATGGTAAGTAGAGTGTCGATCACTAAGAGTGGAACGTATTATCTAGTTATTCTAATTAGTATTTTAATATCTTAAGTTAGCTATACAACCTAATCTAACGCAAGGGGGTTCAGCCTGAGAGACTGGCACGGTTTGGTTATGATTAAATATAAACTAAACTAATAAGCACGAATCAGCGATTAGCACACACGTACACAGATAAATACTTGAGACAATAAGAAGACCTGTCCTGATAGTTAAGTAGCTTGTCACTTGTTTTATTGCTAGTTTTATATGAAGTGTATAGTTCGATGCAACGCACCGAGATTAATCCCTTTCTCGTTGGCTCTAATCTTATCGGCGAGTAAACCCTTAATGATTACTTATGTCTATCCACTTATCTTTCTTCCTACTTTTCTACAGACGATAGAATGCATAGGCGATAAAATAAATAGGCGAGGAAGGGGCATGGCGACCCAAGCAATGCTCAGCTAGACACAGAGGTTATCAATGCACTAATAAAAGTCACCAAAGACATCAACATATAAACTTTAATTAATGGGAAAGCAATTTTAAGGGGAGTTGAAGTGCATGATTAAATCAATGACACAAGCCCATCAATCCTGATAAATTAAAGTGTACTAATACAATAAAACAAAACTACTTAATGAATTGAATACATGCAGGACCTTCTTACAGCTCTTGTATCTTCGTTCAAGGTGTGTCTTGTGCTGCTACTTCGTCTGAATTCGGCCTAGGGTTTTGTGGTCTTCGGTCTTCTTCTCTCTATTAGCCTCCCGAAATTCATCTGACCTTGGGGTATTTATAGTTTCTGTCTGACGGTTAGATGCGGCGCATTGAATAAGCAGATGCGGCGCATTGACTTAACTTCGCGTGGGGTCCAAGATTAATATATTAAGGAATATTCGTACACCGCCAGAAGATGTGGCGTAACTCCATTCTTGTATGCGGCGCATGTCCTTTGCCGTCTTGGATTATAACTTGTGAAATCTTGATAGTGATGCGCCGTATATAATAAGTAGGATGCGGCGTATCTGGAGCAGAATGATCTTGATCTTGTACATTTCAGTAGACTCTTAACTTCTTGCTTGTTTTGCTCCATAATTAGTCCAAAATCGCCAAGTTTCACATAATACTTGTTTTTACCTGAGAATTACAAAAGTAAACATTAACGTATCGATTCTCACAGATAATATAATAAAACAAGTCAAATAAATAGGATAAATGATGGTAATAAAATGTACTTATTTGAGTTCATCAAATATCCCCCCACTTGAACTTTACTTGTCCCCAAGTAAACCTTAGAATTAATCTTATGAAAATGTATCCTAAAAGATATTAGGATTTATTTTTATATTTAAGCATGTATTCATTTTTGTCATAATCACACAACCAAACACTTAACGAATTAGAAGTAAAATAAAATATTTTGATAAAAGCAAATCTAATCGTTTAACTGTCCAGTCGTGACGAATATTCTATCATAAGCTTGGCAAGTATACGCATCTCCTCCACTAAAGCCAAGGAATAACAAGTCTAAAACGGTAAAAAGGGTTTGTTGGTTAAGGGTTAATCATTCTTCTTAATCTCTATCGATCTCAAATTCCAGAAAAGGCGACAAAATCACAAATACATGATCGAATCCACGAACACGATACTTGCAATTGCTCAAATCCTTAACTCGAATAGACTAAAGATAGGACCAAGTAATCTTTACCAATAATATTATATCAAAAAGGGCGACAAAATCATAAATACATAGCCGAATCCACGACTAAGATATTTAAGATTGCTCAAATCCCTAATCTAAATAAATCAAAGGTTTGGATAAAGAATAATATAGGGTATGGATAATATTTGGGATACAAATTGGTGTAAAATGAAAAATAAACAAAACAGATAAATTAAAATCCTAAGTGTGGTTAATCACTATCCCAACCATCCCATGAATAAGACTCATATCACTGAATAACTCACGCTTTAACACTTGAAACACACGCTTTAGGTAGACACGAATTATACTCAACAAGATCTCAATCAAAGAATAACCTTAGTTGGCGTTCCCATAACGTCCAACTCCCAATCAATCCATAAATATAATATATAACAAATAGTGGTGATATCGACCACTTAATACAAAACTTTACATAAGTTGGTTAAAACAAACACCCAACTCTTCCTTTTTCTTTTTCTTTTCTATTTTTTCGATTTTTATTTATTTATTTATTTTTATTTTTTTTATCAAACATAAACATAGATGTGTAAAATTTCACAACTTTTCTATCACTTTCTTTCCGGATAATTTTTTTCATACTTTTTATACTTTCAGAAATAACTGTAATAGCGAAAGTAGTAAACACACAAAAAATAAACTCAAAGATATACAATATTTACTTTCACTCCAATTGCATTGTGCAGTTTCCCGACTCAACCAAAGATAATGAATTACGCACGCGAACACGGGTAATGTAAGGAAACACAATTTGCCTAAAGCAATTAACCAACTACGGATTTTAATCTACAGGGTAGGCTAAGGTGTAAGGGTGTAACGAAACATTATAACAAAGGTGTAAGAAACGAAAGGAATGGCTCTGAGTGTTTTTCTAGGGGTATCTTACTCTAAAAGTGAGAGTAACAAAAGGTTTATACGGGGGTTAACTAACCAGTGTAGTTAGTTAATATCACATAACATATAAAGGCTATTTTGGTGTAATCCTAGAAATTTACCAATTTAGACAAGTCATTCCAATTATAAAAATAATACTTATTATGGTGGTCTCGAATAGTATACAAGCCAAGTTCTAAAGTTTACAAGTCACCGGCACACTCATAGATTTGTGAATTTTGAAAAGTTCACAATTTTTGAAAATAATGTTATGTGTGCAGCTATGTAATTTAGACTTTAAACACAAACATGCTAAATTTTTTTAATTTTGATACATTAAGTGCATTTTAAGCATATTTTGAAAAAGTTTAGGACAAGTAAGTGTTCTAATTCTCCAATCCCCCCACTTAAGTTAAACAACGTCCTCGTTGTTTGTATAAAAGATTAAAAACTGGAAAATAAAAGAATTAGAACAGAAAAACTCCCCTGAGATTTGCTCGGTATGATCCTCCATTATTTGTATAAGAGCAAAAATCATCTTTCTTGTGGATGAGAACGTTTAAGCTTCATATTTGATGTATCCACAGGAAATGCAGGAATCTATAATACCACCAAGACTTTAACACACCTAAGTTAAGAAAGTTCAAACTTGCATAATACATTAGTAGTTAGCGAAAATAAAACATAAAAATTAAACTGAAAATCATCAGGTAGGTCGATACGCCGTATCTTATGGAAGAAGATGCGCCGTATCAAGCCTGGAATAAATACAAAATAAAACGAAATAAAGGATAGGATGTGTCGCATCTGTTTTACCAGATGCGGCGCATGTAGTTACCAGACAGACTGTTAACAGTCTGTTGTAAAATGACTCGTTCCACGGTTTATCTCTCACGTCCTCTCGTACTC
The DNA here is from genome assembly GCA_021014915.2 of Artemisia tridentata subsp. tridentata. Taxonomy (NCBI): domain Eukaryota; kingdom Viridiplantae; phylum Streptophyta; class Magnoliopsida; order Asterales; family Asteraceae; genus Artemisia; species Artemisia tridentata. Next base: position 180,405,164 of record CP139502.1, on the reverse strand, counting down.
TCATGCTGAACTTAATGCCAGTCTTTGTCAAGCATAATAAGAAATATCAACTGAAACATCAAATATATACGATAATAATAATGAGTACAATAAAAAATAATAATAATAATATACGTGGAACAATGTCAATAAACACATCAAATCCAGAGATCATGGGTCAGTAGGGTCGTCTGGGCGGGTCCCAGAAGTGCAAGCACCATCTGTCCTGGCCCGGACTCTGCGAGTGTATGCGAGTGTCACCCCTCTAACCTGAGTACCATCCAGGCGAGTGTGGCTAATACCCTGATGCTCCAAAAGCCGGCTCACACTCGTAACAAGCCACTCCGAGTCCCTCCTGACACTAGCGAGGTCTGCTCTCAAACCTCTAACCTCAGCCTCGACCAGCTCAACTCTCTGCCCCACTGTACGTGCAGCTGCTGGCGGGGGTACTGGTGCCTGTGGCTCCTCCCGATGGGCTAGAGCAGCAGCCGGAGCTCCCTGAGGACCTCCCTGCTCCGCCTCTGGCTCTGCTGGTCTAGCGGGCCCCAATGCCACCCAAAAGTAATCCCCCAAAGTCATCTGACAGATCCCTATCCTCACCAAAAAGGCCTGGTCAATAACTGGCAGCCTAGTCACATCGACCTCTAAACCGGCAGGGATCTCGTCACCAATCACTCCAAAATGGCAGGCCAGCCTAGACACAAAATGCCCGCCAGTCATCTGACTCCTCCTGTCTCACCCTACAGCTGCCCGATGGAGGTAATGTGCCAGAAAGTGGGGGATGTTCACCGACAACCCCTCGTCCATGCTCCTCAAAAGGAAGAGGTCAAGAGTAGTCACCTTCTCGGGTGACTGACCTCTCCCAGCAATGGTCAAAGCTATCATGCGGTGGCACAACCTCCTCATGGGCTCCCTGATCAATGTATAAGATGGGGTGCCCGTGGTGGAATCACCCCCTGAAGAGATCCTCTCACAGTAGTCTCCTAGCAACCCCCTATCAGGAACCACTCTCAAACTCTCATCCCAATACCTAGCAAAACCATCAGACTCAATCTCCTCAGCAATGTGTAACCCCATAGCCAGAATAAACTCCCTCATTGACATCTGCCTGTGCTCTCCCCCCAACCTAAAAACCAAAGTGTCAGTAGTGTCCAACTCCGTATCAGTCTCTCTATAGTGAACTGTACTGAAAAACTCCAACATAAGCTCCCTAACCAGAGGCTCATCTATCCTAAACATCCTCTCCCAAGCGTACGACCTGAATAGGACCTCGTCATCATCATCTCTAATAACCATTTCCAACCTATCGTGTAAACTATCAGCTGCGTTACCCCCATCTATCAACCCAATATCCTCAAAACCAAGAACCGAGACCCTGAAGATCCTCCTGAAGTAAATAGCTCTAAGCCTCCTCAAATACTCATCCAATGTATCAGGAGTCAGTCCAAAAGTCTCAAAGCGGAGCCATGGATGTCTGTTAGCAGCTTCGGGTAGTGCCATCTGCAATAAATCTTCAAGGTTAGAAAACAGTCTGTAAATATGGTAGATACGGCGCAACTGATAAATCAGTGCGGCGTATCTGCGAAATATAAGAGATGCGGAGCAAGCACAATAGAATACGTCGTATGGAGATGCGTCGTATCTAAATTAAGTAATACGGCGTATATAGAGTTTTATTAAATTGGAATTAGGTCGTTACGCCGCATCAATTAATTAAGATGCGCCGCATCTATCAATCTATCAGCATAAAAAGGGGTCAGGCACGCATTCCAAGAATCCAGACCCGTGACGTAAACTCCCACTTAACATCACAGTTCCTAATACCCATTGTAAAAGTTTTAAAAGTTTATTATATACCACCGCCAATCCATTTTCCCACTAAAATTCAAAATAACTTCCCCAAACCCTAGTTTTTGCTCAAATCAATTCGGGTCAAAATTCAATGATCTATTCAAATTCAATATGGGGGAAATCATCTAATGCAAGTCCTAATCATTTCCCTAAAATCTTCCTAATCCTAACCGAATTATTGCATAAACCCTAATTTTTAAAATAGATTTAAATGAAATAATTACCTTAGATTACGATTAGGATTAGGAGTAGAAGTTTTGATTCGATAAGAAAGTTCGGATTCGAGGGTTGATTATTGACTGTGTGTGTGATCTTAACTGTGTGTGTTTTTGGGTAAGAAAGTGAGATCCGGCGCATCCCTTTCGTATTTATAGGGCAGATAGATGCGCCGTATCTCATAATTAACACGCGCCGTATCTATCTAAAATTGTTGACTGGTCAATAGGTTTTAATTAGTTAGAGATACGGCGCTTAGAATGTTGGATCGCCGTATTGTTGTTCCAGTAAACAAAATTTAAATAGGGAACGTACCTTGGCCTCCGCAACGCTTTTCCTTATACATCAAATTAGGTGAAACGGTATACCATATGATAGATATAAATTCAAGATAAGAACAATAAGCATATCAGTTTTATTAATGATTATAATCTTCTTGTTTAGTGGATAATGATTTACTCCAAGGTTATGAGCAAATATCGTTTTAAGCTTACAAAATTAAGATTATATTCGGGAGAGGTTTCGTAGAGAACTTTCTTTAAGGCTAGGTAAATTAATGTAGAGGATACCTGGAATTCTATTTCCAGAATTTTAAGATACTCAATGTTACCAGTACTGAATTCTCCTCCACTCTTGTCGTCTTATTACAGCCTTACAATCATCAACGGTTTGATTACTCCAGCTAGCATCTCATGGTCGAGCTCAGAATGTAATCTTCCATAGCGATGCTTAAGCCATCATTTATCCTGAAAGTAAACCAACTTGCGCACGAGAGTAGTGGAACGATCAAAGTGAATATCAAAAATCAACTATATTTATCAAATTAAATTCGTCGTATTAACAAAAGTTAATACGCCGTATTTTCGTTACGTTTCAAAATACAAGATTTTTGATTCAGAAGATGCGCCGTATCGACAGAGATCGATGCGTCGTATCTGTTTAATAATTCGAAAACTGTTTTTAATTAAAATAATAGATACGCCGTATCTGCTAAAGCAGATGCGTCGTATGGCGTTATCGTTTAGAATTTTTTTTTATTAAAAACAGATACGCCGTATCTTTGGGAAAGATGCGTCGTATCGAATTTATTAAACGCGTTGTATTTTATAAAAAGTAAACGCAATACGCCGTATCTATGAAAATAGATGCGCCGTATCGTTTGAATTAGCTCAGTACAACGATAGCAGAACACAGAAAAATAAAAAGAAAAACAAAAATAAAAACAAACGAAAATAAACAAAAATTAAAGAAAAATTAAAAACACACAAAAACAGAAAATATACAAAAAATACAATGAATGCAAATTAACTAATATATAACAGAGTAAGCGGTTAGAATTAAAATTAAAAACCTCATTAAAATACTAATCAAATTAACAGATAATAACAATTCACTCCCCGGCAACGGCGCCAAAAACTTGATGCGCGTGTGCGTAGTGCTCTAATTTATACCCACGGTATGTCGTTGTGGTTTTAGCAGTATTCAAGTTTTAAATTTATATTTAGCCGACTTATCAATAACACACACACTTTAACGAGCAGTGTACCCGGTCAGTATGAATATAATGGTAAGTAGAGTGTCGATCACTAAGAGTGGAACGTATTATCTAGTTATTCTAATCAGTATTTTAATATCTTAAGTTAGCTATACAACCTAATCTAACGCAAGGGGGTTCAGCCTAAGAGACTGGCACGGTTTGGTTATGATTAAATATAAACTAAACTAATAAGCACGAATCAGCGATTAGCACACACGTACACAGATAAATACTTGAGACAATAAGAAGACCTGTCCTGATAGTTAAGTAGCTTGTCACTTGTTTTATTGCTAGTTTTATATGAAGTGTATAGTTCGATGCAACGCACCGAGATTAATCCCTTTCTCGTTGGCTCTAATCTTATCGGCGAGTAAACCCTTAATGATTACTTATGTCTATCCTACTTATCTTTCTTCCTACTTTTCTACAGACGATAGAATGCATAGGCGATAAAATAAATAGGCGAGGAAGGGGCATGGCGACCCAAGCAATGCTCAGCTAGACACAGAGGTTATCAATGCACTAATAAAAGTCACCAACGACATCAACATATAAACTTTAATTAATGGGAAAGCAATTTTAAGGGGAGTTGAAGTGCATGATTAAATCAATGACACAAGCCCATCAATCCTGATAAATTAAAGTGTACTAATACAATAAAACAAAACTACTTAATGAATTGAATACATGCAGGACCTTCTTACAGCTCTTGTATCTTCGTTCAAGGTGTGTCTTGTGCTGCTACTTCGTCTGAATTCGGCCTAGGGTTTTGTGGTCTTCGGTCTTCTTCTCTCTATTAGCCTCCCGAAATTCGTCTGACCTTGGGGTATTTATAGTTTCTGTCTGACGGTTAGATGCGGCGCATTGAATAAGCAGATGCGGCACATTGACTTAACTTCGCGTGGGGTCCAAGATTAATATATTTAGGAATATTCGTACACCGCCAGAAGATGCGGCGTAACTCCATTCTTGTATGTGGCGCATGTCCTTTGCCGTCTTGGATTATAACTTGTGAAATCTTGATAGTGATGCGCCGTATATAATAAGTAGGATGCGGCGTATCTGGAGCAGAATGATCTTGATCTTGTACATTTCAGTAGACTCTTAACCTCTTGCTTGTTTTGCTCCATAATTAGTCCAAAATCGCCAAGTTTCACATAATACTTGTTTTTACCTGAGAATTACAAAAGTAAACATTAACGTATCGATTCTCACAGATAATATAATAAAACAAGTCAAATAAATAGGATAAATGATGGTAATAAAATATACTTATTTGAGTTCATCAGCTGTGTTTTTTACTTCTTGCCTGGAATTGTTGGAGTCGGTGTATCGACTTTAGCGAGGAAGTTTACCATGATTTTCCCCTTGATCGAGTACCTGGATTCAAAGGTGATTTCATGTTCACTTAGCTCGATCATCCATTTTGACATTCTGCCTGTGTACTGGTGGTTCGACAGAACCTGTTTCAAGGGCTTGTCTGTCAGGATGTGTATCGGATGTGCCTAGAAATACCTTTTGAATCGCCTGGATGATAGTTGTAGGGCAAATGTCAGTTTTTCTAGTGGAGGATAGTTAATTTGTGCATCTTGCAAGATCTTGCTGAAGAAGTAAATTGGCTTTTGAATCTTGTTCCGTTCTACTAAGAGTATTGACCCAATTGCTTCCTAGGATGCTACTAGGTACATGGTAAGGGTTTCACCTGATACTGGAGCCGTCAGATTAGGTAGTTCATTTAGAAACACCTCTGAGGTCCTGAAATGCTACTTCAGCCTCTTCTGTCCACTCATATACTTTTTCATGCTGCATTCGATCAATACTTTGAAGAATGGCAACTGTTTTTCTGATGCTCGTGAAAGGAATCAGCTAAGAGCTGCGAGTTTCCTGTTTAAGCTTTGTAGCTCTCTCATGTTCTTGGAAGGAGTCATGTCTAGTACGGCCTGAATCTTTTTGGGGTTTGCCCTGATTCCCATGGCATCGATTATGTGACCCAAGAACTGGCCCTCTTCTACACCAAATGTGCACTTAGCTGGGTTTATTTTCATGTTGATGTGTCGAAGGTTTTGGAAGGTTTCTATTATGTCGCGCAATAGGGCATCCTCTGTCTTGCTTTTGATAACCATGTCATCGACATATGCCTCGAGGTTGACGCCTATATGAGTTTTGAATTCTCTGTCTACCAGTGCCTAGTAGGTAGCGCCTGTATTTTTTAAAACAAAAGGCATCTTGGTGTAGCAAAAGAGACCATGATTGGTGTAGAATGTTGTTTTGTCTTCGTCAGATTCTTTCATTAGAATATGGTGATATCCCTAATACGCATCAAGAAAAAACTTGTATTTAAATTGGCCAAGACTCTACTTTCCAGTCGATGGGAGGTAAAGGGTAGTTGTCTTTTGGACATGCCTTATTTAGGCTGGTAAAGTCGACGCACATGCGCCACGTGCCATTGACTTTCTTGACCATAACTGGGTTTGAGACCCAGGTTTGATACTTGATCGGGCGTATGATGCCTGCCTGGATTAGGTCCGTGACCTGGGAATCCATAGCCAGAGAGCATTCTAGAGAAAGACTACGTCTTTTCTGTCTGATAGGTGGTGCATATTGGTTTAGGCCCAGGCTGTGCTGTGCTAATTCCCTAGGAATACACATCATGTCTGAAGGTTTCCAGGTGAATACGTCCAGGCTGTTTGCCAGTAGTTGTAAAAGTTGGTTCTGAACTTGGGGTGAAAGGTTAAATCCAATTGTGATGGGTTGATTGGGGTATTCGGGGCGTATGACGACTTTCACCTGTTTGGGATTGTCTCCCGGAATAGGTTCCCACGCGATCTCCCTGTTATTACTTTCCTCCACCGCGGCTGCTAGACTTGCGTCTTTGCTTGGGTAGTCGCTTTTTACTGTAGCGATTCCTGCTCTTGTTGGGAATTTTACTAAAGGCCTGATGGTGGAAACTTCCATACTAAGCTTTTGAAGTGTGGTCCTTCCGAGTATGATGTTATACATGGATGTAGATTTGACAATGTGGAATTGTAACATGATTGTTCTCGACGGCGGGTGTGTTCCTAATGTGAGCTCTAAGGTTACTACTCCTACAAGGTATGATCTCTCCCCTGAGAAACCTATTAGTGGTGTGGTTGGAGGCTTAAGGTTTGACCTGATGTGTTCTGGGAGTTTGTTGAAACAATATTCGTACATTATGTCGACTGAACTCCCCCCCGTCCATGTATATCTTGCTAACCCTATGTGAGGCTATCATTGTTGTTATGACTACGGGGTCGGATGATGATATGAATGTATCCCATGGAATGCTTCACGATGGGGTATGTTGTCAGGTCTCCATAACTCCGTTGCCTCTTTTTGTGCCTGAGCGCCATGATTGGATCATGTTGAAACTTCCTATCTGTTCCCTAAGGGATTCTTATTCCATTTGGCTATTGTTATCTACCCTGGGTTGTGTGTCAGGGTGGCCAGGTTTGGGTGGACTAGCTAAATGCTTTTAGTCTACTCTCTGTGAGTTCCCTAGTGTTGAACTTTGTTAGGTACGTGTTTGAGATTTGTTCTAAGTGTGGGGTAGGTTTCATGTTATGTCCATGGCAGGGACTGGAAGGGAATGTCAGGGTGTCTTTTTGGTTACCGTACCTAGGATGGTTCCTAGGTAGTGGCTTGGTCCGATTGCTATATGTAAAGTAATGTGGATAAGGACAAATGAGTTAGTATGCATTTACCTGAGTTTTTTTTCCGATAATTGCGTGTAGCGTGTCCTGAGTTACATGTTTGTCGAACCCTTTCCCTGACATCCTCTAGCACCTATTTCTCCCCCTTGAACCTCGAACAATTGCGATTTTTTAGCTTGTGTGGGTGACCTGAGAGTGTGACGCCTCTCATAGAACCATGTGTGCTTCTTTAGGGGGGAATGACGTGTGCAGGACTGCAAGGTTAGCTGCTGCATGTGTCTTCCTCATAGGTTTCTTTGTGTTGTTTCTAGGTGACTTGCGAGTCTTTGTTTCGGGTATTTGTTGGTTTTTCTCCATGTGAGGAAGGTTGTCCACTCGGATACGTCCGAGGTGGTTTTTGGGTGTCCCCAAAATTTGGGTGTTGTTCACCAGACATGTTTGACCAAGAAACTAGTGGTTTTAAGGAAAAGTTTTTTGGATTTTTGAGTGATAAATGAGTGAAAATATGCGAAAATTTTTGAGAAATTTGTGGTTATTTTGTATCATGTCCCCACGGATGGCTCCATGTTTACGTATGGTATGTAAATCATTTAGAGATGGGAAGGGAATCATTTTGTTGTTTGGTTTCCCTTGTTGAACGGTAAGGACCCGATGAGATTGATATAGATCAAGAAGCTATGGTAACACTTAAACAAGAACCATACTACACTGCTGTGAGGCAGTATTTACCCAAGTGTGTCAAACTTGTGAAGTTGTGTATGTTGATCTCCTTTTATAAAGAGACTTTTAGGGTTTAGATTTAAACCCTTTGGGGATGATCAATGACCATTAGAGAGCCAGGTATTGATCATCCAAGAGCAGAAAAGAGGACATGTGTCATGCGTCCTTTATATCGTACATAGTGGTGGTTGTCGTGCGTCCCCACTGTACAGTGTCAGATGGTACATCTTAACCGCTAGTGACAATCGAGGAACAGTAGTGCTATCTTACTCAGTTGGGCCTGAGAGGTTTTACAAGGCCAGACATGGCCTAGGATTTAAGCCAAGCTTCCATCAAGTGTTGATGAGCTTTGGTAATGGGATTGATTCAAGCGTGTGATTAGTGAGTTTGGGCCACTAATATTGATACGCTATCAGTTTTCTTTTTGGTTTGTATTTGGAAAGTAAACTTCACTACTTTGTTTGCAAACTAAAACGAACCTTGCAATCAGCTCATCCAGTAAAACATGTTTATTTTGGAAGGCCAGTGATTTAAATCTTATTTAATTTTCATCACGGTAGTCTAATGGTTAATGGTTAGGCACTTTGATGTTCTTACTAAAGTTGCGAGTCTCAAACTTATTTTGTACACATTTTGGGGGTAGATAGAGAAATTGTCAGATATGGTTAAAATAATATGTTAACTAAACCGCATACACTTAAATCAAACGTTCAATTATCCTGTATAATCTGGGGGAAAAAGACTTATCCATTAACTTGCTTGTAAAGCAAAAGGTGCAGTGACTCAAAGCAAAATGCAAAAATTGATGTCATGTCATACCAAATCACTATTTTTTCTTTTCACTTCCCTAGCACTTACACACCCCAAAACCCTAGTCGCTCAAGCCAAAACCCCATTTTTGAGACCCACCATACCCAATTAAAACAAAACTCTAACACAAAAATCAATTAAAAAACACGTCTCTTTGACGCAAGCCAAATCCTTCACATTTTCTTTTGCGCCGAGTGGGAAGGATACAGTGGCGACGAGTGGCGCCGATTTGACTCAAACAAAATGTGATTGCACCCTTTGCTCTTATTGCCAATTTCAAAACAAACATATTTTGAGGTTGATTGGTTAATAATAATTACTATATTACTTATAAATGATAACTTAAATAGGGTTTTTCCTTAAAATAATACAAAAGTCTAAAGTACATAATTGTTTGGTTATGTGATTGGGGTTGAGGGTATTTTGCCGCGTAGACCATAATAGGGAGGGTATATTTTGTTCACCTTTTTTTCATTTGCTTTGGTAGTTAAATCTTCAAATGCCTTCTATTCATTCTCTCTTCATTTTCCCATAAATAATCTCTCTACTCTTTTACCTTCTTTTTCCCCATTAAAAAACAAAAGGTACTCATCAATTTCATATAATCTTACTTTACTTTTATAATAATTCTGATTTGTGTATGTATCTGCTTAATAGTTTTTGATTACCATGTTTTTGTCTGATCTTGTTTTTATGTGCTAGCTTCTTCTTCTTTTTTTTTTTTTTTTTTTTTTTTTTTTTTTTTTTTTTTTTTAATTATTATTATTATTTTTTATATGTATTTAGTGGGTTTTTTAGGATTTTGATTTTAGGGTTTTTTATATTTTAGGGTTTTGTGGAATTGGGTTTTTTTTGGTGATGATTTGTTGTGCTTTTTATGACAGGTGATTGTTGTTTAAGATTAGGTTATTAATGGGGAAAGGTACTAAATGTAAGTCTGGGTCCCACCAGATATTCAAAGATAGGGCGAAGAATCGTGTCGAGGATCTTCATGGGATGTTTAATGATTTGCAGTCTGCGAGGAAGGAGAGCCGTAGTATTGATGTGGCTGTGTTGGAAGAGCAGGTGAATCAGATGCTTAAGGAATGGAAGAATGAACTTAATCAGCCTTCGCCCGCTTCCTCTTTGCAGCAGGTTTGGATGCTTTGCGGGTTTTCGTGTTGTTTGTTGATTTGGGTTGTTATAAGTTTGTTTTTATGTTTTGTGATGCAGGGTGGAAGTTTGGGGCCGTTTTCGCCGGATATAAGTAGGCTTTTGCAGCTGTGTGATGAGGAAGATGATGCGACTAGTGGGTTAGCTGCCCCGAAACCTGATCCTGATGGACTTAAACCTGTTGAGAATCCTGCTTTCCATGAGGTGTGTATTTGTTATCGTCGTCTACTTACTTGACATTTGTATGCATATTTTAATTGCGGGATGTAAATAATGAATTTACTGCAACTTGGAAAACTGTAAAAGGAATTAAGCTCTTATGTTTCTTCAATGACTGTGCATTCATGTATTGTATTGTTTTTTAATGAGGTCAGGTTATACAGTCATTTAACATAGCAAGGTTAACCCCTCTCCTTTGGACACAGAGGTTGAGGTTTCGATCCTCACTCCTTGCAAAAAGGCCGGAGGCCCTCTGGAAGCAGCCTCTCTACCTTCGGGTAGGGGTAAGGCTGTCTACATCTCACCTCCTCCAAACCTTGTGGAAGACGGGATTGGGTTAACGTTGATTTCAGGTTATACAGTCATTTGCAGCTAAGTGGGGTTCCCGGTAATCTATTACAAGTATTAATGCAATATGAATTAATGAACCCTCATGATTTCTAGTGATCGTTTGTTTGTACTTTTTCTGTTCATTTGGTTGACGTCCGGTGTTCTGTATTTAGGTGTTATCTTTTTTTCTACAGTAGTTGCTCTTTTGATACTAAGATCTGATGTATCACAATCAAACTACCAACTCTCACTTCTTCATTCCACCTCTTTTCTTTTCTTTTTTTTTTCTTTTTCTTTTTTTTAAAAAAAAAAAAAAAAAAACTTTACATCAACACTTCACGTAAGCGCATACCACAAAAAATACAAAATACGAAGTATGCATCCTCCATCTTTCATTCAAATGGCAATACTCCAACAGCAAAGTGCAAACCAATTCTCAAATAAAAAAAATTACCCCAAACTCACACAAAACTCGAAAAGACAACGAAACCAATCCTAAGCAACTAGCAACCCACCAATGGACCTAAACTATAGGGTAGGCTAAGGTGAAATGGCGTAACGAAACATAACATTTATAATGGTGTCTACTTCGGTCCATTTTAGAAGGTTGGTAAACTGATTGGGTCGGGAGACTCACTTGCTAATGCTGGTTTCGGGCTCTGTAGTTTTCTCTCTTCTTCGTTTCTTTTTCGTACTCCCTGCATTATAAAAACATTGCATTTTTATCTTCAATCTTCAAGATTGAATTTTGTATTTCTGAAATTTAGTGTTAACATAAACAGTTTGTTTGTGACAGTATATGTAATTGTACATGCTTCCATAGCAATAACATATTCTGGTTATATTTCTTGAAGGGAGCATCACCATTGTGAAAAAGTAGCTATACATTTAGTTCTTTGGCTAAAAATATATGCCATAACATGATACGTGATTTTCTTCTGCTATTTAGTTAAGATAAGATATATTATGTGGATTCAAAAAGTTTCCGAACATGAAATGGTTGCACTTCTTCCAGGAAGTAACTTGGAAATTACTGTACTCCAGTTAACCATAGACTGTGTTGTCTTATCTATATGGCGACGAGTGGTAAGAGTATTTTACGAGCTGCAAGAACTTCTTCTCGTTGCGTGGTGTGTGAGTGTTTGACTTGAGGTGCTGCATAATATATGGAACAAAAACTTTGAGTAAAGGTCGAATTTTGAAAGGGAACTTGCTATTGTTTAGTTTCAAAACGATATGATCATTTTGTTAGTATCGACGCCTCTAAATGATATGATTTTGAGAAAGTTTTGTTTGGTTGTTTTGTGTCTTGTGTTCTCTAATCCTCAAAGGATGTGGAGGGAGTGATAACTTGATGAATATAACTAAAATTCTCATAAATTTATGTATGCCTGTAGCCATATGTGTTTAGGTATGCTTAACCATTTTTTTTCTTCTAAGTAATAACTTCTGTGCTATGAAAAAAATTACAATATAAAGCTATAAACCATATCTCAGATTTTTATTATAATCAATTTCTGAGGTTGGTTATTATTAATGTTTTGCAGAATTTTGCTGCTCAGATGTCTCAGGAACAAGGCTTCCAGCTGGTTGATCAATGCAAAGGTTCTCCTTCCGGTGTCAACAATATAGGCGCACATAATATTGGTGTTGCTAATCAGCTGGATTATTTTTCATTTGATCTGCCACAAGATTTTGAGCAGAATTTTTTTACTGGCTTCAATGGCATGGGTCAAGAAGATGCTTCTTTAAATCAGATGACTGGCTATCTACCCACCATTAGCCCTCCACCTTCTGCTTTTCTGGGACCAAAATGCGCCCTTTGGGATTGTCCAAGGCCCGCACAAGGCTGGTGTGCTGACAGTAGGCCCGTTCAAGGGTGGTTTCCTGATTATTGCAGTAGCTTGCATGCTGCAATTGCACAAAATGAAGGACGATTTGGTATGACACCTGTCATACGACCTAAAGGTATCGAGCTGAAGGATACTCTGCTTTTTGCTGCCCTTAGTGCAAAGACACAGGGAAAGGATGTGGGCGTCCCAGAGTGTGAGGGGGCTGCAACTGCAAAATCTCCATGGAATGCACCTGGTTAGTTTGCTTCTTTTTCTTTAACTTTTCATGCAATAAGGAGGTGGCAGTTTTGACCCATTTATTAATGAACGTTTAATTGGGTTGTGATTATCTCAAACGGGTCACATGCAATTTTTACCTAAAAGAGGTATGGGTTGAAAGTCGCACAGTATTTTATCAATGCTAACGGCTTAAACCATCCTAGTGAAATCTTTAAATCATATTGTAATAATATTGTTTTTCTAATCATAATGAACACATAAATGATCTATGAAATGGACGTCAGTCCATTACAACCCATACATGTCGCATATAAAATGAGCTGTTGGACCTGCAAGACAACCAGCCCATGTTGCCACTTAAAGGTGGCAGTTCAACCCGTTGAGTTATGAAGGGGTCAAATTCCGATTATGCTATACCTTAAACGGGTCAATTAATAAAAAGTTTAAAAGGGAATTTGCAAACGGGTCGAAGCTCGCCGAAAGCATTATGTTCAGTGCTTAAAGCCTCCTAAACTGTATTAGTTGAAAAATAGATTATTGTTGTTAGCTTTTGCAATTATTTTTACATGATAATTGTTATTCCTTAATAAGAAATTCCAAAATGGGTCAACCCAATTCGACCCGTACCAGAAAAAGACTTGTTTTGACTTGTTGCTCAACCAGTCCAACCTGCCCATTTTGCCACCTCTGATAGGATGATAACTGCATTTAAAGAATTTATGTCTATGTTCTTTTTTTCTCATGCTCCCTTTTCTTGGTATTCTTTCCAGAGCTATTCGATCTCTCAGTTTTTGAGGGTGAAACAATCCGAGAGTGGTTGTTCTTTGATAAGCCTCGAAGGGCATTTGAGAGTGGAAACAGAAAACAAAGATCACTCCCAGATTACAATGGACGTGGCTGGCATGAATCTAGAAAGCAAGTAATCAATGAATCTGGGTGGCTAAAAAGATCCTATTATATGGACCCACAGCCCATGAAATTTCTTGAATGGCACCTCTACGAGTATGAGATCAGCAAATGTGATGCTTGTGCTTTGTATAGATTGGAGCTCAAACTAGTTGATGGTAAGAAAAGTCCAAAAGGAAAGATTGCAAATGTTTCAGTTGCTGATCTGCAAAAGCAAATGAGAAGACTTACTGCTGAGTTTCCATTGGATAACAATACTAAAAGATCTGTTAAAGGGCGGGGAAAGGCCAATGTGAAAGACAACAGTGGTGTTGCAGTAGTGTATCCTGCTCCTGACCTGACCCCACCAAGTGATGATATTGATAATGGAGCAAATGCACCATTTAACTACCTTGTAGACGATATCGGTGGCTACTATTAAAAGAATCGATAAAGAAATCCCCAAAGATGCGAAGAAATCAAAGTCAAAGTCTAAGTCAGAGTCTTGTTCATCTTATTAGAGTAAATTGCAAGGCTCAAATTATCCATAGTCATGTTTTGTTACTAAATGTCAAAAGTCAAAGTCAGAGTCAAACCTTGGAGCGTTAATAGATGGGATTGACGGGATTGTGAAATGTGCTTGATTTTAATGGCAGAGCACGGTTCTAACTGTTGGGAGATGGTATATGGAAAGTGAAGATAGCAGCTGGTATTGGTGCTTACCTTTTGTTTTCTTGGACTGGCTTTTGTTTCTATGAGTTGGTAAGCAACATTAATACTGTGACGTTGCTTCCATAAGTAGGTTGACTGAAAGCAATATGCTTATTATAAGATACCAAACTTTAGTCGTGAAGTTTTTGTTGCAAATTGACTTGAGAGCATAATCTTTGTGCTCACACTAGCAGGTCTGTGTAACTTGTGGCCTCTTGGTATATATGAATTTGGGTTGTTTGGTAAATTTTGCTGAAAAATGCAACTTATGCAATAGTAATTTGAGATGATACCATGGATTTGTTCGCCCGCCCATTTTTTATCAATTGTAGCAATGTGCTTTTGGTTTCTTAAGCACCTGAAACTGGTTGACATGTTTTGTTGGGTCATCTATCATGTTATACATGTGCAAATGTGATATTATAAAGTAAGTTTTCAAGTTTTTATCTATTTTAAATCATTCTTTATAGATAAACCTTCCTCTCAGCCTTTCTTTCACTGGCGCATTCTCAATAACCGCAAATGTACCTTCATTTAAGATTTGTTTTATGAAAAGTGAGCAAGTGAATAAAGCATAAAAAATTTACTAACAAGGTATGAGGTTGCAACCATGCGTCACTTTGGTAAGCTAATTACCTTGCATTACGACTTTGCAATGATAGGTGCTTAGGGCGGCAGGCCGATGATGCTTGACTGGTATTTTTGGATGACCAGTTGCAAACTTGGTTTAGGGCCACTTTAGCTTGTTGTACAAAAGTGGTTCCTAGTCAAAAGATCAATAATAGTGCTTCAAGTCCTATGGTCTGTTGAACAGATTCCAGCCGCACCAGAATCCATCATGCAAGTTCTATAGCTTCTCAAATTTTGGAAGAACTTTCAGTTACCAAGACGAAAAGCCTTGAACGAGTCAAGAGAACTAAACACACACATAAGTTGGCGACGTTATATATCCCTCGCTGAATCCATCGTATTTGAGAAGCTTCATTTGAACATTATTCAATCCCACTTTAAAAAATGGAGAAGGGAGCGTACCCCATGACTCGTTATTACTTCAAATCCTGGTCATTGATAAGTGCGCAATATATCATTATGAATGACAAAATGAGGTTGCTGATGTCAAGTTTTTTCACTACTGTAGTTTACTTGATGACAAAATATTATTTTTTTGCGAACAAACGTGAGAGGGGAACCTTGCCGCAGTATCCACAACCAGCCATATTTTATGCCTGTAGCAATGGTTGGCATGATTCAACGATGGTGTTGTCTAAATCTCATTCCATTGACCATTGTAGCAGTTTGTGTTTTCGGTTATTGCGTATGACTGTTGAACCAACATAATGAATGGTGGGAAATGCATCTCATACAATAACCTATGTGAGTCATGAAAAAATATCATAGAACATTTTTATTAGTTAGTTATATTCTATGTTTTGTCTTGTTGTATTTGATATATATATGAGGTTTCTGATTCATTGAAACCGATGAATTGAAGATGGTCAAGTATGAGTTTATTGTATCTCACTGGATTTGTGTTATTAGCTAGCTAATGGCTTTTCAATAAAGCACCATGTTTGATTATATGAGTTTAACGTAGTATATCCAGAGTCAAACTTTGAAAATCGACTATTTTGTCGTTTTGTGGACTTTAGTCGTGACTCAAAGTCTTCCGTGGCTAAACGCCCCGGTTCTAGTAGTGAGTAGAAAGACGACAACTTTATCAAATCCTAAGATCCGTTTATATTAAAACATGTCGTATAGAAAACTATTTTTCAAATGAATGTCACAGTCGATTACAAAACCTAAGATCATTGTAAAAATAAACGGGTAAACGTAGATTACTTATGGAAAACAAAGGCTAAATCGAGGCTTTTTGGCTGTGATATTCGTGGCGTAACTAATATTTTCGAACTTTTTATTAACTATGACAAAATATTCAGCCAACGAAGTTTAAACCTTTTTTAAAATTTGGGATAAGGTCATAACAAAACAGCAGAAACTAGTTGGTGTAGGCATAATCATGAAACTAGTTGGTCTTGGCTCATTCTGTAACGGTAAGTTAACTTGGTTCCTTACCTCGTGCGTTCTTATTCCTAGTTTTGAAGTTGATTTTGGATATATATCTGACAAATATATACGAATTTCAGATTATTCGTAGGTGAAGAGTGGTGTCTTTGCTTTTGGATGAACGATAAAGTGTTTCGTGTTTATTCAGAAAACCGGATATTAGATATATAGTGTGTAAACCCTATCAAATAACACTCGGGCCTTGGCCCACACAAAATATAAACGGGCTTGCTAAATATACGACTAACACTCCCCTCAAGTTTGAGCGGGAGGACACCGGACACTCAAACTGGTACGAAACTCCTCAAACAAAGCTGAGGGTAAGCCTTTAGTGAAAATATCCACTTACTGATAACGTGAGGGAACATGGAGAACTCTAACTTGACCAGCAGCAACCAAATCTCGAACAAAGTGAATATCAATCTCTATATGTTTTGTACGTTGATGCTGAACCGGATTAGAAGACAAATAGACAGCACTGACATTGTCACAGTAAACAAGCGTGACAGAAGATAAAGGAGTATGCAGCTCACGTAGTAAATTCCTTAACCAACATGTTTCAGCAACCGCATTAGTAACACCACGATACTCAGCCTCGACACTGGACTGAGAAAGCGTAGGTTGACGCTTCGAGGACCACGATAGCAAATTGTTGCCAAGGAAAACACAATAACCAGAAGTGGAGCGCCGAGTAGTTGGGCAACCCGCCCAATCCGCATCCGAGTAAGCAACCAAAGAAGTAGTAGAAGATGAAAACAACTGTAATCCGTAGTCCAAAGTACCACGAACATACCTCAGAATCCGCATGAGGGCCGAAAAATGAGGCTCTTTAGGATCATGCATATAGAGACACACCTGTTGGACAGCTGTAACCACCGGTAAATTTTCACTAGTATTAATATTCTAACAAAAGAATACTTATCCATTTTCCACGTATAATTTTTTTTAAGACTAAACGTTATCAGTTTATCTAATCACCACGACTAACTAATGTGACATAACTTATATTCCCAATAAACGTGCTCACACGCAAACCAACACCAACATGCCTTATATTTATTTCACATAAACATCTTTACATGTCAAGTACCAAAGTTTTCAACTCCTATTTGCCACTTTACGTTAATTCAATTACTTACGATTATTAAACGCTCAACTAAACATTTACTACCTATTAAAGTTCTCACAGAAACCCTAAAATGCACTATAAACCCTAATGTGCACTATTGACCCCTAAAGTGCACTGAAGGCCCCTAAAGTGCACTGAGGACCTCTAAAGTGCAAACACTAAAGAACAAAACCCTAAAGCTAATGTACAAGCCCTTAAAGCACGGAAACCTAAGCTTTACCTTATTCTCCCGTTACAAGCCCTAATTTCACAAATCTATGATTTTATGTGATAAACTCACAAACCCTAATTAATGTATACATGATTTCTATAAAATATAAATGTACAAGTCTTTCAAGCACATGTACAAGTCCTTAATGCATGTACACTAATTATTAATATAAAACCTCATTACAAACCTTAATGTACTCACTCTAAATCATATAATACAAGACCCTTATGCACTAACCCTAAACCTAGTTTTCTTATAACATTCAAACCTAAAGTACAAGTCCTAAAACCTATGGTACAAGTACTTAATGCATGGAAACTAAAAACTACATTTTTACTACACTAAACATATCTAAACCTAATTAGACTTAACAAGACACTAACCAAGGACCCTAACTAAGATTCCTACATTCCTAGAACTCCATGTACAACACATTAGAGCCATGGTACAAGTGGTTAAAGCCTAAACGCCACTCTTGGATTTTCTAGTTCAAATCTAACCAAACCTTAACCAAATTAAACCCTAACTAAGCCTTAATGAGGTGTTAAACATGCCACATCTTCATGTCCCCCAAGCCTTCCACATTGGTCAAGAATATCAAGCCCAACATGTGGTTAATCTCCTTACACCATTTGATTTACCCTACAAACCACAAGAACCCTTACCAACCTCCATTAACACCTCACTATGTCTCTAAAATTCTCAACCATCCATGACAAGTGGCGAAATCCATCCAAGACCACCACACCATGTTCCTAAACTCCTTGCCTAATAAAAGCAACCAAGGACCTGTTATTCATCTTATCACATAGTTTAACCACAAACACACTAAAACTCACTCCCACATTCTGATCATAAGACACAAGAGAAGTAGGAGAAGGATACCAAAGGGCCTAGGAGAGTGGAAAGAAGCCTTGCTTCACTTTGGAATCATTTGGTCACATTTTGATCATAGTCGAATTCAATAAGAGTAAGCCTTTCTAACCCTTTTAATCCCTTTCATATGTCTTAGATTCACCTAATAATGATGTTACATAAGTTAGAATAAAAGGCCATGATAAAAAATTATAGTTTCTACACTTACTGTTTAACCGGTACTCAAATAAACACCTATATTAAGCTATAAGGTTGTTCTAAGTTCTAAAGCTTTGATAAATACAAATAAGTCATCTAGATAAGCTATATTACATGTTGATAAGTCACAAAAATAATCCCATAAAAGTTGAAGTCTAAATTGTATTTTTTCTCCTTTTTGTACCTCGTCGACAACAGCCCAAACGCCCCTTTTGGAATCAAATTTTAACCCACAAGCTAGCAACCATAAGCTAAGATATTAAGCACTTCTAATAAGCTCATAATAAGCTTTACAAAGACCCAAAAACCTGGACTAAAGCTGTTCAAATCCTGTTTATTTTCTGTGTTTCTTTTGGGGTGGTCGCGACATGAGAAAACCCTAAACACCTCTTTTAAACCCAAATTTTCTATTATAAGCCCAGCCAATAAGCACTTTTAATAAGCTCCCAGGATACTACTTAAAGCCCCCAAGATCCAGGTCAAACCCCATAAGCCACGCTTAATTTTTATGTTCTTTTTATGTCGCGCAAGAACTGGTATTATTTGTTTCTTTCTTATCGAGAAAACAGCCCAAGTACCCAACTTTGACGAATTGTTTAGGCCATAAGCTAAAAGCTTTAAGCTGTGAAATTTTGCAAACTTAATAAGCCCCAAGCAAAGATTATAAAACAACAAGAACGTCGTAAAAATAACATAGGGCCTCGTGTATATTCTTGTTTTCATTTGGTGTCTCGACACATAAAATAACACACTCTTTTTATTTATTTTAAGCCTATAAGCTAAAATATAAGCTGATAAGCTGTTCACAGCTTATTTACAAACTAACCACAACTTATTTAGCAAGCCATAATAGATCACACCCTTTCCTAAACTTAAAACGTGGTTAAAATGAATTAAGGACCATATACGTAACGACTAGAATACTATGAGGGGAAAACTCTAACATGTTGAAACTTGGGGTTTTCTTGTGCCAAAACTGTAAATAATTGATTAGTTATATACAACAAGGGCTGAAATAGTAAACAACTAATAGTTAAGGGTATAAAGTGTCACTATTAAAACTACAGGGGTAAAAGTTGTCATTTTATGAAAGTTGAGGGGTATAAATTGTCATTTCATAAAAGATGAAGGGTATAAGTTGTTAATTTATAAAAGATGAAGAATATAAGTTGTCAATTCATAAAAGATGAAGGGTATAAGTTGTCATTATATGAAAGTCCAGGGGTATAAACTGTCAATACTTGAAACTATAAGGGTATGAAATGTAACATTTTATATTATTGCGGGGAATATACTTTTGGCTAATTTTTGATAAAAACTGATAAACAGGATGTATATATTAACGAACAAACGAACACTAAAAATGAGATGTGATGAATATTAACATCCACTAACTTTTGAAGAGACTGCATATTGTCTCATTCAAGAGTTAACCATCAACACGATACTTGCTATTCGAATGCTAAAACTTGCCATATTCACATAGGTTGCTTGTCAGAGCAGTTTATTCATCGTACTTGATTTACTTTCAAATCAGACTACTGTAACACCAAGGTGAGTTCATAGTCCCACTTTTATACGTTTTCCAAACTCGTGGGGAGATACATGCTACAAACCTGAACACAAGCATTTTTCTGTATGCTATCCTGATTGGTATTGCCTAAGCTTACACTATTGCCACTAAAAAGAACCTCTTATCATGAGCCATTAATCACTTGCGAGTGAACGCGAATATAGTGAATAGATCTACTGGAGGTTGACGGCCCATTTGTACTAGCCGGATAGAGAGCTATAATGCTAGCCAGATTGATAGACAAATGCACTTTATTTGAGACTAAATAGGAAGTTGGCAAGCTCCTACCCTAGGGAATTATTACTACATTTAATTATGTTAGTAATTTACATCACTCTTGTGATGTCCTACTATTAAGGTTTGCGTGTCATAAGGCTTAGGGCAATATACTGTACTGAAATATTATTGTTTTACCACTACTTAACTTGTGTTCAACCAACTAATTATTATACAAACCACTATGGATTCACTCAACCTTTGTGTTGACTTTTTAGCATGTTTATCTCAGGTCCATGATAAACGAGGATGGCATAGAGGGGCACGGATACTGATAGAAGGCTAAAATCTAATTATCATTCGAAACTTATTAACAAACAGTAAAACTAATGGGACCTCTTTTGTAAACTCTGATATTAATAAAAATTCGAATGATAAATCTTTCAAAACGACTCAATTAGAGATCGTTTTCTATTATTATAATTGTTGTGCCATTGAATAACACCCAGCTTGAATTCCACTGCATATCCCAAAATTGGGGGTGTTACAGATTGGTATCAGAGCTATAGTTATAGAGAAACGGGTCTGATTGAGACCTGAACTATAACCACTTTTACAAACAAAAACATTTTATAGTCTTTCGCTTTCCGTGCCTTCCATCCTCCAGGTAATTATGTGACTTCTAGACAATCTATGTTACAAAAACATGTTATATTGATATATGCACACTCAACATACTTTCGAACACTTTATGTAAATAAAGAACTAAATACGTCAGTATATGTCTATCCTAGGGCATTACGGCACAACCACATTTCCCCAAATCATGCACCTACTCCTACACTTTTGCGGTCTATGAAATTTTCCCAAGACATTGTGACTGGATTCAATGATCTCTAAACTTTTCCCGACCCTATAATATTTTACCTAAAAATCTGTCACAATCTATCGATTTTCCTGCTAAAAATACAAGATATGGGATTGCTAAGGAACAAACTGATTCATCATCTACAAAAGCTGAAGTTCAACAACTTTCCCTACATTCATCAAAGTTCTCTTCCGAAACGTTCATTATTTAAAGTCTAGGATTCTAGCCCAGTGTAAACTGTTTTAAAACTTTTACGCATATCTACTTTAATTGCTACACCCTCATACCACCTTTCACACTTAAATAGCTACTCAAATAAAGTCCTTTACCACCACCTCTACCATCATCTATAGATTTCACTCCCCCGTCCCAACCATTCGAGCTCGGAGAGAGAGCAAGGGCCGCTATTGACCGATATCACTCTTTACCACAGTCACCCTCTCCTGATTTCACTCCTCTACCACGAGTATTCAAGATAGGAGAAAGTTTACAGGCAGTTCTTAGACTAGCATTCCGTTCGTAGCTTTCAATCATTATATCACTAAACTGAGAGTCTCGGTTAGTAGTATCTATGTAATTGTCTTCCATGTTTTGCAAAACAATAAGACAAATTATAAACCTACTTCA
Source organism: Artemisia tridentata subsp. tridentata (assembly GCA_021014915.2). Lineage (NCBI taxonomy): Eukaryota > Viridiplantae > Streptophyta > Magnoliopsida > Asterales > Asteraceae > Artemisia > Artemisia tridentata. The sequence continues at coordinate 180,383,249 of CP139502.1, read as the reverse complement.
TATGACGATGATTGTACTACTTTAAGATGTCATCATAGATTATCCTGGTTAGTTATACATTCATATGTTCCATGATCCTAATCATCATGACATAACTTATGTGATACTCACAGAGCTAAGCAATTAACAAAGATGACCCAAGCTTCTATCGAGCAAATCATTGCTAAAAGCATAGTCACAGCCCTCGCCAATTACACCGATGCACCTAGAAGACTTGAACCCACCAAATCAGTTGAAGACACAAAAGGAGGAAATGCTACGTCTGAAATTCATAATCTTACTCACCAGGAACTTTTGGATTGCAATCCCCACACTTTTAGTGGAATTGAAGGTGCGGTAGGATTGTGCAAATGGTTCGAAGAAAAAGAAACAATATTTCGGTGTGGTAACTGCTCCAAGGAAAACAAAATTAAGTTTGCCACTTGCACATTTCAGGGTCGTACCCTGGGATGGTGGAATACCTATGTCCAAAAAGTAAGAGTCGACGCCGCCTACTCAACCCCTTAGGATGAACTGCGGAAGATGATGATTGCGGAATACTGTTCGAGGGACGAATTGAAGGCAATGGAACAAGAAATTTGGGATTTGACTATGAAAGGAGATGATGTCATTGGGTACACCACTCACTTCTACGAGCTGGCACTACTATGTCCCACTATGACAGAACCCGAGCACAAAAAACTTGAAAGGTATATCCAAGGACTCTCCTCGGAAATTCAAAGGAATGTCGCCTTATCCAAACCTGCTTCTATGCATGAAGCCATACATATGGCACATAGCGTGATGGGTCAAGTTGTGCGAACTAGGATTGGTCGAGGTATCAACAACGACAACCACAACCACACAAACAACAAAAGAAAATGGGATGGTCACTTCAGAAACAACAACAACAACAACAACCGTAACAATCATCACCACTATCAGCAAAACCGCAACAACCACCACAACCAACAGAATCGCCGGCAGGAAGCTGGCAGAGACTACATTGCCACACCTGCTAAAGAAAATTGTTATCGTGGGAAGCAACCTTTGTGCAATCAATGCAAAATGCATCACTCTGGGCCTTGCACCGCTAAGTGCGAAAGATGCCAGGGAACAGGCCACAAAACAGGAGACTGCAAAATCACAGGCGTTAATGCGCAGCCAGTAGCTATGATATGCCACAGATGTGGTGGGAAAGGACACTACAAGACTCAGTGCCCGAGTCAGAATACCAACTAGGACGACAATGCCAGTAGAAGAGCATAAAAGCTCGTTAGAACCTCAACAACGACAAAGGACAACAACAATGTTTAAGTAGAAGAAGAAGTTTATGCTATATTAATAAACCATAGTTCAAGCCCTCTAGGGCTGTATTTTACTTGTGTACTTTACCCTAGGTGCGGTAGTGTAACCTAGTTGTAACAAGTACCTCCCTATCTAATGAAATCTCTATCTTTTACTATTTTCACGATGATCCCAACCTTCATCCATTACATTTTCTATTCCACTCACCTTATACATAACCATTTCGTATCAATATACCACTCTCCTATTAGGGATCTAGTTAATTTCATTCCTGACTGAATAATAGACTATTACCTATTATTACCACTCTATAAGGTTCTCCCACGAATCCTAGAATCCATTCCTAAATTTTTTATTTCAAGCTATCCTGTTACCACCCCAGAAATTGATAATCTATCATTCTACCAACTATTCACTACCGTTATGCGAACCGATTTTTCTTGTTACCTTGAAAAGAATTTAGGTTGCCATTTTACAAAAACAACTCGTTGAATACCATCTAAAACTTTTAAGAAACATAACACTACTTTGACTAAGCCGAACATTACATCATATGTCCTCAATTTTACATAGCCTGATCACCTATGTCTAATTCAGGAAGAATCAAGTCATGAAGGAAAAAGTCGTCTTTTCAAATTCCTGAAACAATCTTCTTTCAAAAGCAAAGCTTTGTAACTAGATGAACTGTTAGCAAACATCCCCGTTGCCAACATTCCATAGATATCTACATATTTTACACAACACCCCAATCAACACGAACTGAATCTCGGGACGAGATTCCATTTAAGAGGGTGAGACTGTAACCACCAGTAAATTTCCACTAGTATTAATATTTTAACAAAATAATACTTATCCATTTTCCACGTATAAATTTTTTTTAAGACTAAACGTTATCAGTTTATCTGATCACCACGACTAACTAATGTGACGTAACTTACATTCCCAATAAACGTTCTAACACGTAGACCGACACCAACATGCCTTATGTTTATTTTATATAAACATCATTACATGTCAATTACCAAAGTTTTCAACTCCAATTTGCCACTTTACGTTAATTCAATTACGTACGATTATTAAACGCTCAACTAAATATTTACTACCTATTAAAGTTCTCACAGAAACCCTAAAATGCACTATAAACCCTAATGTGCACTATTGACCCCTAAAGTGCACTGAAGGCCCCTAAAGTGCACTGAGGACCTCTAAAGTGCAAACATTAAAGAACAAAACCCTAAAGCTAATGTACAAGCCCTTAAAGCACGAAAACCTAAGCTTTACCTTATTCTCCCGTTACAAGCCCTAATTTCACAAATCTAAGATTTTATGTGATAAAATCACAAACCCTTAATTAATGTAAACATGATTTCTATAAAATATAAACGTACAAGTCTTTCAAGCACATATACAAGTCCTTAATGCATATACTCTAATTATTAATATAAAACCTCATTATAAACCTTAATGTACTCACTCTAAAGCACATAATACAAGACCCTTATGCACTAACCCTAAACCTAGTTTTCTTATAACATTCAAACCTAAAGTACAAGTCCTAAAACCTATGGCACAAGTACTTAATGCATGGAAACTAAAAACTACATTTTTACTACACTAAACATATCTAAACCTAATTAGACTTAACAAGACACTAACCAAGGACCCTAACTAAGATTCATACATTCCTAGAACTCCATGTACAACACATTAGAGCCATGGTACAAGTGGTTAAAGCCTAAACGCCACTCTTAGATTTTCTAGTTCAAATCTAACTAAACCTTAACCAAATCAAACCCTAACTAAACTAAACCCTAACTAAGCCTTAATGAGGTGTTAAACATGCCACATCTTCATGTCCCCCAAGCCTTCCACATTGGTCAAGAATATTAAGCCCAACATGTGGTTAATTTCCTTACACCATTTGATTTACCCTACAAACCACAAGAACCCTAACCAACCTCCATGAACACCTCACTATGTCTCTAAAATTCCTAACCATCCATGACAAGTGGTGAAATCCATCTAAGACCACCTCACCATGTTCCTAAACTCCTTGCCTATAAAAAGCAACCAAGGACCTGTTATTCATCTTATCACATAGTTTAACCACAAACACACTAAAACTCACTCCCACATTCTGATCATAAGACTCAAGAGAAGTAGGAGAAGGATACCAAAGGGCCTAGGAGAGTGGGAAAGAAGCCTTGCTTCACTTTGGATCATTTGGTCACATTTTGATCATAGTCGAATTCAACAAGAGTAAGCTTTTCTAACCCTTTTAATCCTTTTCATAGGTCTTAGATTCACCTAATAATGATGTTACATAAGTTAGAAAAAAAGGCCATGATAAAAAATTATATTTTCTACACTTACTGTTTAACCAGTACTCAAATAAACACCTAAATTAAGCTATAAGGTTGTCTAAGTTCTAGAGATTTGATAAATACAAATAAGTCATCTAGATATGCTATATTACATGTTGATAAGTCACAAAAATAAGCCCATAAAAGTTGATGTCTAAATTGTATTTTTTCTCCTTTTTGTACCTGGTCGACAACAGCCCAAACGCCCCTTTTGGAATCAAATTTTAACCCACATGCTAGCAACCATAAGCTAAGATATTAAGCACTTCTGATAAGCTCCTAATAAGCTTTACAAAGCCCAAAAAACCTGGACTAAAGCTGTTCAAATCCTGTTTGTTTTCTGTGTTTCTTTTGGGGTGGTCGCGACATGAGAAAACCCTAAACACCTCCTTTAAACCCTATTTTTCTATCATAAGCCAAGGCTTATAAGCCCAGCCAATAAGCACTTTTAATAAGCTCCCAGGATACTACTTAAAGCCCCTAAGATCTAGGTCAAACCCCATAAGCCACGCTTAATTTTTATGTTCTTTTTATGTCGCGCAAGAACTGGTATTATTTGTTTCTTTCTTATCGAGAAAATAGCCCAAGTACCCAACTTTGACGAATTGTTTAGGCCATAAGCTAAAAGCTTTAAGCTGTGAAATTTTGCAAATTTAATAAGCTGCAAACAAAGATTATAAAACAACAAGAACGTCGTAAAAAGAACATAGGGCCTCGTGTATATTCTTGTTTTCTTTTGGTATCTTGACACATAAAATAACACCCTCTTTTTATTTATTTTAAGCCTATAATCTAAAATATAAGCTGATAAGTTGTTCACAGCTTATTTACAAAGTAACCACAACTTATTTAGCAAGCCATAATAGATCACACCCTTTCCTAAACTTAAAACGTGGTTAAAATGAATTAAGGACCATATACGTAACGACTAGAATATTATGAGGACAAAACTCTAACATGTTGAAACTTGAAGTTTTCTTGGGCCAAAACTGTAAATATTGATTAGTTATATACAATAAGGGCTGAAATAGTAAACAACTAATAGTTAAGGGTATAAAGTGTCACTATTAAAACTGTTGGGTCATGAAAAACCCAAGAATGCTTCAAACATGATTTGGACACAAATTAACTAAGTGTTAACTTAAACCGATAACAATTCAAGTCACTGAGAGAACAGCCTCTCAGTGAGTCATCTTCAGGATGCTTAAGGCGAATTCAAGAAGAAGGATTCACTACTCAGGAAGGCGGTACTCCCTGAGTAGGACTTAAGCCAAAGAAGAAGATGATGGTTCAGTGAGTGTTGGACAAGAACTCTCTGAACCCCAGTCTCCTCAACCAACAAAGTGATTGAATGACTGAGGAACCAACGCCTGAAGAAAAGGCGGGAACAATAGGGAAAAGATCTGAGAAGATAATAGTGTCAACCCAACACTCTTCTCTTGTCAGATCCAACCTTCCCTATTGCGGCTAAAAGTCATGGAGTGTCAGCCAACAACTCCCAAAGTCTTATTAGCCCTTTCCTATTGGTTCTTGGAAATGACAATTACTATTTGTAATTGTCAGACACGCAACCTCAACAACTTGTATTATATTTAATCACTTATACTTAGATTACTTGTGTATAAATAGATCAGATGGGAGAGAAGTTAAAGTGTGCTTTGTATATTGAAAGTTTAGAACTTTTACAAAGGAACTTCTCTCCTACAAAGAGTATACAACTCATTGAGATAGCTCAGTGGGTATATTGTTACCACTCAAGCAAAACTTGAGTTTCGATAGGAGACATCCCATACCCTTGTCTATTCAATCCCAAGTGTTTGTTCCGCAAAACACTTGGGTAATAGATTCTTGGATTTATTTCTAATAAGAATTTAAACGTTGAAAAATATTGTGTATTTTTATATTCACGTTTTATATCTGTTAGAATTAATCTTAAACATTGTATTAGTCATAACACGAAATAGATTAATTTTCTAGTTAACTCTAATAAGTGTAAAGGGAACAACAAGTGGTATCAGAGCCTCTGGTTTATAAAATCTTTTAAACTAACCAAGAGTGCTCTAGGTTTTTAAAACCAAGATCCTACTATGGCTGATATCAATGTACCCCAGCTATTCGACAAAAAGGGTGGCAACTATTCCGCTGTTGCACCCAGACTTGAAGCTGGGAAATTTAGCAAATGGAAGAAGCGTATGATTTGCTATATTACTGGTATGGAACCTTACTACATCACCTGTATCAGGGATGGCTCATTTGTCCCTAAGACAGCCGCAGGGCTAAATAAGCCTGAGGCCCAATGGACCATTGATGAGAGGAGGGTGGTCAATCAAGACCAACGCCTGAAAAGCATCCTTATATCATGTCTTCCTGACGATATGATGGAGTCAGTCATCAACTGTCTAACAGCCAAGCAAACTTGGGATGACTTGGTAAACAGCTTTGAGGGTCCCTTAGATACCAAGGAAAATAGGGTCATGGACCTTAAACTTGAGTATAATACTTTCAGGGCAAAAGACTCTGAAAGTCTCTCACAGACCTACACCAGATACAAGACTTTGATAAATGAATTATCAAATGATGGTGTTGTATTGTCCAAACATGAGACAAATGTTGGCTTTGTCAACAGTCTCCCTGAGAAGTGGCTCAACTTCTCACAAGGCCTGAGGAATGCTAACAACATTCAGAACCTTGAGCTCCCTGAAATTTATGGGAAGTTTGTCTTTGAGGACAACTTGATCTCAAGGAGATACCCTGACTCAAAAACTCTTGAGTCCAAAAAGACCTTAACCTCCACACCCATATCAACTGCTTTCTATTCTAATGGTGTTGTGCAGGATATTCAAGAGGATTCTGAAGAAGAAATTGATGAAAGGACTGGTGAGGAGTACCTGAACGACCTGAACTTGGAATTCCAAGAAAGGGCACTCCTTGCTAGTTCAAGACGTTTCATCAAAAGAAATCAGTCCAACTTTACAAAATCAAAAGCAAATGAGACCACTGAATGCTTTAAATGTGGTAAAAAGGGTCATTTTGCTAGGGACTGTTATTCTAAAACTATCTCAGAACCCTCTTACAAATCCTCAGGAACTAGCAAGTTTTAACCTAAAATGTTTCAGTCCACCCAACAATTTCAAAACAAGGGTCAAAAGGATTTTGAAACAAAATATAGGAATATCAAAGCTAAACTTGCACTTCTTGAAACTAACCCCATATTGCCTCTGGCTGCTCAAACACCTAAACCTATTCAGACAAAGAACAAGGTTTTAGTAGCTGAAGCATATGATTGGGATGATGAAGAGGTTTCCTCAGATGAGGAAATAAGAGTTAGTGCACTGATGGCACTTTCTGAAGAGGATCAGGTGGCTGTGGGAAAAAGCCATGCTAGAAATGGAGAGTGGGTCAACATCACTATGAAGAAGGTAAATACTTTACTTTCTATGGATGATGATTCTGATTGGCAGTCTTACATGAATTATATTTGTGTTGATTTAAAGTTTGTTGAGGAACAAAGGCTTAACCTGTTTTCAAAATATAACAATATGTGTCAGTTAACCTGTTTCAAAATATAACAATATTGTGTCAGAATTAAACAAATGTAGAGATGAACTGCTTGTACTTAAGCAAGCCAAACTAGAAACAATAACTCTACAAATTCAGAACACTGAGATTTTGAAACAAAACCAAGCCCTTCAAACTGAACTTAACAAAGAAAAGGCTATCATTCAAAGCTGGACCAAGAAGAACCCCAAGGTTTTTGACACTGTGGGATTAATCTCTCAGAAAACCATTGGTATTGACCCTCTTATGGTTGATCCAATTGTGTGTCATAATGAAATAAACTTTGTACCAGCTGGCATATCTTTTGAGCAAGAATTGCTTCCCAAGTCAAATGACTGGATTATCAGGGACAACCCAGTCAGTAAGTTACCAAACTTTGAGACTGGAAAGATCTTGCTTCCTGAAAGTCAGGCTTTGAAAAATATGCTTGGACTTACTGAACAACTCAGTAAGCTTGAACTCACTGAACAACTCACTGAATCTTTGAATGAGTCTGAATCAGAATCATACCCTCCACTTCCTCCACTAAATACCCTTCAGGGTGCTGCACCTAACTTAGGCCTCCCACCTATGGTCTTCTCACCACACTCTCCAAAGGAGAGATCAGGAATGGGAACAACCATCCCAAAGAGAGCAAACCTTGATGTCTCAGTAAATACTGATGACTCATCAACTTCAGTCCCTTCTGAAGTAACCACCCAAAGCCCTGACTCAAAATTTGATCAGTTGGCTGAAATGGTCAGGAAGCTGGGAGAGAAGATTGCATCTTCTGAGAAACCCTCTCAATCCAAGAAGGAACAAAAACCAGCTTCCTCAAGGACCAAACCCAAACCCACAAAACCCCTGAAAAGATGTGAACTATGCAACTATACAAATCATCTCACTGATGATTGCTATAGAGTCCTTTATTGCATGATTTGAAAAAAGGAAGATCACAGGACCTCTGATCATAAATAATGCTCAGTCTTGTCAAACTTTTCAGGACTTAAGGCTCAGTGCCTGAACTACCCTTCTGATTCTAAGCAGAAACAGAAGCAAAAGGCCAAGCCTTTTCCACCCTGCCCTTTGTGTGGATTCAATGACCATCACCCTGAGGATTGTCAATATGACAAACACTGTGAATCTAGTGGAAGTTCCACTCAGAAATCCTCAGGAAAAGAGAATGTCATTCAGTCAAGAAGAGGAATGAAACAATCCTCTCAGACTACTGAGGCTACCCCTGTAACTAAATGCAAAACATGTGGTAGCTCAGTCCACTCAACCTCTGACCATGAATCAATTAATACTTTCATAAAGACCTACAATACCAAACCCTCCATGAAATGGAGTCCTAGAAGGAACTGACCCAGTTTACTATTTGTGCAGAAGCATGCCAGGGATCCTATTTGGCATCTAGACAGTAGATGTTCAAGGAGCATGACTGGTGTTAAGGAGTGTCTGCACAAATATGTGGAAGAACCAGGACCCAAAGTGATATTTGCTGATAATTCATCATGTCTCACTGAAGGTTATGGTTCAGTAAACTGCAATGGTATTGTCTTTACTAGGATAGCATATGTAAATGGTCTTAAGTATAATCTGATCAGTGTCAGTCAACTATGTGATGCAAAATACATAGTTCAGTTTGATGATAAGCAAGGAACCATCTTCAATGCAAATAAGGAAATTGTCCTCATTGCACCAAGAAGACAAGATGTTTATGTGTTAGACATGTCTAGTCTAACTCAGGATGGAACTTGTCTCTTTGCTAAGGCCACTGATACACTCAACTGGCTTTGGCATAAGAGACTCACCCACCTGAACTTTAAGAACATTAACAATCTTGTAAAACAAAACAAGGTCCTTGGCTTACCATCTCTTGTGTTTTCAAAGGATAAACCATGCTCAGCTTGTGAAAAAGGTAAACATCACAGAGCATCCTTTAAAACCAAAACCAACTTTTCCATCAGGAACTGCCTACATCTTCTTCATATGGATCTATTTGGACCTATCAGTCCAAGGTCTATTAACCATGAGAAGTATACTCTGGTCATAGTGGATGAATACTCTAGATACACCTGGGTATTCTTCCTGATCAAAAAGAGTCAGGCAGCTGAAACAATCATGTCCTTTGTCAGGAACATTGAAAATCAAAATGACATTAAGGTCAAACAGATTAGAACTGACAATGGGACTGAGTTCAAAAATTATGAACTTGAATGTTTCTGTGATGAGAAAGGTATTTCCCAAAACTTTTCCTCTCCATACACACCTGAGCAAAATGGTGTTGCTGAAAGGAAAAACAGAACACTCATTGAAGCTGCTAGGACAATGCTATGCGGATCAGTCCTTTCCAATCATTTTTGGACTGATGCAGTCAAAACTGCCTGTTATACACAAAACAGATCCATAATTGTCAAGAGACATGGGAAAACCACATATGAGTTATTCAAAGGAAGAATCCCTGACATCAGCTACTTTCATGTCTTTGGGTGTCCTGTGTTTATTCATAATCACAAGGATCACCTAGGGAAATTTGATGCAAAAGCTGATGATGGATACTTCCTGGGATACTCACTTGTCTCAAAAGCCTTCAGAGTGTTCAACACAAGGAGACAGCAGACTGAGGAAACATTTCATGTTACCTTTGATGAGAGCACTGATGCAATCAGGTTCTCAACTGCCTCAGTAGAAGAGATAGGAATTGATAATTCTTCAAGATATCCTCCTGATGAATATCTGTCTGAAAACAATCCTTCTACTCAGTATCAAGATGATGCTAATCTCTCCTATTACATAATCTCTCACAACCTACCTAACCCAACCATCACTGAGTTTGTTGAGGCACATGCACACACTGATGATATCAATCTGCCTGTTCAAAATACTCAAGAACCAAACAATCTCAGTGAGCTGGTAGACACTCAAGATCCAATCAATGATCATGTGTCTACTCCAGAACCAACCCCTCTACCCAATCAGGCCTCCACAAGTTCAAATCAGTATCCAGGACCTCAAGAAAGTTGGACTAGGTCTCAGGACATTGAACTTGTCAATATTATTGGAGAGCCTACTGAAGGCATGCTCACCAGGAGCATGGCTGCTAGTCTAAGAGCAGCCTCATCCAATGAATGCCTATTTGTGGACTTCATTTCCACAATTGAACCCAAAAGTGTTAAAGAAGCACTTAAACATCCAAGTTGGGTTCAGGCCATGCATGATGAACTGGAACAATTTGACAGAAACAAGGTAATGACCTTGGTCAAATGTCCTGAGAATGTCTCAGTCATTGGCATGAAATAGGTATTCAAAAACAAAACTGATGAAAATGGCATAGTCATTAAAAATAAAGCCAGACTTGTAGCCAAAGGCTATAATCAACAAGAAGGCATTGACTATGAGGAAACATTTGCACCAGTAGCAAGGATGGAAGCCATCAGGATCTTCCTTGCTTTTGCTACATACATGAACTTCAAGGTGTACCAAATGGATGTTAAAAGTGCATTCTTAAATGGTTCACTGAAAGAAGAAGTTTATATTGAGCAACCTCCTGGATTTGAAAGCCATGAGTCTCCTGATCATGTCTGTAAGCTTAACAAAGCCCTTTATGGACTGAAGCAAGCTCCCAGGGCATGGTATGAGACTCTCTCAGCCTTCTTAATCCAAAACAAATTTGTCAGAGGTAAGATAGACAACACATTGTTTATCTATAAGACAAATAATGATGTCATACTAGTACAAGTGTATGTTGATGACATCATCTTTGGCTCAACAAGTTTCAAACTTTGCAAACAATTTGAAAAACTAATGGCAAAGAAGTTTGAAATGAGCATGATGGGAGAACTGACATACTTCCTTGGTCTTCAGATCAAGCAGACTGATAGAGGAACCACTATCAGTCAAGAGAAGTATGTAAAGAATCTACTGAAGAAGTATGATCTCAGTGACTGTGCCTCAGTCAAAACTCCCATGGTCCCCCCAAACAACCTTGGTCCTGATCTAACTGGTAAACCAGTTAATCAAACTCTATTTAGATGAATGATAGGATCACTGATGTATCTACTTGCATCAAGGCCTGATATCCAATTCTCAGTATGTCTATGTGCCATATATCAATCTGACCCAAGAGAATCTCACATCACTGCAGTGAAAAGGATATTCAGGTACCTGAAGGGCACTCCTAACCTTGGATTATACTATCCAAAGTGCTTAGGACTTGATCTCTGTAGGATCGAGTACTTCGAGCTTGATTGAGCTTGGTTAAACAAGAACCTCTGTATGGAATACAAGTGTTTATGCGGAAACTAAACAACAAGTATAATAAAGAAGAAAGCTAATGATCCTCTATGGATCAGACTATGAACTAAGAAAGGTGTTATTGAATATTGAAATCGTTAAAAGTATATCAAACATATGGACGGGATGTTTCTTTTATAACAATAAGAAATCCTAACCCTAACCCGTCTTACAAGAAAACGTGTGAAGAGATAAAGGTCAATCTCTTCTAAAAATAAATCTAACAAACTTTCTAAACCTACGGATAACAAATAGTAACTATCCGCAGCAATAAGCCTCATCGGCAGAAACAAAACAATACTATCGGCAGGAACCAACCGCAGCAGCAATGCAACACTATCGGCAGGAACCAGTCTTCACTATCGGCAGCAATGAGAAACTCCTTATTTCTCATATCCCAACAATCCTCCCATCACTGAGAAACTCTTATTTCCCAGAGATCCTAACTATCCTCCCCTAATCTTGAGGTTGACTAGGTTAACCTGCAAGATTCCAATGTGATAGAGCTTTAACTTCTTAGGCTTGAGGACTGCGACTTAGCAGCAGCAATAAGTAGTAACCAGCAGCAACATCCATAACTTGCAAGATTCCAACTTCTATAGCATCCAGCAGCAACTTCAATAGTTCAGCAGGAATATGAAATCTTCTTCAAAACATATATACTTTTCACCATGATATTCACTTGAACTTGGCTGCTACTTATGACAATATGTACATCAAATCACTTAAGTTTCATACTATTCTCATCACATCCAGGTGTGTTAACTCCTGTGAGAGGTGAATCATTGAAAATTAATGGATTTGATGTCTCTTTACCAATAGCCATCACTACTGGAGTAGCCAATGTTTAGGTGTGTTAGACCATGGTACATTGATAACCATCTGATTTAGTAGCAAATCAGCAACTATAAACGGATTTGACTTGTCTTTACCTGTAGCCGTTTGCTCAGGACTAGCCAATTCTTAGGTTTCAACTGAACCTTGGTGAATTGAATACCAAATATGGATACCAAATGTCTTTACCACAAACCATACTTTTGTGGACTAGCCAATCCTTTGGATCCCATAGAGGGTTTCATCCATGGTGAATTGAGAACCATTTTCAACTCTCAGGAATGAACCATGGGTGAGTTGAAGTACCCTATAGCTTTGAGCAAGCTATTACAGCTATCAACGGATTTGATTATCACACCAGAGCCGTACCCTCATGGTGAGCCAACTCTTTCTTGTCTGTAAGACATGGTGAGTTGAGCACCATTTGTTGTGCAGGTGTAAACACCAACACTGTACCTGCAAGGTGTTGCTCAAAACCAACTTATTAGCACACAAAATATACACAATAATAATTTTTTTATTTATTTTTATTTTTTTATTTTTTTTTTAACTAAGAAAAAGAAATCAGAAACACACCAAGAAAGAAAATAAGAAAAGAAACCAAAAGAAAGAAAGATAGAAAAATATACAACAACAACAAGAACAATCCTCCCCTTGAGCTTCATCCTCCCCTTAATCTGCAATCCTCCCCTTAAGCTGATGATCCCTTAGCTGCAAGTTGATCCTTGATGAATTTAACCAATTGTTCAGCAGTGGTTAAATCATTTCCAATTGTATGCTTGGGAACTCTGACCTTCTGTGTTAGCATTCTCTTCAACACTCCCTCAGATAAAGGATAAGAGATATCCACAAACATAGTCAGGAACTTGCCAGAGATGAGTTCCACAACATGAACATTGGAAGAAGGATATAATCTCCAAGAAAAGACTCTCCAGGATGATTGATTACCCCACACCAATTTAAGCTTGTCTCCTTCCAATGTATTCATCAAGACTTGTAAATCTCCCCAAAGCAGTAGGCCAATTCCATTCGGAGTATGAGTTTGATAGTGATTATCCACTATCTTATAAAGATGCTCCAAATCTTTCCTTTCAACTTTATTCAAGATCTCCCTCAGAAAAGTAAAGAATTTGACTGTCCCATTAAGAGAAAACCAAACATTGACTTCACCATCAGAAGTAGACCTAATCTCCCAGTGAGCAATATGACCCCAAGAGTGAATGGAATCACCTTCTGAATCACTATCTGAGTCAATCCTAATCAAATCTTGATCATCCATTTCAGAAATATCCATAGAAGAAGAATGATGAGAGAGACTCTTATGCCTTGTTCTTAACCCATATTGCAGGATAGGAACTGAGTGAGATGGTGCAGCAGAAACAGAGACATGATCAGCAGGAATACCAGCAGAAATAGGAACTTCTTGTGATGCCTCAGATGCATCTACATTAAGACTTGATGTACCAGACAATGTCTCTCCAGTCTTCATTTTCTTTGCACTATTAGACTCTAAAGATGAAGGTTCTCTTTTCTTGCTTCGAGGAATATCTGTCAGTACTGAAGAATTTATCTTTGCATAGATATCAAGGAACAACTTTTGGATTGCAGCATCACTCCAACCTTTGAACTCACTTAGCTTATAGTTAGCCTCATTCTTAAGATATACCTTCATAAAATTGATGTTATCTTTGTTTGTAGGCATTTTAAATCCTGACTTTTGTCTTTCACTGATCCTCTGCATCAAGTCATTCCAATTGGCTACATTATGTTTCTTTAAGATAAAAGCCTTGAGCAGATCTGACCTTTCATCCGAATCCAACTCTGAATGTTGAAGAACCATAAAGCCATGAGCTCGAATAATCATGTCAGTATTCAATAAGTATTCAACTTGCTCACTAAACTCTTCTGAAGTAGTCTCAGCTATATCCCTCTCTTCTACAGACAATTTCCTTGCAAGCTCCTCATCATGAGCAACCTGAGCTAGTCTAGCTTCTTCAGCAGCAATTTCCTGTGCATGCACCTTTTCAGCTATCTCTTCATCATTTTGAGTTGCTTCATGAGGAATGATGTTACTATCAGTAGCAACAGATGAACTACCAACAGTAGCAGCAGGAACCTTAGACTCAGAAGAAACACTAACAACTTCAGCAGGAACACCAGAGACATCAGCAGCAATGATTCTTGTTCCAGTAAAGGGCTGAGGCTGAGTAGTGATAGTATGCTCAGAGGAGGTAGGCACTTCAGTATGTGCACTATCAAGAGAGACAGATGCCAGCACATTAAGTCCATCAAATGACATATCATCCTGATCTTCCTCAGACTCAGAAATTACAACCCTTCTTTTCTTCTGAGGATGTTGACCTTCCAAAGAACTGATCCTATCATTTAGGTTTTTAAGAATGTCACCAAAAGTATCTTTAGTGTTCTTGAGCTCCTTTTCCAAATTTTCAACTTTCTCACCAAAAACCCTTTTTGTCTCTTTAAGTTCTAACTCCAATGCCTCAATTTTCTTCACATATCTGTCAAGTAACTAGGACATAGAGGTGAGATCAGCAGCATCCTCAACTCCACCAGTAGGAATACCTGAGGTATTAGGTGCTTCATTGGATCTAGGAGGAGATATATGAAATTCCCCCCTTTCATGTGTGTCTTCACTGAAAGTCTGCCTAAAAGGACTAGGAGTTGACAGCCTTGAAGAAGAAGGTAAGTCCACAGAAGGAGTTGGCTGAAAAACAGGTGTATCATCTGAAATGGGCTGATCATTGGGCTCAACAGGGTCATTAGTTTCAGGTGTGGGTGACACTGGTCTAGGTGATGGAGGTAATGGTTCATCAGCAGCAACAGATGCAGATGCATCAGCAGCAACTGAAGTCCCTTCATCAGCTGCATTGGGTGATGGTGGGTTACTGACATTATCAGCAGGATCCAGGTTGTCAGCAGGATCAGGGTTGTGTAACATAGGAGGCAACAAAGGCAAATGTTGGCCAGTAAAGTTCATCTTCATCAGGGCAAACATTTTGGCAGTCAACCGATTTACAATCTTAGGAGATGCATTAATGGTCTGTACACCTAAGATGATTTGAAGAAATCTAGGGTACATCAAAAAGCTGTTTTTACCATTACTGATATTCTCAATCATTCCCTCAAAAATATATTTTGCCCAATTAAAGATCCTACCCTGAGATAAACAAACTAGACCAGATGCAATAGGACTTGGACATTGATCCCAACCACCTGTCTTAACACTAATACACTGGAGTAAAGTATGAATCAAAAATCTCCATTGAGGAGACAACTTACTTTTCAAGAAAGTACAACTGCCAGTAACAGGATAACCTATGGTTGCCATACCATCAGTAATATCTTGCCTTGAAAGATCATATTCCCCTTGCTCCTCAGGAAATTGAAGCTGTACCCGAATCAACTCCTCAGTAATAATCACTTCTTGGTTATCAATGATAGCAACAATATCATCTTCCCTTCCCACAATGTTTCTTACCTTAGCTGTTCCCCAAAACTGCTTGACCAATGAATCATACACTGTCACTGGGCAATATGTGAGGGCATAACGAATAGATGACCCACGAAGAAATGCGAGAACCTCATCATAACCAACACTTCTTGAAGAAGACTCTAAATAAGCAACCTTGTTATGATCATCCTTGTAACGAAGAGTTGTCATTGTGTTGGAGGAATGATTTAGGGTTTGAAATGAGAAAATTAGGGTTCGATAGGTTTTTTGAGAAATTGAGATGAGAAAAGTGCAATTATATGTTTGGTTGCCAAAAATATCACTTTAAATTGCTGCAATTCTTTGCACGAAACATCGACCAATTAACTTAAGAAGGTTTGACCAATCGGCAGTAACACTTGGTCAATCGGCAGCAATAAGAGGTTTGACCAATCGGCAGGAATGAGGTGGTTTGACCAAAGTCAACCTTCCGAACTTAGTCATTAAGAATAACTTACCCGAATTAACTCACAATACCAACCACCAATAAATTTGCACTAATCTCCATATCATTATATAACCCTCAAATCACAAAACTTGGTTATCACAAACCGAACCAAAAATCATCAAAATCAAGCAAAAAAACATGAGTTCATCCAAACATCCAATCATCGAAATCTCATCAGATTCTTCCTCCTCTAGTGACTCAGGATGGAAAAACTACTTTCCCAAAACAACATCATCCTCTCAAAACAAAGGTAAGGCCAAGGTTGAGGAGGATTCATCTGATCCTCTTCCATCTACCCCTTCTTCATTTGAGTACTTTAGCTCTGATGATGAAAATTCATCAGAGTTGAAGTCCTTGGTTTATTGTCAGGGTGAATGGGAGACATTCCCTCCCAATTTTCCCCTTACTGATGAGGATAGAGAATAGATGAAGAGAACAGTGGCTCTGCTTACTGAAGAGATGGAGAGAACAACTGCTGCCTTCTATAAAGTACCGGTACCAAAAGGCAAGGCTAATCTTCAAGAAGGCTCTAGCCGAGAGAAACCAAACCCTCGAAGTCGAGACAATCGACAACGTGAAGGCCAAGATCCAAGACAAAGGAAGAATCCCATCAGACCAACTCCCAAGCCAACCCAGCCAGCTCCACAATCAAGCAACCCTATTCCACAGCCAAGACATCCAACTGCAAGGACACGCTCCAGAACACATCAAAGGCCAACTACCTCAAGCTCTTCCAATCCACCCCCTGAACCAAGACAGCCACTTCCAGTCCCCCATGTTTATGAAGAGATCAGTCGCCAGAGAGGAAGGAGGTTCATGCCTGATAATCTGGGTAAGGGTAAAGAGAAGATGGAATAGGTGGTAGGGTTTAGGTAGATTGATGTTAGAAGGTTGGAATGATGATTTGAATGAAGTTGATAAGAAGCTTTTGAAACCCGTAATCTTTTGTAATCAGCAACTGAATGTGCTTATCTTTCTTATGATGAATGAAAATCACTGTCTTTAGTTTAAATTCCAAGCATTAAGATAAAGAAAACTGCAAAACAAAGTTAACTAACAAAAGACACTGAAAAACCTGCAAAACAAAATTAGAGAAACACAAGCATAATCATGAATGAAAAACAAGACAAAAATACAAGCATTAGCCTCCCCTTAGGCTAATGACACCCTTCACACCAGCAAACATAATTACAACAACATGATTAACCAAACAGGACATTTACCAAGGATATCATGGAGAATAAGCCATTCCCCCTCCAAAGATTTGATTAGAATAGGCATGCCTGAAATCCCTCTGAAAATATGAAGAGGTACCAGCAGGAATGGTTCCCTGAATATCAGCAGAAACAGAGGAACCAACATGAACAGGTCTATCAGCAGGAAAGGGAGCCCTATAAAAGTTCATTCCTGCTGCTTGTGGAACATATGGTGGTATTTGTTTAACATTTTTCCACAATGATCTGGTTTGTTGGTGCCCACCTTTCATTCTTTTCTCATGAAAATCACAATCTTTGATAAGATGATATTGACTACCACACACAAAACATGTCTTCTTCCTAACAGACTTGTTCTTACTACAACTTTTCTTAATGTAGACACTGTTATCACTAGTGGAACTAGAGACACATCTGCTTTTAACAAAATTAATTGAGCTGTTATCTGAAAAGACTGATTTAGAAGCAGATTTATCATCAATTGAACTTGAGAGCTTATGATATTTGGGTGTGGTTGATTTTTCACTTGAGTCACATGAAACAAAGTCTTTAGATTCTGCTTCTGTGGACTTGTCACTTGTAGAGCAAGAGACACAATCATTAGGTTTAGGTAGATCTTTTAACTTTTGACCATAAACCATTTGTGATTCATTTGAGTCAATGTCAGAGACTGAATTAACAGGGACAGGCTTAAAGACTCCTCTGATAGGTGGAGGAACAACATTCATTCCTCCTTCTTTCACATACTTAACAGGTATTTGGTAGTCTACAGGTTCAGGGTTAAAAACACTGTACTCATTAGGATCATAAAATTGATTTGGCCCTATCAGGTTACCATAACCTAAACCTCTTTTAGTTTTTGTAGACATAGAACTATCGACTAACTTGTTTAGGTTTTTAGATGAATCTTTCCATTTATCAAACCTAGCCAAGGCATTATCTAGTTTAGATTGCAAATCCTGTTTCTCTAACACCACCTTAGCTTTTTGAGACTCAGTATATTTAAGTTCATTAGTGGTGTTTTTCAAGTCTCTCTCTAAAACCCTTATCTTTTCTTCATAAGCTAACTGATTATTTTGAAACCAAACTTTTTGTTTTTCTAATGTTTTGACTGCATTGTCATACGCTTGAACCTTAATAAAGTATTCATTATACTTAGATTTCATGTCATCGTATTCATTATTAAGAGTTGAGTATAATTCTTGACAAGAAGGATTACATCTTTGTACCTGAGATGGGAACCCCAACAGAGCATATTCTTCCACATTTCCTTTTGTTTCATAGGATTCATCTTTATCAGTCAGCATTTCCATAGACTTATTATGGAACAAACTCCTAATCTTCCTTGCACACATTTCAAATCCATCACCTGATAGCGACATTGTGAAAAGATTCAAGAGAGACACTTCAACTATGTTTCCTTCTTTATCAGAGATCCTCACCAGGCTCTGATACCACTTGTAGGATCGAGTACTTCGAGCTTGATTGAGCTTGGTTAAACAAGAACCTCTGTATGGAATACAAGTGTTTATGAGGAAACTAAACAACAAGTATAATAAAGAAGAAAGCTAATGATCCTCTATGGATCAGACTATGAACTAAGAAAGGTGTTATTGAATATTGAAATCGTTAAAAGTATATCAAACATATGGACGGGATGTTTCTTTTATAACAATAAGAAATCCTAACCCTAACCCGTCTTACAAGAAAACGTGTGAAGAGATAAAGGTCAATCTCTTCTAAAAATAAATCTAACAAACTTTCTAAACCTACGGATAACAAATAGTAACTATCCGCAGCAATAAGCCTCATCGGCAGAAACAAAACAATACTATCGGCAGGAACCAACCGCAGCAGCAATGCAACACTATCGGCAGGAACCAGTCTTCACTATCGGCAGCAATGAGAAACTCCTTATTTCTCATATCCCAACAATCCTCCCATCACTGAGAAACTATTATTTCCCAGAGATCCTAACAATCTCAAAGGATACTCAGACTCTGACTATGCTGGATGCAACATAGACAAAAAAAGCACCTCAGGCTCTTGCCAAATACTTGGTGGGAAATTAGTCTGTTGGAGTGCTAAAAAGCAACAATCAGTTTCCTTGTCCTCAGCTGAGGCTGAATATGTTGCAGCAGCTAGTTGTTGTGCAAATGTACTCTGGATGAAAAGTCAACTCAGTGACTATGGAATTCAGTATAAGATGGTACCCATCTTTTGTGATAACACAAGTGCAATTGCAATCTCAAACAACCCTGTTCTTCATCAGAGAACAAAACACATTGATATCAGACATCATTTCATCAGGGACCATGTCATGAATGGTGACATTGAATTACACTTCATCCCTACTGAATATCAGTTAACTGATATCTTCACCAAACCTTTGGATGAACCAACTTTCACAAGGTTGAAAGCTGAATTAGGAATGTTGGATATAGAAAATCAGTCCACTGATTGAAATCTTTCCAACTGAAGTGTAAATTCTTAAAACCTCAGGTCCCTGACTCAATGTGTATATCAGTGAAAATCATCTCACTGAATTCTCAACCTCAGGAACTAAACCCAAGTTCCTGAAATGTTGAGGGTTCAGGAACTAAACCCAAGTTCCCGAATCCTTGTTTCTCAGGAATCATTCCATATTCCTGAATCATCAGTGACTAATCCCAAGTCCCTGAAATACCATCACTGAATGAAAGATCATTCAGGACCCTGAAAAGGACATTAAATACTGACTTAAATGCTCTACGTATCTAGTTAGTAAATGTCCGAGGTTGGTAACTGAACTCATATTTAATTTAAGAATATTTGTTCTTTTTGCCTTTCTGGCTTCCACCTTTGGGCCACCACATTCCCACTTGGCATTAAATGCCTCTCCAATCACATTACAAATATGTGATGACTCATCTCTGCAAAGTGCACTTTTGCAGAACTGCTCAACTGTTCACTTCGACTGTTGCGCCAAACCAAGAAAGTGGAGTGTTGGCATTAAATGCGGATCCCAAAACATATTATTCAAAACAATTTCCAATAATTCCTTTTGAATAAATTAAGATCGCTCAAATGTCCAAAACACCCCCATCTCCACTTTCCTATAAATACCCCAACCAAAAGAAACACACACACATTTTTATAGAATCTTAAGCAAAACTCTGCCATTTTTAATTCTCAAAAACAATTTGTGTATGTATTCTTAAGCTTTAGAAACCCATAAATCTTAGTCAAACCTAGACTTACCCCCAAATGGCTTCTTCTAAAGCTGTGAAATACGCCCCTAATGTGGATTTCACAATGGAGGGTGTAGACCTAACTAAAAACAATGTGGTGGGAAATTTCTCGTATCCACAAATCTACCCAGCCTACAAGAACGTTATGAAATTTCTTCGTAATTGTTTTCTTGCAAAGGCTTTCACCCACTCCCCCTCAGTCATCTACCATGACTATTTGAGGGAATTCTGGTGTACGGCTGTGGCTACCAGCCCCAAAGACACCAAAGAGTCAATCATCACCTTCACAGTGATGAATGGGAGCAGAACCCTCTCCTTTGACTACTCAACCTTCATCAAAGCCACAGGCCTTGACTTTGCTGAAGCGTTTTCTCCCAACCCTACTGATCAGGACATAAAGAATGAACTGATCTTTCTTGCACCCCATGACCCCAGACGTCCTACAACGTCTGCGGGAGGCTTACTGAGAAGGCTCCAGTAGTCAAAACATGGTTCCATCCTATTTGGAGGATACTGATGACATTTGTCATTCAGGTCCTGGGTGGAAATAAATCCTCTACCGAGCAGTTGAACTCATCACAACAATTGATGTTGTTCAGTCTCCTTGAGGGTACAAAAATTGACATCGGAGGAATAATCTTCCGAGACCTTGTTGCTAAGCTCTCAGGAAAACATAGGCAAAGGCATATGTCCTATCCTAGATTTGTTTCCTGTGTGCTTCAGGACCTACTTGGTTCTGACTATGTGAGGCCTGATGCAGAAGGTACGAAGCCTGACGTCCTGCACAAGTCAAACTTCACTAGTAGCATCAGTGAGGTTACACATATTGCCCTGACTGAATACATGCAATCAGTCATTCAGGGTAATGACGTTATCTCTCCAGTTCCTTCACCGACCAAAAAGGTGAAGAAGACAAAGAAGGGTCAGTCCAGCCAGGTGGTTAGACCCAAGCCACTCGCCACTAGAGACTGACCCTCAAAACCAACTCAACCTTAAAAAGAGGTTGAAAAAGGCCGAGACCTCTGAGACACCCATTTCTGAGACCCTCTTGACCTCAAAACAAAGGCCAACGGAAGTCACTGAGCAATCATCCTCAGTGACCTCGGGCACACCCATTCCACATGGTCCAACTGACATAAACAAGTCAGAGGGATCAGGAAGCATTCCCCCCTCACATCCCGATGAAGGAACTGTCAAAAAACAATCAGTTCCCAAAGGAGAAAAGGGTTCTAAATCCTCGGTAAGGCAGCACTACCTTACTGAGAAGGGGACCCACAAACATTCACATCCCGCTAACGTTCCTGAGCAATCACCCTCAGGATCTCAGGGAGAAAAGGATCCTAAATCCCCTGAAGGACAGCACAATCCTGATGGGAAGGGGGTCCACAAACTCTCACAATCAGTACCTAGTGACACTACTGGGAAGCACCCATCAGTAGTTGAAGGTGCTAAGGGGGACAAAGACTCAGAGGGAAAGAAACAACCCGCTGATATGGAACCCATCAACCCCTCAGGCGGATCCAGTCTCTCAGGAACTGCCCCCAAAAGCCAGGCTAGTGTTACCCCAGTTATTATGGCTAGTCAGGTTGAGCAAACCCACTCAGTTATTATGACAACGGGGTCAGGACCTGACCAAACCGAAGGCAAGTCTTTTTATAAAGAGGAGCCGGTTGATTTTTTGGGTATTGAGTCCATGGGGGACTTTCAGGCTTTTATTGAGTCTGATGAAGAGCTCAGGGAAGAGAGTGATGAGGAAATTTTTGAGGCAGGTGAGGATATGGAAACTGATGTACAACCTGAACAACCTGAACAATCACATCAGTCATTGGTATGTGCTTAAACACATACCTTTTCTTAACCAAAAACCGGACCAAAATAACCAAAAACCCGACCAACATGCCAAAAGATATTGTGTTTTTGTGTTTTTGTATGTGCAGGGATGGATATCGTGAAAACCGACAAAAGACACAAGAGAATCAAGAAAACGAGCACGAGATACGGAATAGGCTCAGAACCAGAACCGGGAAAGAATATATTTTCAAAAAGTCAACCGTGGTCCTCCAAGTATAAGAGATCGTCAAATTCAGCCCTTGGATCATCTTTAAAAATATGGCAGCAAAGGTCCCTTGAAAATCCAAGAACTTACATATTTAGTCCCTACATTTAAAACCCTTAACTCTTTTAAAACATTAAATCCGGATCCCTTAATTCCTTAAACTAAACCTTTAAACCGGATCCCATTTTAAAATAATCCCACAAGCCCAATCCACATCCTAAACCCACCACACTACACAACCCAGCCCAGTCCAAACTCTATACCCGATCCACCCCCATCTTTATTAACTAAAACTCGGTCAACCCACCCTTTCTCAGTCAAACAAAATAAAAATACTCACACAACCCTTTCTCTTATCCCCGCCCAATTCACCCTCAACCCAGAAATTACCACTATTCACTTAGAACCCTAGAATTACCGTACGCATCTTTACTTAAATTAAGGGCAATTAAGTCAATCATTGGTCTTCCAGAAGCATGTCAGAAGCGTGTTAGAGCTAAAGAAGCAAAAAAGGGACACATGGCAGGCTCTCATTGGTTCGAACACCTCAGAGGATCTAATCCGAGGGCCATGATTGATGGGACGTGATCTAAGGGTGATGATAGCTGTGGATACACACGGATTGCCAAGGTGGCATAGCCCAGAAGGTTCGGCTATAGTCTATAAATAGGAGAGGTTCTTCTCATTTTTCAGTGTGTAATTTTTTTTAGCAATGTTATGCTGCCAATTTATTTTATGAATTGTAATTTTTTTTTTCAATCTTGTACTCAGCTGTCGAATCAATAAAAATTTAGTTTAATTTCAAAGTAGCTTAATCTCTTATTGAGTTTTATTTTAATTGTCATTTACTACTTATTCAGTTTAGATCAGTAATTGTTGGATTGTTTTAGTTTATCATTTCAGTTGTTTACTTCATATTGAAAAAAAATAAAAACAGAAAATTCTAAAAAATAAAAAAAAATATTTGTTTCAAGTTCAAAATCAAGCTTCAACAAGCTTCTTTTCTGTTTTACCAAGCTCTTATAAGCTCAGTAGCTTTTGAGAGATTGTTTAGAGGTACATCAGTTCATTTGACTCAAAGTTCTTGGTGGTCAACAAAAGTCAACAATGGGTTGAAAATGGTGATTCTGGGTTTAAATTGATAGTTCAATCAGAGAATTGGAAGTGATTGGCCTATCTAAAAGATAGGCTTGGATCAAAGGTTATCCCTGTTCAGCTGGGATTAAGTTTTGTAAGTTCTCATTTTAATCTTTAGTCCTTTTATTGCATGTTTAATGTTAAGTAGTTTATAATCTGTTAGTCTAGTATAATTTGCTACTTGTTTGAGTTCATTTTAGTAGATTTTATGCTTAATGAATGCTCTTGTTATGCTGTTACATGTTCTATTTGATTTATGGTGTGCTACTGCTTCATTTTGATCAAACTGCTTCTAGTTGTTCTGGTTGTTGTTTGCTGAGTTTTATGGCTTATTTAGCTTCTATTGTGTTGATTTAATCTGTTTGCAGCTTAAAATCAGTAGGGTGTAGCTAATAATTAATAGCTGTAGTGTTAAATTGCATATTAAGGAGTGTTTGGAACTAACTGTTATGCTGTGTTCTTGAGGTTTGTTGCTGTTGTTTTTGGTTGTTATTAGTTGCACTAGGTTCTATTAGATCAGAATTAGTATAAAATTTATAGGTTATAAGTAAAAAAAGTCAAAGTTAGCATTAAACCTTGATTTTGTGTTGATTTTGCTGTCATTGTTGCTGCCACAGTAGTTTTAGGTGCAAATTAGTGTAACCAAGGATAATTAGGACTTATACAAGCTTATTATATCAGTTATAACTAGATTTGATCATTGTAATCTCATAAAAGTCAAACTAGTGATTTTAGGTAAAAAGTCAAAACTACAGCATTGACAGTTTTCATCATCTGTTCTTAGGCCTTATTAGAACAGAAATTGGCCACTTGTGATAGGGCTTTAGGTGGTTTTAGATATTAAGTAGTATAGGCTAGCATTTGCCCCACTCATTTTCTGGTTTGGAGATCATTTGGACTGCTTATAAGCTTTTGCAAGTTAAGTGTTTAAAATAAGTCTGCTATCTCAAATTTATGCTACTCATTTTCTCAGCTGAACTTTGTTAAATTTGGATTAGCAATTGAGTATTCGTGATAGGGTTTTTAGATATTATTAATCTCTGCTGGTCCAGCTTTCCAAATCAGTTTTCGATTTCAAAATTGATTAAGTTTTGAGCGATTTACAAGCATTTGAAATGTGCTAGTTAAAACTGATTTCTGGATAACTAAGTGTTCTTAAGTTTCTGGTGTTGTCGCATTTGGTCCCTAATCTTTTTGTTTAAGTTTAAATCGGGTCTGGTAGTTCTTAGTAATAAAATAGTTTGGTTATTAGCCGATTTAGTCCCTGTCTTTTATAAAAACGTTTTGAGTTTTTAAACAAGTTTCAGGAACTACAGTTTTAGTCCTCGTCTTTTGTTTCAAAACATTTTTAGTTTTAATTAAGTTTCCGAAATTACATTTTCAATCCCCTTAGTTTTTATAAACTTTTTCTTTATTTTCTTTTATTAACTTAGTTTTAGTAAATTACATTTTTAGTCCTTTAAGTTTTTAGCTTTGCATTTTTAGATTTATTTCTTCTCTATTAAATTTTTAACTCTCGGGATTAGCCCGGGATTTGCGTTATTTGATTTCTTTTACATTTTATTCATTATTTGTGCTTTTATTTGTTAACGTAAATTGTTTTTTCTATATTTTAGTGTAAACAATACCAAAAATAATCTTTCACGTCACTTATTCACTTCACATATTCACGACTCCGATTCGACTTATTCGCCGTCAAACCTTCGTTGGGAGAACGACCCGGGGGAATTGTATTCGTTACAATTTCTTTGGACTCAAAAATAAAAAAATAAATATATATTACATCAATTAAATGGCGCCGCTGCCGGGGAAGGCTTGAAACGAGTGCGTCGATTTCGTCCGTTGTTTTTGTGATTTGAAGATCCTTCCTTGGAAGTTATTGTTTTTTATAAAAAAATAAAAAAAAAAATACAAAAATATAATAAATAAAACACTTTTCCTAAAAGTGTTTTCATAAATACATCTTAATAAACATCCTCGGTCTTCCGTTGAAGGAGGGCGGTTGTAAACCATTCCAAATAACAACAAAACAAATCGTGAAATTGATCGTTATCGGATTACTTTATTACTACAACCTAATTACGGGGTTTAAGGAAGCTTGACATTAAATTGTCGAGCTGAAGAAGGCGGGTTTTTAAGCATCTTCGGAGCTACCTTTGCCTTCCCGCCACGCTGCGCGTAGTTTTAAAGGAAACGGTTACGGTTAACGTAACGGTTACCAAAAAGAAAATAAAGTCTTTTGTTTTTTCAATATATTAAAAAAGCCAAAAATAATTCCCAACCAAAAATACAAAAAGATTTTTGATTTTCATTTTTGTTTCCTTTTTGGTGTATGAACACCCGCTCATCTTCTCAAAATCTTATTTCTCCATTATCAAATCCTGAAAGGGTAATTCGACACACACACCGTATTCATTTCCCAAACGTTGAAGAAATGAATCACGACAATCAAGCTCCTCCGGTGGAGCCTAATCAAGGAGCACAACCGGGCCCCGACCTCCGTCCGATGGAGGAACAACTTCAAACACCATTTAATGGTGTGCGAAGGGCCATTGTGATTCCCGACATACTTGCTAATCAATTTGAAATCAATCACGGGTTATTGAACCTCATCACTAGTATCTCTTACCATGGGTTCGAGAGTGAAGATCCTCACATTCACATTAGGAACTTCACGGATATAGTTGAGACCATTAAGCTTAATCAAGTATCATATGATGCGATCAAGATGAAGTTATTTCCTTTCTCCCTTAAGGGAGCGGCTCGAACTTGGCTTGAGAAGGAACCCCCAAACTCGATTTATACTTGGGGTGACCTAGCTTCAAAGTTCGTGAACCATTTCTATCCTCCTTCTAAGATTTCTAATCTCCGCGCTCAAATCTTACGTTTCCAACAAGCCTTTGATGAATCGTTCAGCGAGGCTTGGGATCGGTTTAAGGAGTTGTTGGAGAAATGTCCGAACCACGGTTTTTCGGAGCTTCATCAAATCGATACCTTTTATAATGGTTTGAGTCTTGCCGATCAAGATTCACTCAATTCGGCGGCCGGTGGAAACTTATTGGCTCGTAATACTCGAGAGGCATTCGGAATAATTGAAAACAAAGCTCGTGTGAGAAATTCAAGGAGCAAGCTTCAAACGTCTAGTGCTAGTAGTAAGAACAATGAAGAAGTTATGAATGCTCTCGCCGCACTTAATAAGAAATTCGATTCATTTGTTATTGAGAAAACACCCAATCAAGTCAATGTTATTAACCATGGTTGTGAAATATGTGGTGGTCCTCATTCTTATTTCGAGTGTCCGGCCACCGGGGCTTATGGACACGAGAATGTGTATGCTACTAATTCGGGTGGTAATGGTTACCAACCCCAAGGAGATCGTAATCTCCTTAGCTACCGTTCAAACAATTCACTTGGACCACCACCGGGATTCAATAATCAAAGTCAAAATCAAGGTCAAAACCGTAATCAAGTGAACAATAATCAAAATCGTGCAAATAATGGTTTTCAAAACAATGGTTTTAATCAACATCAAAACCGGGGTTTTCAAGGAAATCAAAATCAAGGGAATTTTTATGGGAATTTCAATGCTAATCAAGGAAATATGAATCAAAATCAAGGAAATTTTCATAATCAAGGTTTCAATAACAACAACCGAGGGCAAAATTTTAATCAAAATCAAAATGTTGTTCCAAATCCGCCACCCTCGGATGAGATTCTTCGACAATTAATGCTTCAAAATCAAAATATGATGAGAACTCAAGAGTTGTTAACTAAGGAAATGAGTGAGATTAAGAAACGTTTAAATGATCAACCCTCGGGTTCGGGTACTACTTCTCTTCCAAGCAACACGATCGCAAACCCGAGGGGAGACGTTAAAGCGATCACAACACGTAGTGGTGTTTTTTATGATGGACCTACGGCTCCGACTACCTCTTCTTCTCTTCCTTCCAAGGTAGTCGCCCGTGAAACCGAGGTGACAACGGATACGACACTTCCTACTAATAACGGAAGGACCGAAGACATCCAACCTCCGGTTGTCCAATCGTCAAAAGGAAAAGGGAAAGTTGATTTTGAACAAGAGGTTCCCGTTAAGATAAAACTTCCGTATCCATCGCGACTTGATGAACAAAAGCACCATGATAAGAATACGCATCAGATGGAGAAATTCTATCAAATCTTTCAAGATATGAGTTTCGAAATTAGCTTTGCGGATGCTGCTCTCTTAATGCCGAAGTTTGCATCGATGGTAAAGAATTTGTTGAGTAACAAAGATAAATTGTTTGAGATGGCAAAAACAACCCCGTTAAATGAACAATGTTCCGCGGTTCTCCTTAAAAAGCTTCTGGAAAAGCTTGGAGATCCCGGAAAGTTCCTTATTCCGTGCAATTTTCCGGGGATGGTTCAATGTTTCGCCTTGGCCGATCTTGGCGCTAGCATTAACCTAATGCCTAAGTCCGTTTGGGAAAAATTATCTCTCCCTGCTCTCACTCCGACCCGGATGACTCTCGAGCTTGCGGATCGATCAATTACTCGACCAATTGGAATAGCCGAAGATGTCTACGTTAATGTGGGAAAGTTCCATTTTCCGGCCGACTTTGTGATTATCGAATTTGATGCCGATCCCCGAGTTCCTCTCATTCTCGGGAGGGGATTCTTAAGAACCGGGCGTGCGTTGATTGATGTTTATGATGAAGAGATTACCTTGCGAGTTGGTAATGAAGCCGTGACTTTCGATTTGGATCAAACCGCGAGATACTCCTCCAACGATAATTGCATGTCCGTAAACCGTATTGATATTATTGACGTTACTACGAAGGAGTATGCTCAAGAGATTCTCGGTTTTTCTAGTGGCAGTCCCACTTTGGATTCTTCTTCTACCTCTATTAATGATTCTTCTCCGTCTACTATTTCTTCACCGATCATCTCCGACTCTTCCCCGTCCCTCACTCCGTTTGAGGGAGGTGATTTCTTTTTGGAAGAGGTCAATGAGTTTCTTGCTACTGACACATCTTCTTCAACGGAAGATGATGATTCTTATTATGATCCGGAGGGGGATATTCTTATGCTTGAACAACTTTTGAACGAAGACCCTACCCCTTTTTCCCCTCCGATGGACCTTAAAATGGCCGACGTTAAGGAAATTAAGCCGTCTATTGAAAATCCTCCGGAGCTTGAGCTCAAGGATTTACCTCCTCATCTTGAATATGCTTTCTTGGGAGATTCCGATACATTTCCCGTCATCATTTCAAAAGCTCTCAAAGATGAGGAGAAGACCAAACTCTTAGACGTGCTTAAAAAGCATAAAAGTGCCATTGCTTGGCAGATCTCCGACATAAAGGGTATTGACCCTAAATTCTGCACCCATAAGATCTTATTGGAAGATAATTTCAAACCCGCTGTTCAGCAACAGAGACGGGTTAACCCAAAAATCCATGATGTCATAAAAAAGGAAGTTATTAAACTCCTTGACGCAGGGATGATTTATCCGATCTCGGATAGCTCATGGGTTAGTCCCGTCCACTGTGTGCCTAAAAAGGGTGGAATGACCGTCATTACAAATGAAGAAAATGAGTTAATTCCCACACGTCTCGTCACCGGATGGAGAGTGTGTATCGATTACCGAAAACTCAACGATGCTACCCGTAAAGACCATTTCCCATTACCGTTTATGGACCAAATGCTTGAGCGTTTGGCGGGAAATGAGTTCTATTGTTTTCTCGATGGCTTTTCCGGGTATTTTCAAATACCAATTGATCCCCAAGATCAGGAAAAGACCACCTTCACATGTCCTTATGGAACATTTGCCTACCGACGCATGCCTTTCGGCTTGTGCAATGCTCCGGGCACGTTTCAAAGGTGCATGATGGCCATATTCCATGATATGATCGAGACGACGATGGAGGTCTTTATGGATGACTTCTCGGTTTATGGAAATTCTTTCTCCTCGTGCCTCTCCCATTTAGAGAAAATGCTTGAACGGTGTGAAAGCACCAATCTCGTTCTAAATTGGGAGAAGTGCCACTTCATGGTTAAAGAGGGCATAGTCCTCGGCCATAAGATTTCCAAATCTGGGATTGAGGTCGATCGAGCTAAAGTCGATGTTATCGCTAAGCTACCTCATCCCACTACCGTTAAAGGAATCCGTAGTTTCCTTGGTCATGCCGGTTTCTACAGACGATTTATTCAAGACTTCTCAAAAATCGCCCGGCCTCTGACCCATCTTCTTGAAAAAGATGCTCCGTTCATCTTCTCTCCCGAATGCATCGAAGCATTCGAGGTTCTCAAAAAGAAACTGACTGAAGCTCCCATCTTGGCTGCCCCCGACTGGGACTTGCCCTTTGAGCTAATGTGTGATGCAAGCGATTATGCTATCGGTGCAGTCCTGGGGCAACGCAAGTCCAAATACTTCCAACCGATACACTATGCTAGCAAGACAATGACCAATGCTCAATCTCATTACACTACTACTGAGAAAGAGTTGTTGGCCGTTGTCTACGCTTTTGAGAAATTTAGACCGTATCTTGTCTTATCAAAAAGCATAGTGTATACGGATCATTCTGCTCTAAAGTATCTCTTAGCAAAACAAGATGCTAAACCGAGATTACTTCGGTGGATTCTTCTGCTCCAGGAATTTGACATTATCATTCGTGATAAAAAAGGAGCAGAGAATCTAGCCGCTGATCATTTGTCCAGACTGGAAAATCCCCATCAAAGTGATCTCGAGAAAAAGGAAATCACCGAAACATTTCCTCTCGAGACACTTGGGAAAATATCTTCTAAGAATGATCCGAGTACCCCATGGTTTGCTGATTACGCAAATTACCATGCGGGGAATTTTGTGGTGAAAGGGATGTCGTCCCAGCAGAAAAAGAAGTTTTTCAAAGATGTTAAACATTATTTCTGGGACGATCCCTACTTATTCCGGATATGTGCCGATCAAGTGATAAGACGGTGTGTGCATGGCCAAGAAGCCGTTGACATCCTCAACGCTTGCCATAATGGACCCACGGGGGGACATCATGGTGCCAGCTACACCGCTAAAAAAATCTTTGATTCTGGATTCTATTGGCCAACAATCTACCGCGATGCCCACGACTTGGTGAAGTCTTGTGACTTTTGCCAACGTCAAGGAAAAATCTCGCAAAAAGACGAAATGCCTCAAAATGCAATTCAAGTCTGTGAGATTTTTGACGTGTGGGGCATCGATTTCATGGGGCCATTCCCATCTTCACGAGGGAATAAGTATATCCTCGTGGCCGTCGATTACTTGTCAAAATGGGTTGAAGCTAAAACGCTCCCCACTAACGACGCCCGAGTGGTTGTTAAGTTCTTAAAAATCTCTTCTCCCGATTCGGAACTCCTCGTGCTATAATCAGTGATCGTGGTACTCACTTCTGCAATGATCAATTTGCAAAAGTTATGCTCAAGTATGGTGTCACTCACCGACTTTCTACCGCGTATCACCCGCAAACAAGCGGACAAGTCGAGGTTTCGAATCGTGGATTGAAACGTATCCTTGAAAGAATCGTTGGTGAAAATCGAACCTCGTGGGCCGAAAAATTGGATGATGCTTTATGGGCTTTCCGAACCGCTTTCAAGACACCCATTGGGTGTACTCCTTACAAGCTGGTTTACGGAAAGGCCTGCCATCTGCCCATCGAGCTCGAGCATAAGGCATATTGGGCTTTGAAACATGCCAATTTTGACCTTAAGACCGCGGGTGATCACCGTAAGCTCCAAATTAATGAATTAAATGAGCTTCGGGATCAAGCCTACGAGAACTCTTTGGTCTACAAAGAGAAAACAAAGAGGATTCATGACTCTAAGATTAAAAACCGCATTTTCAATGTTGGTGATCGAGTCCTCCTTTTCAATTCTCGGCTAAAGATTTTCTCGGGCAAACTCAAAACCCGCTGGTCTGGGCCATTCACCATCACTCAAGTTTTTCCATATGGAACCGTCGAGTTAGCTCAAAATGACGGTCCAAACTTTAAGGTGAATGGTCATAGGTTGAAGCACTATTTTGGAGGGGACGTACCATCCCTGGTTGTCCCGGATCTCCAAAATTTCCCCATGGACAAATAAATTCGGGGTCGAGTCAAGCTCATGTGACTCGGTTAACAAAAACAAGCGCTTCGTGGGAGGCACCCCATGCTTATCCATCTATCTTCTTTCTATTTTCTTAATAAAGAGGAGGGGATCCTCTCCCATATCTTGTGTCTCGTTGTTTTTCTGTGATGTGTCCAGGAATGCTGATGATGAAGACTCTCGTGCTCGTAGTTTCCTTCACGCTACTCGAGTTTCATCATCCGCTGCTTATCCAATATCCAAAATCTTATCGTTTTACATCTATCTTTTGGCATAATTAATAAACGGCCTTAGATTTACGTAGGAGAACCCTTACCTTTAAGACATTGAGGACAATGTCTCGTTTTAGTCTGGGGGGGTAATCTTGCGATTTGATTTTTGCCTTGCATTTTTGTATTTTCTCAGGCAACCCCGTTTTTCCTCCAAAAATTGAAAAAATCCAAAAAAAAAAAAATGAGAAAAATTTTAAAAATTTTGTGCAAAAATATAATAAGTTTTGACATTTTTGTTGACTTTCCGCTGGGTAGAGTAGGAATAAAATTTTGACTTGACCGGGCGTGTTGAGCCCTAGCTTGTTCTCTTAACCAATGATGATCATATAAGCTTATGCTAGTCTTGTACACAAGGAGCTGCTCTTTTGTAAGTTCCCGTACTTCACTTTATACATGCATGGCTTTAAAGCTTTCGCTAGTCTTTTACATAAGGAACTAGAAAACGCGAATTCTTTTCAAGAATTTGCAAGTTTCTGTAACTGACTTTATATATGCGTGGCTGATTATCGGCTAAGTATTCGCCGATTTCATTATTTGAGATTTTTAAATGTGCGAAGAGCGAGAAATGATAGAATTTATTTAGAAGTTAGATGCCGAACGTGGAGTAGTTGGTTCTCTTTAGAGCTCGTCGTAGGTACTTGTGGCCTTTTGCTCCCATAAAATTGTTTCACCCCATATATTGTATAAATAATTAAAGATATTTAGGTTTAGAACGAAATTTAGTTCTCCATCTTCTTAAAAGAATTTTTGCTCTAAAAATTGGGTACACATCAAGGTCCCGTATTGAGTGAATAAGTTGTAAAGTGCTCTTAGATTTCGGATTGAGATCGGACCTTGGATCCTTACTTCTAAAGGCGGTAAGGTCTTGGATTTAAACCGTGAAGGTTCGTTTTCTAAGGGTTACTATTGTATGTTTGATGTCTTGGAAACACCCGGTAATCCCGTGGTATTAAGTTATTGAGTGAAGAAAAGTTTGAGTTAAAAAAAAAAAAAAAAAAAAAAAAATGTATGTTGAGATGTATGGATTTTGTGCTTAATGTGTTAGACAAGTTGTTGGCACGTGAGGTGCATGTGAATGACCCTAGATCAGGCACATGAGGTGCACGTGGTGTTTCTCCACAACTTATGTCTACATGTTTGTATGAGTTCTTTAGTCTTTGACGTATGTAATAACCTTGATTTGGACCTCATTTTTAAGGCAAATTTTCTTGCAAGAAGATGGAAAACTACTTAGCGTTTTAAACTTGGTATCTTTATCGGAATAATAATTATAAAATCGAGAAGATTATGAAGAAATTCATTTCTCTCACAAAAATAAAATAAGTAGAAACAAAAATAAGAAGATGGGAGCAAGAGGTTCTTACACAAGTAACTTCCATGAGTAGTGTTGGCATCTAATTTCTAAGTAGGTTGTGATCTCGTTTATAAGCTTAGTTTGGGAGCATGTGAAAAATCAAGGACGAAGAATTTTATCCTTATGGTCACTCCTCTATGAGTTGTGTTTCTACTCTATGACCCTAAAAATTATCGTTAGATAATGATTGTCAACAAAACCGTCACTTGAATAATAAGAAAAATGCAAAAATAGAATAAAAGGAAAATTCGGGGAGTTTTTTAAAGCTTAAGATTTCTTGATCTCTTTTGAAAATTTTGCTACTTCTCAAAGTTAGTAAAAAGAGATTGGAACTTTTCGGTTTTAAAAACGTGTTTTTATAACATTGCATGAGGACATTGCAATAGCTTAGTCTGGGGGAATTTGGTATGTGCTTAAACACATACCTTTTCTTAACCAAAAACCGGACCAAAATAACCAAAAACCCGACCAAAATGCCAAAAGATATTGTGTTTTTGTGTTTTTATGTGCAGGGATGGATATCGTGAAAACCGACAAAAGACACAAGAAAATCAAGAAAACGAGCACGAGATACGGAATAGGCTCAGAACCAGAACCGGGAAAGAATATATTTTCAAAAAGTCAACCGTGGTCCTCCAAGTATAAGAGATCGTCAAATTCAGCCCTTGGATCATCTTTAAAAATATGGCAGCAAAGGTCCCTTGAAAATCCAAGAACTTACACATTTAGTCCCTACATTTAAAACCCTTAACTCTTTTAAAACATTAAATCCGGATCCCTTAATTCCTTAAACTAAACCTTTAAACCGGATCCCATTTTAAAATAATCCCACAAGCCCAATCCACATCCTAAACCCACCACACTACACAACCCAGCCCAGTCCAAACTCTATACCCGATCCACCCCCATCTTTATTAACTAAAACTCGGTCAACCCACCCTTTCTCAGTCAAACAAAATAAAAATACTCACACAACCCTTTCTCTTATCCCCGCCCAATTCACCCTCAACCCAGAAATTACCACTATTCACTTAGAACCCTAGAATTACCGTACGCATCTTTACTTAAATTAAGGGCAATTAAGTCAATCATTGGTCTTCCAGAAGCATGTCAGAAGCGTGTTAGAGCTAAAGAAGCACAAAAGGGACACATGGCAGGCTCTCATTGGTTCGAACACCTCAGAGGATCTAATCCGAGGGCCATGATTGATGGGACGTGATCTAAGGGTGATGATAGCTGTGGATACACACGGATTGCCAAGGTGGCATAGCCCAGAAGGTTCGGCTATAGTCTATAAATAGGAGAGGTTCTTCTCATTTTTCAGTGTGTAATTTTTTTTAGCAATGTTATGCTGCCAATTTATTTTATGAATTGTAATTTTTTTTTTTTTTTCAATCTTGTACTCAACTGTCGAATCAATAAAAATTTAGTTTAATTTCAAAGTAGCTTAATCTCTTATTGAGTTTTATTTTAATGTCATTTACTACTTATTCAGTTTAGATCAGTAATTGTTGGATTGTTTTAGTTTATCATTTCAGTTGTTTACTTCATATTGAGAAAAAAATAAAAACAGAAAATTCTAAAAAATAAAAAAAAAATATTTGTTTCAAGTTCAAAATCAAGCTTCAACAAGCTTCTTTTCTGTTTTACCAAGCTCTTATAAGCTCAGTAGCTTTTGAGAGATTGTTTAGAGGTACATCAGTTCATTTGACTCAAAGTTCTTGGTGGTCAACAAAAGTCAACAATGGGTTGAAAATGGTGATTCTGGGTTTAAATTGATAGTTCAATCAGAGAATTGGAAGTGATTGGCCTATCTAAAAGATAGGCTTGGATCAAAGGTTATCCCTGTTCAGCTGGGATTAAGTTTTGTAAGTTCTCATTTTAATCTTTAGTCCTTTTATTGCATGTTTAATGTTAAGTAGTTTATAATCTGTTAGTCTAGTATAATTTGCTACTTGTTTGAGTTCATTTTAGTAGATTTTATGCTTAATGAATGCTCTTGTTATGCTGTTACATGTTCTATTTGATTTATGGTGTGCTACTGCTTCATTTTGATCAAACTGCTTCTAGTTGTTCTGGTTGTTGTTTGCTGAGTTTTATGGCTTATTTAGCTTCTATTGTGTTGATTTAATCTGTTTGCAGCTTAAAATCAGTAGGGTGTAGCTAATAATTAATAGCTGTAGTGTTAAATTGCATATTAAGGAGTGTTTGGAACTAACTGTTATGCTGTGTTCTTGAGGTTTGTTGCTGTTGTTTTTGGTTGTTATTAGTTGCACTAGGTTCTATTAGATCAGAATTAGTATAAAATTTATAGGTTATAAGTAAAAAAAGTCAAAGTTAGCATTAAACCTTGATTTTGTGTTGATTTTGCTGTCATTGTTGCTGCCACAGTAGTTTTAGGTGCAAATTAGTGTAACCAAGGATAATTAGGACTTATACAAGCTTATTATATCAGTTATAACTAGATTTGATCATTGTAATCTCATAAAAGTCAAACTAGTGATTTTAGGTAAAAAGTCAAAACTGCAGCATTGACAGTTTTCATCATCTGTTCTTAGGCCTTATTAGAACAGAAATTGGCCACTTGTGATAGGGCTTTTGGTGGTTTTAGATATTAAGTAGTATAGGCTAGCATTTGCCCCACTCATTTTCTGGTTTGGAGATCATTTGGACTGCTTATAAGCTTTTGCAAGTTAAGTGTTTAAAATAAGTCTGCTATCTCAAATTTATGCTACTCATTTTCTCAGCTGAACTTTGTTAAATTTGGATTAGCAATTGAGTATTCGTGATAGGGATTTTTAGATATTATTAATCTCTGCTGGTCCAGCTTTCCAAATCAGTTTTCGATTTCAAAATTGATTAAGTTTTGAGCGATTTACAAGCATTTGAAATGTGCTAGTTAAAACTGATTTCTGGATAACTAAGTGTTCTTAAGTTTCTGGTGTTGTCGCATTTGGTCCCTAATCTTTTTGTTTAAGTTTAAATCGGGTCTGGTAGTTCTTAGTAATAAAATAGTTTGGTTATTAGCCGATTTAGTCCCTGTCTTTTATAAAAACGTTTTGAGTTTTTAAACAAGTTTCAGGAACTACAGTTTTAGTCCTCGTCTTTTGTTTCAAAACATTTTTAGTTTTAATTAAGTTTCTGAAATTACATTTTCAATCCCCTTAGTTTTTATAAACTTTTTCTTTATTTTCTTTTATTAACTTAGTTTTAGTAAATTACATTTTTAGTCCTTTAAGTTTTTAGCTTTGCATTTTTAGATTTATTTCTTCTCTATTAAATTTTTAACTCTCGGGATTAGCCCGGGATTTGCGTTATTTGATTTCTTTTACATTTTATTCATTATTTGTGCTTTTATTTGTTAACGTAAATTGTTTTTTCTATATTTTAGTGTAAACAATACCAAAAATAATCTTTCACGTCACTTATTCACTTCACATATTCACGACTCCGATTCGACTTATTCGCCGTCAAACCTTCGTTGGGAGAACGACCCGGGGGAATTGTATTCGTTACAATTTCTTTGGACTCAAAAATAAAAAAATAAATATATATTACATCAATTAAATGGCGCCGCTGCCGGGGAAGGCTTGAAACGAGTGCGTCGATTTCGTCCGTTGTTTTTGTGATTTGAAGATCCTTCCTTGGAAGTTATTGTTTTTTATAAAAAAATAAAAAAAAATACAAAAATATAATAAATAAAACACTTTTCCTAAAAGTGTTTTCATAAATACATCTTAATAAACATCCTCGGTCTTCCGTTGAAGGAGGGCGGTTGTAAACCATTCCAAATAACAACAAAACAAATCGTGAAATTGATCGTTATCGGATTACTTTATTACTACAACCTAATTACGGGGTTTAAGGAAGCTTGACATTAAATTGTCGAGCTGAAGAAGGCGGGTTTTTAAGCATCTTCGGAGCTACCTTTGCCTTCCCGCCACGCTGCGCGTAGTTTTAAAGGAAACGGTTACGGTTAACGTAACGGTTACCAAAAAGAAAATAAAGTCTTTTGTTTTTCAATATATTAAAAAAGCCAAAAATAATTCCCAACCAAAAATACAAAAAGATTTTTTATTTTCATTTTTGTTTCCTTTTTGGTGTATGAACACCCGCTCATCTTCTCAAAATCTTATTTCTCCATTATCAAATCCCGAAAGGGTAATTCGACACACACACCGTATTCATTTCCCAAACGTTGAAGAAATGAATCACGACAATCAAGCTCCTCCGGTGGAGCCTAATCAAGGAGCACAACCGGGCCCCGACCTCCGTCCGATGGAGGAACAACTTCAAACACCATTTAATGGTGTGCGAAGGGCCATTGTGATTCCCGACATACTTGCTAATCAATTTGAAATCAATCACGGGTTATTGAACCTCATCACTAGTATCTCTTACCATGGGTTCGAGAGTGAAGATCCTCACATTCACATTAGGAACTTCACGGATATAGTTGAGACCATTAAGCTTAATCAAGTATCATATGATGCGATCAAGATGAAGTTATTTCCTTTCTCCCTTAAGGGAGCGGCTCGAACTTGGCTTGAGAAGGAACCCCCGAACTCGATCTATACTTGGGGTGACCTAGCTTCAAAGTTCGTGAACCATTTCTATCCTCCTTCTAAGATTTCTAATCTCCGCGCTCAAATCTTACGTTTCCAACAAGCCTTTGATGAATCGTTCAGCGAGGCTTGGGATCGGTTTAAGGAGTTGTTGGAGAAATGTCCGAACCACGGTTTTTCGGAGCTTCATCAAATCGATACCTTTTATAATGGTTTGAGTCTTGCCGATCAAGATTCACTCAATTCGGCGGCCGGTGGAAACTTATTGGCTCGTAATACTCGAGAGGCATTCGGAATAATTGAAAACAAAGCTCGTGTGAGAAATTCAAGGAGCAAGCTTCAAACGTCTAGTGCTAGTAGTAAGAACAATGAAGAAGTTATGAATGCTCTCGCCGCACTTAATAAGAAATTCGATTCATTTGTTATTGAGAAAAACACCCAATCAAGTCAATGTTATTAACCATGGTTGTGAAATATGTGGTGGTCCTCATTCTTATTTCGAGTGTCCGGCCACCGGGGCTTATGGACACGAGAATGTGTATGCTACTAATTCGGGTGGTAATGGTTACCAACCCCAAGGAGATCGTAATCTCCTTAGCTACCGTTCAAACAATTCACTTGGACCACCACCGGGATTCAATAATCAAAGTCAAAATCAAGGTCAAAACCGTAATCAAGTGAACAATAATCAAAATCGTGCAAATAATGGTTTTCAAAACAATGGTTTTAATCAACATCAAAACCGGGGTTTTCAAGGAAATCAAAATCAAGGGAATTTTTATGGGAATTTCAATGCTAATCAAGGAAATATGAATCAAAATCAAGGAAATTTTCATAATCAAGGTTTCAATAACAACAACCGAGGGCAAAATTTTAATCAAAATCAAAATGTTGTTCCAAATCCGCCACCCTCGGATGAGATTCTTCGACAATTAATGCTTCAAAATCAAAATATGATGAGAACTCAAGAGTTGTTAACTAAGGAAATGAGTGAGATTAAGAAACGTTTAAATGATCAACCCTCGGGTTCGGGTACTACTTCTCTTCCAAGCAACACGATCGCAAACCCGAGGGGAGACGTTAAAGCGATCACAACACGTAGTGGTGTTTTTTATGATGGACCTACGGCTCCGACTACCTCTTCTTCTATTCCTTCCAAGGTAGTCGCCCGTGAAACCGAGGTGACAACGGATACGACACTTCCTACTAATAACGGAAGGACCGAAGACATCCAACCTCCGGTTGTCCAATCGTCAAAAGGAAAAGGGAAAGTTGATTTTGAACAAGAGGTTCCCGTTAAGATAAAACTTCCGTATCCATCGCGACTTGATGAACAAAAGCACCATGATAAGAATACGCATCAGATGGAGAAATTCTATCAAATCTTTCAAGATATGAGTTTCGAAATTAGCTTTGCGGATGCTGCTCTCTTAATGCCGAAGTTTGCATCGATGGTAAAGAATTTGTTGAGTAACAAAGATAAATTGTTTGAGATGGCAAAAACAACCCCGTTAAATGAACAATGTTCCGCGGTTCTCCTTAAAAAGCTTCTGGAAAAGCTTGGAGATCCCGGAAAGTTCCTTATTCCGTGCAATTTTCCGGGGATGGTTCAATGTTTCGCCTTGGCCGATCTTGGCGCTAGCATTAACCTAATGCCTAAGTCCGTTTGGGAAAAATTATCTCTCCCCGCTCTCACTCCGACCCGGATGACTCTCGAGCTTGCGGATCGATCAATTACTCGACCAATTGGAATAGCCGAAGATGTCTACGTTAATGTGGGAAAGTTCCATTTTCCGGCCGACTTTGTGATTATCGAATTTGATGCCGATCCCCGAGTTCCTCTCATTCTCGGGAGGGGATTCTTAAGAACCGGGCGTGCGTTGATTGATGTTTATGATGAAGAGATTACCTTGCGAGTTGGTAATGAAGCCGTGACTTTCGATTTGGATCAAACCGCGAGATACTCCTCCAACGATAATTGCATGTCCGTAAACCGTATTGATATTATTGACGTTACTACGAAGGAGTATGCTCAAGAGATTCTCGGTTTTTCTAGTGGCAGTCCCACTTTGGATTCTTCTTCTACCTCTATTAATGATTCTTCTCCGTCTACTATTTCTTCACCGATCATCTCCGACTCTTCCCCGTCCCTCACTCCGTTTGAGGGAGGTGATTTCTTTTTGGAAGAGGTCAATGAGTTTCTTGCTACTGACACATCTTCTTCAACGGAAGATGATGATTCTTATTATGATCCGGAGGGGGATATTCTTATGCTTGAACAACTTTTGAACGAAGACCCTACCCCTTTTTCCCCTCCGATGGACCTTAAAATGGCCGACGTTAAGGAAATTAAGCCGTCTATTGAAAATCCTCCGGAGCTTGAGCTCAAGGATTTACCTCCTCATCTTGAATATGCTTTCTTGGGAGATTCCGATACATTTCCCGTCATCATTTCAAAAGCTCTCAAAGATGAGGAGAAGACCAAACTCTTAGACGTGCTTAAAAAGCATAAAAGTGCCATTGCTTGGCAGATCTCCGACATAAAGGGTATTGACCCTAAATTCTGCACCCATAAGATCTTATTGGAAGATAATTTCAAACCCGCTGTTCAGCAACAGAGACGGGTTAACCCAAAAATCCATGATGTCATAAAAAAGGAAGTTATTAAACTCCTTGACGCAGGGATGATTTATCCGATCTCGGATAGCTCATGGGTTAGTCCCGTCCACTGTGTGCCTAAAAAGGGTGGAATGACCGTCATTACAAATGAAGAAAATGAGTTAATTCCCACACGTCTCGTCACCGGATGGAGAGTGTGTATCGATTACCGAAAACTCAACGATGCTACCCGTAAAGACCATTTCCCATTACCGTTTATGGACCAAATGCTTGAGCGTTTGGCGGGAAATGAGTTCTATTGTTTTCTCGATGGCTTTTCCGGGTATTTTCAAATACCAATTGATCCCCAAGATCAGGAAAAGACCACCTTCACATGTCCTTATGGAACATTTGCCTACCGACGCATGCCTTTCGGCTTGTGCAATGCTCCGGGCACGTTTCAAAGGTGCATGATGGCCATATTCCATGATATGATCGAGACGACGATGGAGGTCTTTATGGATGACTTCTCGGTTTATGGAAATTCTTTCTCCTCGTGCCTCTCCCATTTAGAGAAAATGCTTGAACGGTGTGAAAGCACCAATCTCGTTCTAAATTGGGAGAAGTGCCACTTCATGGTTAAAGAGGGCATAGTCCTCGGCCATAAGATTTCCAAATCTGGGATTGAGGTCGATCGAGCTAAAGTCGATGTTATCGCTAAGCTACCTCATCCCACTACCGTTAAAGGAATCCGTAGTTTCCTTGGTCATGCCGGTTTCTACAGACGATTTATTCAAGACTTCTCAAAAATCGCCCGGCCTCTGACCCATCTTCTTGAAAAAGATGCTCCGTTCATCTTCTCTCCCGAATGCATCGAAGCATTCGAGGTTCTCAAAAAGAAACTGACTGAAGCTCCCATCTTGGTTGCCCCCGACTGGGACTTGCCCTTTGAGCTAATGTGTGATGCAAGCGATTATGCTATCGGTGCAGTCCTGGGGCAACGCAAGTCCAAATACTTCCAACCGATACACTATGCTAGCAAGACAATGACCAATGCTCAATCTCATTACACTACTACTGAGAAAGAGTTGTTGGCCGTTGTCTACGCTTTTGAGAAATTTAGACCGTATCTTGTCTTATCAAAAAGCATAGTGTATACGGACCATTCTGCTCTAAAGTATCTCTTAGCAAAACAAGATGCTAAACCGAGATTACTTCGGTGGATTCTTCTGCTCCAGGAATTTGACATTATCATTCGTGATAAAAAAGGAGCAGAGAATCTAGCCGCTGATCATTTGTCCAGACTGGAAAATCCCCATCAAAGTGATCTCGAGAAAAAGGAAATCACCGAAACATTTCCTCTCGAGACACTTGGGAAAATATCTTCTAAGAATGATCCGAGTACCCCATGGTTTGCTGATTACGCAAATTACCATGCGGGGAATTTTGTGGTGAAAGGGATGTCGTCCCAGCAGAAAAAGAAGTTTTTCAAAGATGTTAAACATTATTTCTGGGACGATCCCTACTTATTCCGGATATGTGCCGATCAAGTGATAAGACGGTGTGTGCATGGCCAAGAAGCCGTTGACATCCTCAACGCTTGCCATAATGGACCCACGGGGGGACATCATGGTGCCAGCTACACCGCTAAAAAAATCTTTGATTCTGGATTCTATTGGCCAACAATCTACCGCGATGCCCACGACTTGGTGAAGTCTTGTGACTCTTGCCAACGTCAAGGAAAAATCTCGCAAAAAGACGAAATGCCTCAAAATGCAATTCAAGTCTGTGAGATTTTTGACGTGTGGGGCATCGATTTCATGGGGCCATTCCCGTCTTCACGAGGGAATAAGTATATCCTCGTGGCCGTCGATTACTTGTCAAAATGGGTTGAAGCTAAAACGCTCCCCACTAACGACGCCCGAGTGGTTGTTAAGTTCTTAAAAAATCTCTTCTCCCGATTCGGAACTCCTCGTGCTATAATCAGTGATCGTGGTACTCACTTCTGCAATGATCAATTTGCAAAAGTTATGCTCAAGTATGGTGTCACTCACCGACTTTCTACCGCGTATCACCCGCAAACAAGCGGACAAGTCGAGGTTTCGAATCGTGGATTGAAACGTATCCTTGAAAGAACCGTTGGTGAAAATCGAACCTCGTGGGCCGACAAATTGGATGATGCTTTATGGGCTTTCCGAACCGCTTTCAAGACACCCATTGGGTGTACTCCTTACAAGCTGGTTTACGGAAAGGCCTGCCATCTGCCCATCGAGCTCGAGCATAAGGCATATTGGGCTTTGAAACATGCCAATTTTGACCTTAAGACCGCGGGTGATCACCGTAAGCTCCAAATTAATGAATTAAATGAGCTTCGGGATCAAGCCTACGAGAACTCTTTGATCTACAAAGAGAAAACAAAGAGGATTCATGACTCTAAGATTAAAAACCGCATTTTCAATGTTGGTGATCGAGTCCTCCTTTTCAATTCTCGGCTAAAGATTTTCTCGGGCAAACTCAAAACCCGCTGGTCTGGGCCATTCACCATCACTCAAGTTTTTCCATATGGAACCGTCGAGTTAGCTCAAAATGACGGTCCAAACTTTAAGGTGAATGGTCATAGGTTGAAGCACTATTTTGGAGGGGACGTACCATCCCTGGTTGTCCCGGATCTCCAAAATTTCCCCATGGACAAATAAATTCGGGGTCGAGTCAAGCTCATGTGACTCGGTTAACAAAAACAAGCGCTTCGTGGGAGGCACCCCATGCTTATCCATCTATCTTCTTTCTATTTTCTTAATAAAGAGGAGGGGATCCTCTCCCATATCTTGTGTCTCGTTGTTTTTCTGTGATGTGTCCAGGAATGCTGATGATGAAGACTCTCGTGCTCGTAGTTTCCTTCACGCTACTCGAGTTTCATCATCCGCTGCTTATCCAATATCCAAAATCTTATCGTTTTACATCTATCTTTTGGCATAATTAATAAACGGCCTTAGATTTATGTAGGAGAACCCTTACCTTTAAGACATTGAGGACAATGTCTCGTTTTAGTCTGGGGGGGGGTAATCTTGCGATTTGATTTTTGCCTTGCATTTTTGCTATTTTCTCAGGCAACCCCGTTTTTTCCTCCAAAAATTGAAAAAATCCAAAAAAAAAAAAAATGAGAAAAATTTTAAAAATTTTGTGCAAAAATATAATAAGTTTTGACATTTTTGTTGACTTTCCGCTGGGTAGAGTAGGAATAAAATTTTGACTTGACCGGGCGTGTTGAGCCCTAGCTTGTTCTCTTAACCAATGATGATCATATAAGCTTGTGCTAGTCTTGTACACAAGGAGCTGCTCTTTTGTAAGTTCCCGTACTTCACTTTATACATGCATGGCTTTAAAGCTTTCGCTAGTCTTTTACATAAGGAACTAGAAAACGCGAATTCTTTTCAAGAATTTGCAAGTTTCTGTAACTGACTTTATATATGCGTGGCTGATTATCGGCTAAGTATTCGCCGATTTCATTATTTGAGATTTTTAAATGTGCGAAGAGCGAGAAATGATAGAATTTATTTAGAAGTTAGATGCCGAACGTGGAGTAGTTGGTTCTCTTTAGAGCTCGTCGTAGGTACTTGTGGCCTTTTGCTCCCATAAAATTGTTTCACCCCATATATTGTATAAATAATTAAAGATATTTAGGTTTAGAACGAAATTTAGTTCTCCATCTTCTTAAAAGAATTTT
Organism: Artemisia tridentata subsp. tridentata; assembly: GCA_021014915.2. Taxonomy (NCBI): domain Eukaryota; kingdom Viridiplantae; phylum Streptophyta; class Magnoliopsida; order Asterales; family Asteraceae; genus Artemisia; species Artemisia tridentata. Next base: position 180,338,735 of record CP139502.1, on the reverse strand, counting down.
TGCTCTAAAAATTGGGTACACATCAAGGTCCCGTATTGAGTGAATAAGTTGTAAAGTGCTCTTAGATTTCGGATTGAGATCGGACCTTGGATCCTTACTTCTAAAGGCGGTAAGGTCTTGGATTTAAACCGTGAAGGTTCATTTTCTAAGGGTTACTATTGTATGTTTGATGTCTTGGAAACACCCGGTAATCCCGTGGTATTAAGTTATTGAGTGAAGAAAAGTTTGAGTTTAAAAAAAAAAAAAAAAAAAAAAAAAAATGTATGTTGAGATGTATGGATTTTGTGCTTAATGTGTTAGACAAGTTGTTGGCACGTGAGGTGCATGTGAATGACCCTAGATCAGGCACATGAGGTGCACGTGGTGTTTCTCCACAACTTATGTCTACATGTTTGTATGAGTTCTTTAGTCTTTGACGTATGTAATAACCTTGATTTGGACCTCATTTTTAAGGCAAATTTTCTTGCAAGAAGATGGAAAACTACTTAGCGTTTTAAACTTGGTATCTTTATCGGAATAATAATTATAAAATCGAGAAGATTATGAAGAAATTCATTTCTCTCACAAAAATAAAATAAGTAGAAACAAAAATAAGAAGATGGGAGCAAGAGGTTCTTACACAAGTAACTTCCATGAGTAGTGTTGGCATCTAATTTCTAAGTAGGTTGTGATCTCGTTTATAAGCTTAGTTTGGGAGCATGTGAAAAATCAAGGACGAAGAATTTTATCCTTATGGTCACTCCTCTATGAGTTGTGTTTCTACTCTATGACCCTAAAAATTATCGTTAGATAATGATTGTCAACAAAACCGTCACTTGAATAATAAGAAAAATGCAAAAATAGAATAAAAGGAAAATTCGGGGAGTTTTTTAAAGCTTAAGATTTCTTGATCTCTTTTGAAAATTTTGCTACTTCTCAAAGTTAGTAAAAAGAGATTGGAACTTTTCGGTTTTAAAAACGTGTTTTTATAACATTGCATGAGGACATTGCAACAGCTTAGTCTGGGGGAATTTGGTATGTGCTTAAACACATACCTTTTCTTAACCAAAAACCGGACCAAAATAACCAAAAACCCGACCAAAATGCCAAAAGATATTGTGTTTTTGTGTTTTTGTATGTGCAGGGATGGATATCGTGAAAACCGACAAAAGACACAAGAAAATCAAGAAAACGAGCACGAGATACGGAATAGGCTCAGAACCAGAACCGGGAAAGAATATATTTTCAAAAAGTCAACCGTGGTCCTCCAAGTATAAGAGATCGTCAAATTCAGCCCTTGGATCATCTTTAAAAATATGGCAGCAAAGGTCCCTTGAAAATCCAAGAACTTACACATTTAGTCCCTACATTTAAAACCCTTAACTCTTTTAAAACATTAAATCCGGATCCCTTAATTCCTTAAACTAAACCTTTAAACCGGATCCCATTTTAAAATAATCCCACAAGCCCAATCCACATCCTAAACCCACCACACTACACAACCCAGCCCAGTCCAAACTCTATACCCGATCCACCCCCATCTTTATTAACTAAAACTCGGTCAACCCACCCTTTCTCAGTCAAACAAAATAAAAATACTCACACAACCCTTTCTCTTATCCCCGCCCAATTCACCCTCAACCCAGAAATTACCACTATTCACTTAGAACCCTAGAATTACCGTACGCATCTTTACTTAAATTAAGGGCAATTAAGTCAATCATTGGTCTTCCAGAAGCATGTCAGAAGCGTGTTAGAGCTAAAGAAGCACAAAAGGGACACATGGCAGGCTCTCATTGGTTCGAACACCTCAGAGGATCTAATCCGAGGGCCATGATTGATGGGACGTGATCTAAGGGTGATGATAGCTGTGGATACACACGGATTGCCAAGGTGGCATAGCCCAGAAGGTTCGGCTATAGTCTATAAATAGAAGAGGTTCTTCTCATTTTTCAGTGTGTAATTTTTTTTAGCAATGTTATGTTGCCAATTTATTTTATGAATTGTAATTTTTTTTTTTTTCAATCTTGTACTCAGCTGTCGAATCAATAAAAATTTAGTTTAATTTCAAAGTAGCTTAATCTCTTATTGAGTTTTATTTTAATGTCATTTACTACTTATTCAGTTTAGATCAGTAATTGTTGGATTGTTTTAGTTTATCATTTCAGTTGTTTACTTCATATTGAAAAAAAAATAAAAACAGAAAATTCTAAAAAATAAAAAAAAAATATTTGTTTCAAGTTCAAAATCAAGCTTCAACAAGCTTCTTTTCTGTTTTACCAAGCTCTTATAAGCTCAGTAGCTTTTAAGAGATTGTTTAGAGGTACATCAGTTCATTTGACTCAAAGTTCTTGGTGGTCAACAAAAGTCAACAATGGGTTGAAAATGGTGATTCTGGGTTTAAATTGATAGTTCAATCAGAGAATTGGAAGTGATTGGCCTATCTAAAAGATAGGCTTGGATCAAAGGTTATCCCTGTTCAGCTGGGATTAAGTTTTGTAAGTTCTCATTTTAATCTTTAGTCCTTTTATTGCATGTTTAATGTTAAGTAGTTTATAATCTGTTAGTCTAGTATAATTTGCTACTTGTTTGAGTTCATTTTAGTAGATTTTATGCTTAATGAATGCTCTTGTTATGCTGTTACATGTTCTATTTGATTTATGGTGTGCTACTGCTTCATTTTGATCAAACTGCTTCTAGTTGTTCTGGTTGTTGTTTGCTGAGTTTTATGGCTTATTTAGCTTCTATTGTGTGGATTTAATCTGTTTGCAGCTTAAAATCAGTAGGGTGTAGCTAATAATTAATAGCTGTAGTGTTAAATTGCATATTAAGGAGTGTTTGGAACTAACTGTTATGCTGTGTTCTTGAGGTTTGTTGCTGTTGTTTTTGGTTTTTATTAGTTGCACTAGGTTCTATTAGATCAGAATTAGTATAAAATTTATAGGTTATAAGTAAAAAAAGTCAAAGTTAGCATTAAACGTTGATTTTGTGTTGATTTTGCTGTCATTGTTGCTGCCACAGTAGTTTTATGTGCAAATTAGTGTAACCAAGGATAATTAGGACTTATACAAGCTTATTATATCAGTTATAACTAGATTTGATCATTGTAATCTCATAAAAGTCAAACTAGTGATTTTAGGTAAAAAGTCAAAACTGCAGCATTGACAGTTTTCATCATCTGTTCTTAGGCCTTATTAGAATAGAAATTGGCCACTTGTGATAGGGCTTTTGGTGGTTTTAGATATTAAGTAGTATAGGCTAGCATTTGCCCCACTCATTTTCTGGTTTGGAGATCATTTGGACTGCTTATAAGCTTTTGCAAGTTAAGTGTTTAAAATAAGTCTGCTATCTCAAATTTATGCTACTCATTTTCTCAGCTGAACTTTGTTAAATTTGGATTAGCAATTGAGTATTCGTGATAGGGTTTTTAGATATTAATAATCTCTGCTGGTCCAGCTTTCCAAATCAGTTTTCGATTTCAAAATTGATTAAGTTTTGAGCGATTTACAAGCATTTGAAATGTGCTAGTTAAAACTGATTTCTGGATAACTAAGTGTTCTTAAGTTTCTGGTGTTGTCGCATTTGGTCCCTAATCTTTTTGTTTAAGTTTAAATCGGGTCTGGTAGTTCTTAGTAATAAAATAGTTTGGTTATTAGCCGATTTAGTCCCTGTCTTTTATAAAAACGTTTTGAGTTTTTAAACAAGTTTCAGGAACTACAGTTTTAGTCCTCGTCTTTTGTTTCAAAACATTTTTAGTTTTAATTAAGTTTCCGAAATTACATTTTCAATCCCCTTAGTTTTTATAAACTTTTTCTTTATTTTCTTTTATTAACTTAGTTTTAGTAAATTACATTTTTAGTCCTTTAAGTTTTTAGCTTTGCATTTTTAGATTTATTTCTTCTCTATTAAATTTTTAACTCTCGGGATTAGCCCGGGATTTGCGTTATTTGATTTCTTTTACATTTTATTCATTATTTGTGCTTTTATTTGTTAACGTAAATTGTTTTTTCTATATTTTAGTGTAAACAATACCAAAAATAATCTTTCACGTCACTTATTCACTTCACATATTCACGACTCCGATTCGACTTATTCGCCGTCAAACCTTCGTTGGGAGAACGACCCGGGGGAATTGTATTCGTTACAATTTCTTTGGACTCAAAAATAAAAAAATAAATATATATTACATCAGTCATCTCCAAGCCAAAGTGAAGAGTCAGGTTCTCAATCTTCTGATTCTTCTGATACTGGGGACATCCTCCAAAAGTATGATAACTCTCTTCCTCTCACTGAAATAAAATTGGTCAAATTCCTACTGAAGACCAATAGAGCTCTTTTCACTGGTCTCACTGATGAGATGTTTGATCATCACACTGAAGCTGCTGTTCACTATGCCAACCTGAAGGCAGATGTTGAAAGTTTTCATGATGATGTGATCGAAATCCAATCAGACACCAAACACTCCCTAACAGCTATTGATCTTCATTTCCAGAAGTTCAATCTTACTCTTGAAGGCATCACCAACAGCCTTGGAACTATTCAGACAGCTGTCAAGGATGACCCCGTACTCACCGAGAAGGTCTTTCAGGCTGCTGAGACTTATCAGAAGCAGTCAGTTGAAATCAGTGATCTTCTCAGCTTACTGAAGGATTCTAAGCTTCAGGGTCTTACCTCTTCATTGGACTCAATCAGGACTTCCATGGGTCTTCAAGAAAAACATCTTGGTACTTGGGCACAATCTTCAACATCCTTGGCATGGTCTCTTGGGTCAAGGATGTCAGGCATCGAAGCTTCTCAGGCATCTCTGGCGGATCAGATCTCAAGTCTTCAGAAAGACACCTCGGACATCAAATCAATGATGACTGAGATCTATCAGGCTTTCAAAGGTCCTGCTGCTCCAGTGACTCCAACTCTTGCTCTGGCTCAAGCAACAGTTGAGGGGGGAGAAAGACACTGGTGTCTCAAGCCAACAACCTCCTTCTCACACTGAGGGGGAGATTCCTGAAGCCTCTTCCTCCCATCAAGATAAAGGCAAAGGCATCCTCACTGAATCTGAGCCTCAACCAGCACCGATCTCAGTTGCAAAGGATCCTGAATCACCAATCAGGATCCCATATGAAATTGATGGAGTTCTTCACCACTTCACAGCTGATGAACTCAATGCTTATCTTCAGGAAGAGGAAGCAAAGAAGAAGTTAAAGGAGGAAGAGAAGGTGAGCAAGCCTGCCATAATTAAGGTTGTTCATGAAGAGGCTGAGAAAATTGGTTTTGTGGCTAAGGATCTCTCAGGAAGAGAAGGTGGTATGACCTTTGTGAAAGCTCAGTCTGAGGAGATGACCACTCTCAGGAAGAAAAGAGAGGAAAGGAATAAAAGGGCTGAAGAGATCAGGCAGAACAGGATTAAGAAATATCAGTGGTATATGACTGACAGGTTGAAGCCAGAACCAATCACTGATGTTCATATTCAAAGAAACACCAATCCTGCCGTGTCACTGTCTACAGAGGTGCTGACATGAGAAACTTTGATGTTCATAAACCTTTCAGATTCGCTGACTTCAGGATCACAGAATTGGATGAGTTGGGTCCATTAATAGCAAAGAAATCAAATGTTGTGGTCCCTAATCTGATGAAGTCTTTGAGTCTGAGGTACGAAAGATTGGCAGCAGCACCTCAGGAACTTGGCATTCCATCTCTTCTTCCTGAATCTGCACAACCAACTCCCTCTCAGTCTTCTTCAAGGAAAAGAAAGAAGATAGAAGCTGAGCCTGAGATCAAGATTCCTGGTCTTGACTGCAATAGGGCTCTCCCTGAAGGTGTTCCTTTCAGGAACAATATGGTCATTGAACAGCCTGAAAGAGGTTTGTTCTTCATTGATGAGTTCGGTGACAAAGCCTTCCAAAGGTGGAGTGATATAGATTTGTCAGGGATTAAAGCAATGCTTGGCTTTCTAATGATGGCCTCTCCACTCAAGAGTCCTGAAAATGTGAAGTTTTGTCAAGATCTGAAAAGAAAAATCAATGAACATCCTGACCAACAAGAGCTGCAGTCAAAGAAGCCCAAGCTTGAAGCCCTTGGAATCAAGTTGAACTGATTGACCTACCTGAATACCCCCACTATCCTTTTGTACTTAGTTTTGTTAGGACTTGTAAATGATATCAATAAGATGATGTTTTTATTATTTCAGTGTCCTTATTTACATTCTAGTACATTCAGTATGAGTAGAAGTCTTTAGCTCACTCATATCTGATCAAAACACTTAGGAATAATTTATATCCAAATAGGGGGAGATTGTTGGGTCATGAAAAACCCAAGAATGCTTCAAACATGATTTGGACACAAATTAACTAAGTGTTAACTTAAACCGAGAAAAATTCAAGTCACTGAGAGAACAGCCTCTCAGTGAGTCATCTTCAGGATGCTTAAGGCGAATTCAAGAAGAAGGATTCACTACTCAGGAAGGCGGTACTCCCTGAGTAGGACTTAAGCCAAAGAAGAAGATGATGGTTCAGTGAGTGTTGGACAAGAACTCTCTGAACCCCAGTCTCCTCAACCAACAAAGTGATTGAATGACTGAGGAACCAACGCCTGAAGAAAAGGCGGGAACAATAGGGAAAAGATCTGAGAAGATAATAGTGTCAGCCCAACACTCTTCTCTTGTCAGATCCAACCTTCCCTATTGCGGCTAAAAGTCATGGAGTGTCAGCCAACAACTCCAAAAGTCTTATTAGCCCTTTCCTATTGGTTTTTGGAAATGACAATTACTATTTGTAATTGTCAGACACGCAACCTCAACAACTTGTATTATATTTAATCACTTATACTTAGATTACTTGTGTATAAATAGATCAAATGGGAGAGAAGTTAAAGTGTGCTTTGTATATTGAAAGTTTAGAACTTTTACAAAGGAACTTCTCTCCTACAAAGAGTATACAACTCACTGAGATAGCTCAGTGGGTATATTGTTACCACTCAAGCAAAACTTGAGTTTCGATAGGAGACACCCCATACCCTTGTCTATTCAATCCCAAGTGTTTGTTCCGCAAAACACTTGGGTAATAGATTCTTGGATTTATTTCTAATAAGAATTTAAACGTTGAAAAATATTGTGTATTTTTATATTCACGTTTTATAACTGTTAGAATTAATCTTAAACATTGTATTAGTCATAACACGAAATAGATTAACTTTCTAGTTAACTCTAATAAGTGTAAAGGGAACAACAAAAACTACAGGGGTAAAAGTTGTCATTTTATGAAAGTTGAGGGGTATAAATTGTCATTTCATAAAAGATGAAGGGTATAAGTTGTTAATTTATAAAAGATGAAGAATATAAGTTGTCAATTCATAAAAGATGAAGGGTATAAGTTGTCATTATATGAAAGTCCAGGGGTATAAACTGTCAATACTTGAAACTATAAGGGTATGAAATGTAACATTTTATATTATTGTGGGAAATATACTTTTGGCTCGTTTTTGATAAAAACTGGTAAACGGGATGCTTATATTAACGAACAAACGAACACTAAAAATGAGATGTGATGAATATTAACATCCACTAACTTTTGAAGAGACTTCATGTTGTCTCATTCAAGAGTTAACCATCAACACGACACTTGCTATTCGAATGCTAAAACTTGACATATTCACATAGGTTGCGTGTCGGAGCAGTTTATTCATCGTACTTGATTTACTTTCAAATCAGACTACTGTAACACCAAGGTGAGTTCATAGTCCCACTTTTATATTTTTTCCAAACTCGTGGGGAAATACATGCTACAAACCTGAACACAAGCATTTTTCTGTATGCTATCCTGATTGGTATTGCCTAAGCTTATATTATTGCCACTAAAAAGACCCTCTTATCATGAGCCATTAATCACTTGCGAGTGAACGCGAATATAGTGAATAGATCTATTGGAGGTTGACGACCCATTTGTACTAGCCGGATAGATAGCTATAATGCTAGCCGGATTGATAGACAAATGCACTTTATTTGAGACTAAATAGGATGTTGGCAAGCTCCTACCCGAGGGCATTATTACTACATTTAATTATGTTAGTAATTTACATCACTCTTGTGATGTCCTACTGTTAAGGTTTGCGTGTCATAAGGCTTAGGGCAATATATTGTACTGCAATATTGTTATTTTACCACTACTTAACTTGTGTTCAACCAACTGATTATTATACAAACCACTATAGATTCACTCAACCTTTATGTTGACTTTTTAGCATGTTTATCTCTGGTCCATGATAAACGAGGATGGCATGGAGGGGCACGGATATTGATAGAAGGCTAAAATCTAATTATCATTCGAAACTTATTAACAAACTGTAAAACTAATGGGACCTCTTTTTGTAAACTCTTATATTAATAAAAATTCGAATGATAAATCTTTCAAAACGACTCAATTAGAGATCATTTTCTATTATTATAACTGTTGTGCCATTGAGTAACACCCAGCTTGAATTCCGTTGCGTATCCCGAAATTGGGGGTGTTACAACAGCATAAGAAATGTCAGGGCGAGTGAATGTAAGATACTGCAATGAACCCGCAAGACTCCTTGATGAAACGAAAAGTGTACCGCTTTTAAGGGGTCATTTAAGCCCTAAATCGTATTTATTTGATCAAATATCGCCCTAAATCGTTCCTTTTGTCATTTTAGGTACTTTTGAGGAGAAATCTGGAAAAGGAGGCATTTTGGACCTTTTTGGAGCATAAAAGTGAAGAAAACGACAAAGTCTCAAGAATCGGCTAAAAGTTACTCTTGACGGCGTCAGACTTTACTCTGGACGGCGTCATGCCTTGGCAAGAAAAGTTGGACGTGAAATTTACTCATGATGAGCCAGTGAAAATAGCATGTGAATTCTGACGGCGTCACGCTTTAACTTGATCAAGGGCGTCACGGCTTAAATCATAAGGGGACGGCGTCACGTTCACGAGCTGACGGCGTCAAGCCTTGATAAGCCAGAATGGATTTTTGAAGAGCTAAAGAGGGACGGCGTCAAGAAGGTCACCCGGGAACCCTAGAAGCGGCGAGGTGACGGCGTCACACTCCATAAGGTGACGCCGTCAGATGCAAAAGTCTATATATAGTTTTCTAATTTTTTTTGTCATTAGGGAGAGCTTAGTGTGTGGAATTTTGGGAGAAAACCTTAGGACGATTTTAGCTTCTTTTTCAAGGCTTTTTGCCTTGAGATCTTCCATGTTACATTGAAGATAAGTTATCAATTAATCATTCAATATGTCTATGTGTTGTTTGATTTTATCTTATTCTTGTCTTTTGATTAACATGTTAGGCTAAATTTATCTTGTGTTTGCTTAGATCTAATGAAACCTAGCTATTGATTATTGGTTGTTAGTGTGTTATTAGTTGTATTGGATGATTGTTTATCTATGTTAGGCTTAAGAAAACTGGCTAACTTCCTATTCGGTAACTTGCTTGAACGTCTTAAGAAACATGAACCAAATGCGTACTAAAGGTTTTTATGGTTGTATTTAATGTACAAGCGAATTCTAGTGATCCCATGTTAGGAGCTTCCTAGCCGGCTCGACATAGGAGTGAAGTAGGAGCTTGTAGAGTTGGGGAAGTAAGTACGCCACCCCACGAATGGTATTAAGGAATACACCCGTCATCCACGCGACTAATACACACTAATTAACCGGTAAAAGATAGTTAGGGAGTAAGGAAATCTAAGTAAACACATTTCTCTACACATAAGTTTCTCACCACATTTTCATTTTTTGTTATTTTATTTTATTTGCATCCGTAGTAATTTTGGGTTAGTTGACTAGCAACTAATTCCGCCCACTCTTTCAAAACCGAGATTTTACTTGCTTTCATAAAAATATAAAAACATAAAAAGAATCTTCCTCAACCCTTAGACCTAATTAGAGTAGTCTTTCACACCTAACGAACACTATTCCCTGTGGAGAACGATCAATCCCCCGTACTTACCACTACACTATACTACATCAGTCAGGTACACTGCCTGGTGGGGTTGTAAGCCTCTTGAGATCCCTCGAGAGGTAAAACCTGTTGTAAGGTTACAAAACCACGCATCAAGTTTTTGGCGCCGCTGCCGGGGAATAGTTATTGTTTAGGTTGAATTTTTATTTCTATTAGGTCTACTCACTAGATTCCTTTCTAGTGAGATTTTTATTTTCTTTTTCTAGATTTTCTTTAGTCTATCTATTTTCTTCGTGTCTTTGTTCGTAACCATACCATCCGACATCATGGAAGATGGTAATATCCTTAACCCCCACAACCCACCACCACAACAACCACCACCACCTCCTAGAGCCCGTACTTTAGGAGAGTATTCCCGTCCTAGCCACCATGGCTATCGAAACACCATTGGGCTCACTCAAGGAGCTAATATCACACCCTTGCGATCCGACACCATCCGGTTGGTGCAAAGCGAATGCGCATTCCATGGACTTCGTTCTGAAGATCCTAATCAACATCTCAAGGACTTTCTCAAAATCATTGATTCTATAGACCTTGATGTTGCCACTCGAGAGACGACCCGATTGCGTCTCTTCCAATTCTCTTTGCGGGACCAAGCTAGTCAGTGGCTAGAACGTCAACCCGCAGGATCCATCACCTCTTGGGATGATCTCACCACTCGTTTCCTTGCTCAGTTTTTCCCACCGGGAAGAACTACCAAGCTAAGGAATGATATCTTGATGTTCCAACAACGTCAAGGCGAAACTCTCTACGAGGCATGGACTCGATTCAAGGACTTACTCCGAAAGGTCCCTCACCATGGCATGGATGCTTGGCTACAAATCCAAATCTTCTATGATGGTGTCAATCATCAAACTAGAAGAGCCATAGATTACGCCGCCAATGGGAGATTGAGCAGGCTCAGTGTCGATAAGTGCTGGGAAGTCATTGAGGACTTAGCACAATACGAAGAGGAAGAATGGAATGACTCAACGTTCTCGGAAGAAGGGATTTTAAATTACATGAGTGCAACCCAAGAACAGCTGTTCGAAAACATAAAAAGGCAGGTTGAGAGCTTAATGAAAGCTGAGACACCTACGGCAGATGAAAATCCCGATGAGTGCGTGAACACAATTGGTAAACATACGTTTCACCAATTCTCACGACAAGATGAATTTGAAGGGATAATGCTAACTTTCGTGAACAACCAAGAGAGACGTATCAAGGAATTAGAAACTCACTTGAAAAACACCCAAGATATGTTCATGGAACTAGCAGAAAAATTCATCTCGAGAATAAAAGAGAAAATTAGGGAGGAAGCTTCACACAAAAAGATCGAGAAGATCTTTGAACTCCCGGTCCCTAATGAACCATACAACGAATGGGATGATGAAACCCCCCTCCCTGAGCCTTCACTTTCAAAACCCTCTTATCTATTTGGATCCTCTCGCGAGAAAAACTCTCAAGATCGTAGCATTTTCGTGGGGAGCATGGTTGTCACGCTCCCTAACTTTCATGAAGCTAGGAAACGATCTTTTGGCTTTAAGCCAGGTGTGAGAAGAACTCAATTAAAGCACACCATCATTTCGAAAACCCCCTGGGAAAGTTCCTCTCACTCCCTGAATACTTGCCTTGATGAAAATTGGAACCTGAATAAGACGTCAACCGACCCTTTTCAACATTTTACTACACCCCGTGACAGTAACAAAACATTTGACCCAGGAGGAACTTGTTAACGAGACTAGCTATCAGGATTATTGATCCTGACTAGCTGCTCTCTTAAAGTACGAGGGGCTCATTTGTAAACTGGCACAAAGTAGCAAAACACGCTAATATGACGGCGTCAGAATTTGAACGTGACGCCGTCACCCCGTCTGCACAGCAATAATAACTTACTTTCCATCACTTTCATCACAAACCCCACAAACCATATCCACTCCAACCCCACCTCCGATTTTCCCAGGACAAATTCGCCAATTTCCGCTTCCAATCTTCACGTGGTAAGTAATTTTTACTCATTCTTTTCGCTTCAATTACTCATAGGATTTGTAAATTTCGAAAATCCCCAACTCGTGAAACCCTAGGATTGATTCATGCTTAGAACTCATAATGTGTTTTAATTAGTGTTATTTAACAAAGATTAAAGCATTTGATGATTGGCAATCAATTGGGTCTATTCACTAATAGGGAGGCCACGAATTTGAACCATAACCTATGAGCCAATCACCCATTTTGCTGTAAAAAGGGCGTTTGGTTTATAAGCTTAAAGTTTGAATATTGATTTTTCCCTCGTAATTTCGGATTTAAATGTGGTTGAACCTGACGGCGTCACCTATCAAAGGGTGACGGCGTCAGACCTGTCTGATGCGCCACCAAGTCTTTAATTCACATATTAACACTTTTGTTCCTCCTGCTTTGTTCCAGATAATGAGTAAGCGTCAAAGACCCAGCCGAGGAAGTTCTTCCCGATCTCAACAAGAGAGCTTTGGGGATACGGTCCTCAGTTGGGGTGTCTTTGACAACGATGATGCTACAAGAAAATACGCACAACTGCTACTACACAAGGTCGAAAATGGGGCCGTAGTTGATTGGAACTTTCTGAGGAGAGAAGGTCTTGAGCAGACCTTTCTCCAAAGTTTTCAGACGGATGGGTTTACCGGCCCCCAGTGGGAAAGACTGTTTAAAATTCAGGAGCCGGTATATGAGGAATTGGTACGGGAGTTCTTTGCCACCTTTCATTTTGACATGGCTGAGGCAAGGACCGATGTGGGCGGTACCACGATCTATTCAGGCTGGGGGGTGAGCTAAGGACGTGTTCGGTTACTGAGTTTGGGTGGAGACTTGGTTTGTACGATCAGCATGATACCATTCAGGCAGGGTTCATGCAGAGGTTGTTGCATGGGGAGTCGATGAAGAATGATTTTAGGTGCTCCCTGTTCTGGCAGACTATTGGGGATGGGGTGTATACCTCGACCATTATGGCATCCCAAATCAGGGATCCTAGGGTTCGGTTGACTCATCGTTGCCTCACCTACAGCTTGACAGGGCGTCACAGCTCTCACCACCGTGTCACAGCTTCTGATCTCTTCTACCTGTACACCATCTACTCTAATGATGTTTACTGCAACATCCCGTTTTGGGTTGCTAGCTTTATGCATGGTGGAGTTGGGGAGAGGGAAGGTGACAGGATTTATGGTGGGATGTTTATCACCCGACTGGCTCAGTCTTATGGAGTCCTCAGGCCCGAGGTCATGAGGTATTTGAGTGGTGATGCATGCAGGACGGTGAAGGAGAGGTCCTTGAAGCAGATGGAGGTGATTATGGAGATGCATGATGGGTCCTTTATGTGGTATCATCCGGTCGGAGCTGAGGATGATGATGATGAGGATGATGAGGAGGAGGAGGAGCCCCAGCAGCAGCAGCATGAGGGGTATGAGGCCGGTACAGCTGACTACTACCGGCACATGAGCAGGGGGGACTGGCAGGCTCACCAGGGGACCTGGATGGGCCAGGTTGATACGTGGAGAACCAGGGTGGACGAGAGGTTCGACTGCATGTACGATCACACGGTTCGTCAGATGCAGCATCTTTCTACACGTGATCAGTTGGACCCGCATCTGCAGATTGACCCTTTCCCGGGTCGTGAGCAGGATTACCCTCCTTATGGGTACCACGGGCATCTTCCTCCTGGCTATGACTATCGCCAAGGACCCCCACACCAGTGATGATGTGATTTGATGTTTTGATGTTTGAACAATTTGATATTTGGTTGTATGTGTTGAAAACAATATGGTCTGTAATAATTTAGGGAAGGCATCTGTTTGCCTTAAAACATTTGTTACATTGATTTTATTTATCGCATGCTAGCCTCATTTGATTGTTATTTTATTTGCTTTGTGTGTTTATTTATTTGTTTGTTTGATTTTATTTGTTTCCGTATGTATGTTTAATTTTTATCATTATTGATTCATGTTCAAAAGTAAATTGTGAAAATGCTTTATGTTGTTTTTAACTTCGTCTTAACTACATATAAAGGTATTTTGCAAAAGATAAGTGTAAGGGAAATCTAAATCGGTTTATTAGAACACAAATGAACATGAATCATAATAATAATAAATTAACATACATATTCGTGTTTGTTTGAGTCAAATGCTTGTATCGAGTCATAATGATGTTTTGCAGGATTTCCAGGAAGTAAGGTAAAGGTTTTTCCAGAAATTTTCCGAAAACTTAAAAATGAAAATTTTTGTCAGGTCATTTCTGACGGCGTCAAGGTTTATAACCTGACGGCGTCAGATTTAATTTCCAGAAATTTTTGAAAGTTTTGTTTTCATAAAAAGTTTTTATTAAATCTCCAACTTATAATCTCCAGGAATCTGCAAAATTATCATTCCACAAGCATTATATCCTTATATATAGATTTATCCCGCCGATGTTATGCAGGTTTTCGTGTTTGTTTTCTCAGGTTTAACAGGTTATTTTGGACAAGGAGATGTTTATGGAATCAAGCTTATGGCGATGCATTAGTCATGGAGCTTCAACATTCTCTTTGGGGGAAGATCTAACCGTGTAATTTCACTATCCACCGAGTGAATCAGGGGAGTATTTGATTTCATTCTTTTACCTTATTTACTTTTACATCTTGTTATTTGAACATTGGGGACAATGTTCATCTTAAGTGTAAGGGAGGGTAAAAGTACGATTTTAGAGAATACAATTGCGCTTGATTTTTTGTTTGTTTAATAGTTGATGTGTAATAAAACTGAGATAAATACCTGTTAGGGTAATTCTAGTGCCAAATTTAAAATTTTTTACAACATATAGGAGTGAAACTTTGATCTTAATGAGCGTCTCACGGATAGGAGTTATATGACTAGCACAAAAACCGTACCACTAAAAAATTTTCCACCCCCAAATATGTGAGGTTCACCCCTAGAATTGGTAGGAAAAGCATTTATGCTATGATGTGTGTACCGGTAGCACTTAGATTCTAGAACTTGCGTTAGGACCATTCCAAGGCCACAAGTGAGACTACATTCGTGTAGTTAGATTTACTACATGATAAGAGGCATTAGGATTAACCCATTGTTTTACACCTGTGTTTTTGTTATAATTACTTTGGCTACATTGGTCAAGTAATTCTCCCACACCCCTTTGCGTTGTACTCATTTTTAGTACACGATACCCCTAGTACACCCCTCAGAGCCTATCTTTTCGTTTCGACCTTTAAGCATTTTACTTAAAGGAAGAATTTGTTACACCCCACTTAAATGTACACCCAAATTGCCTTAGCCTACCTTGTATGCACTCATTTTTAGTGCATTATTGTGACAACATTTGTTTAAACCCAAGTTAATTATCTAGTTGATTACATGGTTGCTAAGTCGAGTCATATCCTTGTACATATTGTTTTGGGACGATTGGGACTCATGGGTAAAGTACTAGTGTAATGGAGTAATGGGGAAGAACATCATTTATTACCCCCATATGTGCTAAATGTTTTAAAAGTACTCCAAGTTTTTCAATTATCTTAATTCGAGTCATTAGAATAGTTAAGTGTAAAGTTATGTAAAAGTTCAAGTGTAAGGGGAATGCAACGCCCCTGTGATGTATTATTTTGGATGGTAGGGCAAGAGTGTATGCAAAAAAAAAAAAAAAAAAAAAAAAAAAAAAAAAAAAAAAAAAAAAAAAAAAAATTAAAAAATCAAGAAAAATACAAAAAAATATGAAAAAATAGAAAAAAAACAAAACATACGGACTACCATCCCGTTTCATTTTATGTTTGTTTTATGTTTTTGTTTTTGTTATTTCATTTTTAGCTTAAGATTGAGTCTAGTCTTGGCTTAACAACATTGTATAGTACATGTAATTGATCAAGATCTTTAACTCGCCACCAGTAAAATATCCTTTATCCAACAAAACCGTGTTTTCCCTTTCCCTACACCTAACGTTATAACCCATTTAAAAGCCCTCTTTGATAGTTTATCTTAGGTGCTTACGCCTAGTGGAGGAGGTTTTCGATCCTTTCCCAAGCCTATGGTAATCTATTTGCTATGACAGGTAGTGAGAGATATTATCCGTTTTCATTTATGAGATTTATTTTGATGACACTTGAGAGATGTGAGTATCTAAACACTACTTGTGAGGTGCTAGTTTATAATCTCCGTGCTTATTATGATTGAAGTGGAACGATTATTTGTTGTAATTACTTTTATATTTGCATTAAATGACCCCTAACTTGTATTTTGATTAGAATAAAAGCGCATTTGCTTGAGGACAAGCAAATCTCAAGTGTAAGGGTATTTGATGAAACGAAAAGTGTACCGCTTTTAAGGGGTCATTT
Source organism: Artemisia tridentata subsp. tridentata (assembly GCA_021014915.2). Taxonomy (NCBI): domain Eukaryota; kingdom Viridiplantae; phylum Streptophyta; class Magnoliopsida; order Asterales; family Asteraceae; genus Artemisia; species Artemisia tridentata. The sequence goes on along the minus strand of CP139502.1, from coordinate 180,322,462 downwards.
AAGCCCTAAATCGTATTTATTTGATCAAATATCGCCCTAAATCGTTCCTTTTGTCATTTTAGGTACTTTTGAGGAGAAATCTGGAAAAGGAGGCATTTTGGACGTTTTTGGAGCATAAAAGTGAAGAAAACGACAAAGTCTCAAGAATCGGCTAAAAGTTACTCTTGACGGCGTTAGACTTTACTCTGGACGGCGTCATGCCTTGGCAAGAAAAGTTGGACGTGAAATTTACTCATGATGAGCCAGTGAAAATAGCATGTGAATTCTGACGGCGTCACGCTTTAACTTGATCAAGGGCGTCACGGCTTAAATCATAAGGGGACGGCGTCACGTTCACGAGCTGACGGCGTCAAGCCTTGATAAGCCAGAATGGATTTTTGAAGAGCTAAAGAGGGACGGCGTCAAGAAGGTCACCCGGGAACCCTAGAAGCGGCGAGGTGACGGCGTCACACTCCATAAGGTGACGCCGTCAGATGCAAAAGTCTATATATAGTTTTCTAATTTTTTTTGTCATTAGGGAGAGCTTAGTGTGTGGAATTTTGGGAGAAAACCCTAGGACGATTTTAGCTTCTTTTTCAAGGCTTTTTGCCTTGAGATCTTCCATGTTACATTGAAGATAAGTTATCAATTAATCATTCAATATGTCTATGTGTTGTTTGATTTTATCTTATTCTTGTCTTTTGATTAACATGTTAGGCTAAATTTATCTTGTGTTTGCTTAGATCTAATGAAACCTAGCTATTGATTATTGGTTGTTAGTGTGTTATTAGTTGTATTGGATGATTGTTTATCTATGTTAGGCTTAAGAAAACTGGCTAACTTCCTATTCGGTAACTTGCTTGAACGTCTTAAGAAACATGAACCAAATGCGTACTAAAGGTTTTTATGGTTGTATTTAATGCACAAGCGAATTCTAGTGATCCCATGTTAGGAGCTTCCTAGCCGGCTCGACATAGGAGTGAAGTAGGAGCTTGTAGAGTTGGGGAAGTAAGTACGCCACCCCACGAATGGTATTAAGGAATACACCCGTCATCCACGCGACTAATACACACTAATTAACCGGTAAAAGATAGTTAGGGAGTAAGGAAATCTAAGTAAACACATTTCTCTACACATAAGTTTCTCACCACATTTTCATTTTTTGTTATTTTATTTTATTTGCATCCGTAGTAATTTTGGGTTAGTTGACTAGCAACTAATTCCGCCCACTCTTTCAAAACCGAGATTTTACTTGCTTTCATAAAAATATAAAAACATAAAAAGAATCTTCCTCAACCCTTAGACCTAATTAGAGTAGTCTTTCACACCTAACGAACACTATTCCCTGTGGAGAACGATCAATCCCCCGTACTTACCACTACACTATACTACATCGGTCAGGTACACTGCCTGGTGGGGTTGTAAGCCTCTTGAGATCCCTCGAGAGGTAAAACCTGTTGTAAGGTTACAAAACCACGCATCACTCCTATATAATGTTGGATCAGAAACCGGTTCCCCATCATCTCCCAATTTGGACTCAGTATCAACCGGAGTCCTACTGGGGTTACAACCAACCATATGAGCCATCTCAAGTATCTCCTCAGCATACTTTCGCTGAGACAAAAACATCCCTGAAGAGTCATGATCCGTGCTAAAGTATATATATAATATCAGACGGATATACGTGATACGCGGAAAATGACAAATCAACCCCTTAGGAAAAAGGTTAACTTACAAAACCCGTGAATACGATATGTGTGATACCGGGCAAGTGATTACCCGGGTCGTGTCCCAGTGAGGTGTGAATCGAGGATTTCGTTATCGGTTAGGAATTAAAGTGCTTGAAGTGTGGATTTTGTATTTTTGCGTTTTTTAATTCTAATTAAGATATGAAAAACAAATTCACAAAGAAAGATTAAGCACAAATCAATTTATACTAAAAACGCAAGTCGGGAATTATAAAAAACGAGCCTACAACTAAAATATTTAAAAACTAATCCTACAAGTGCCAAATTATTTTTCCTAAGATCTAAATAATAAAAGAAAATTTAAAAAAAAAAAAGAATTATATTTTTTTGACTTTTATATTTTTTATTACGAATTAAAATCTGTTTAAACTAAATTAAATTATAAAAAATACTAAACTATAAAGGAAAAATCTGGAAATTTTTACAAAAGTACTTGAAGTGGTAAGGAGTGCAGGAAAAATAAAGTGGATAAAACAGCTTATTCGTATAAGCTGTTAATAAGCTAAAAGGGCTTATTGGCCTAAAGTGGAAAACATGTGTTATATATTAAACTTTGCAAGGTTTAACTGAGAAAGTCCCAAGGGTAAATGGTGTTGGGTGTGTGTGTTAAAGGGTTGAGTTTAGTTGAGGTCGGGGGTTCGAGTCCCAACTCACCCCTGACTTCCTAAATTCTCCTTCTTTTTTTTTCTTTTTTTTTTTTTTTTTTGAAAAACTTCCTAAAACAAAGTTTTTGATAAGCTAATTTTAAGCAACTTTAACAAAGGAAGATTTTTTAAATCTCAAAAATAAGCCTTGATAAGCTGAGATTGCTTATTAGAATCTACAAAGTAAAAGAAACAAACTAAAGGTGTAAAACAAAAGGGCTGCTAAGCTATTTATAAGCTAATATTAAAACTGAAAATAAGCTAATTCACTAGTAACAAGCTAACAGTGATACAAAGCAACTAAATAAGCCAAAAGAATAAGCAAATAAGCACAAATCCAACTCAATAAGCAAATAATGAGGCTGCTGATTGCACAGTGCAATAGCAGTCAACCTAGGCACTTTGAGCTTATTTTTAAGCACTTATATCACCACTAAAGACCACAAAATATGAAAACTCTTAAAGATCACCCACCAAGGATTAGGAAGGACCAAAAATGAGGCCATTTGAAGCTTATCTTCAGCTTATAAATAAGCTGAGAAAAGGGCTAGGTGGACTGAAGTCTGCTGTGGAGTTGTATATCAGTGAGCATGCAGAGTTGGTACAAACCAAAGTGATTGGAATTAGGCTTTTAAATTACAACTAGATGGACTAAAAGGATCTCAGAAATGCCACAAGGGAGGTCAAAAGAGCTTATTGCTTAATTCAACTTATTTGATCAGTACATAACCCATACTTATCACAGTCCATGCAAATCTATAATATCTATCAAATTAACTTAAAACAACTTAAAAATAGATTATTCATGCAAGATTAGACTAGATTGAAGTTTCTCAAGTTGCACATGAACAGTGCTATGGCTTCTTTGACCCAGAATAAACTACTACCAAACACCCCTAAGTGGGCTGCTTAAGGAGATTTTACACTAGAAATGACCAAATTGAGCAAGGTTTCTGAAACACTAATATCTAATAAGCTAAAATGATCCCTAATGAACAATATTTTAAACCTAAATAAGTACTAGAATAAGCTACACCTAGTTTGACTGTTTTTAACTTTTTAGTGAGATTTAAGCAAAAACTAATTTAAACCAAAATAACCTATCTGTCTAGCATTTACTAACATCACATAGAGCAAATAAACATAGAAAAGCAGAATAAGCACAAAATAAGCAATAATTAAGCTATGCTACAGTAAAAGTATAAAAAAAATTAGAAATTGACTCACTTGAGGCCTTAGCTTAACAAAGGCTCCAAATTAATGGCAGCTACAAGCTCTAGCTTGTTTTACAACAAGCTAGTAAAAGAAATGGGACCTTCCATTTCAGCCCATCATCCAAAACAACTTATCTTTTACTATGGTTGACTTTTCTTGACTTTTCTTGACTTTTTTAAATTAAACAGATTCTAATCTATTATATGCTTACAAAAAGCTATGATTAGCTTATATAAGCTTATAGATAGGGTGAGGAAGCTTGTGATTGGTTTCTAAGTACTAAATAGCTTAATACGATTTAACCAAGAACCTTGAATTTTTATTGAACTTGAAACTGGTACACAACTGAATTAAACTAGAACAATTAACTTAAAAACAACTTGAATTAATAACTGAAAATTAAATTTTACATTAATTGAAACCTTAAACTAAAATACGACTAAACTAATTTTTCTACATGCCAAAATTGGCTACAATGGATGCCTATTTATACTAAAATGATGCTGGGAATATCCTCATGTCCTCTCCTCAACACATTCTGACCCTTGGATTTGCTTGAAATCATCTCGGCCATTAAAATAGATTTTGGCGCCAAAATAGTGTTAGTGGGTTACCCACTTGGTACTAGTAACTTGAGGGGGGGGGGGGGGGAAAGAAGCATTAAATGCTTTTTGGACTGGGTAGCTGGAGTGTAGTAGGAGGGTGAGGGGGAGGGTTGGTTTTGTTAGGAATGAGCATGGGGGGGGGTGGTTTCTGGTTTTGGGATAGGCGGCAAGAATGGTGGATTTGACTAAGTCAAATCCTGGTTAGCTAAAATAAAAAGGCCGGGTTATTTGGTTTTTAGGATTGGGCTTTGTTATTTGTTGGGCTGTGTTGACATAAATAATGCCTAAAAACATTATTCATATCTCTATGTTTTAATGATCACCAAATATAAACTCATTAAACATAAACTTATCAAATAAACAAGTATTTAGTTGTAAATATTCACTTCTACAACTTAATCACTTAAGGTATGAATAAACAAGTGCTTAATGCATTATATGATCAAAGGAACATTTTCTTAAACACTAGATTTTTTATAAAATGTCAAAAACATTTTATATCTTTTAGAAAAACATTTTTGGTAATAAATAAAAATGTTTAATCTTTTATAAAAATATGAATTCAAATTTTTAACCAAAATCAGTTAAAATGTTCCAGAAAAACCTTCCCCACAAAAGGACAAAACTGGCCAACGTTCAGCAGGGGCGGCCCCCTTAATTTTACTAGGCGGCCCCTTTAAAATTAAGGGGACCGCCCCCTATTTAAGGGGGCCGGCTACGCTCCAGTAGGGTCCAGCTGTCCAGATTTTTCTCCTATAAATACCAGCCTTCCCCTGGATTTTTACTTACCTTTTGTACACTGAAACTTTCTGTTTTAAATCACATTTCATATCTTCAAAAACCCTTTGATCATATAATCTTAAGCTTTGGTTTCTAAGTGATCCAAGCTTCCTCCATTCAAGTGCAAGAGAAGAATACTCCTTCAACAACTAGAGAAGAAGTATTGCAACTTAGATACCTAAGTTGTTTGTGTCATCATACATTTGTATATAAGTTGTGTATTGTTGTTAGATAGTTGTGTGCATAATTGTTTGGGATAGGTTAGTGTGTAAGTAGAGAAGTTTTGTTGTTAAGGTGTGTAAGTAGTGAAGGTGTGAAGAAGTAGAAGTGTACATAGGTTGTACTTAGTTGTGAAGTGTCGTGAAGAAGTCGTGAAGAAGAAGGTGTGATTAAGTCGTGTTTAAGTTGTGAGATTGGTTCTAGCTACGATTAGAACTCGACATCTAGCTTTGTGTCGTTAAGCCGGTGTAAGCTAAAGTTGTGTAAGGTTTTCTCCGCCATAAGGGAGCTTGTTGACATAGTGAAGAAAACTCTCGAGTTAGGTGCTCGGGGAGTGGAGTAGGGCAAGGAAGGTGTCCTTGTAGCCGAACCACTATAAATCTCTTGTCTCTCGGTTAGATCTTTCCATCTCTAACTTTCATTTCATTTTATTACCTTACTTGCATTACTTATTTATATTTACTTATATACATATTGTTCATATTGTTCAAGGAGTTGAGATCACATAAATTCGAATCTAAGTTTTAAAAAGTAAACAAAGTTTTCACAATAAAATTTAAAAGGACATAAAACTATTCAATCCCCCTTCTAGTTTTCCACAGGCTGGGTTAAGGATTGGGATAAAATTGGGTTGGTTAGTTTAGGATTAGATTTAGGTTTAGGTTTAACTTTAGGGACTAGTTTTGCCATTTCTGAAAATCCAGGGACTAAGGCAGCCAAAATCTTAAAATTATTTCCAAGGGCCTATTGTGTCATTTTGGTATTTTTGGAGATTGACTTTGACTTTACTTTGACTTTTGTCTTCACTTGATCAAATGCACATTTGTTGTCGAATCGATCCAAAAATGTCCGTTTTAGCTCCGTTTTCAATCCTTTGTACCTGAAACACATAAAAACACAAACCAAGGATATCTGCAGTATAATTTGGTGTATTTGGTTGTTTTCAGTATTTTTATGGTCTAAAATGGGCATAAAATGATGAGTATTTACACACTCATCCATCCCCCACACTAAGCTATTGCTAGTCCCTAGCAATCCGATCATATGAAGTAATGAAAGGATCAAAAGAATACCAAGTATACCCCGTTTTGACTTTTTATTTGATGCAAGAAATTTAAACTAAAAACAAAAATAGATAACATGCTTGATTTCCAAAAATGGTATCACGGAACAGGATTCACACAAACTAGGTGTCTCCAGGGAATTGTAATCGTCATCCTCTTTTTTATACTCCCAACTAAGCTTAAACTCACTGTCCAAATGTTTTTGTAAAATGCTAACGCTACTTATACTAATAATCTATGTAAGTCGAGACTTAACTTTTCACTCCCATATTTATTCAAGTTAGGTGAATGTTCTTGATTTTCAAAATTTTGAATACAAAAATCGACGTTTTTATAAAATTTTGACTAATACTAGTTGAAAGATAGATTTAAAATTCACAACAAGCAACTTTATTCAACATATCAAAACTTATTGCATTTTGCAATATCATTCCATTTTTTTTTTCTTTTCATCTTTTCATCATTTTTTTTTACTTGTGCAACATAAACTAACGGAGTTTCACGGGAACCAAGACCTTACACCTTCCCGGAATAAAGGATCCAAGGGCCGTTACAACGGAGAGTTCCAAGACTCTAAACATTCCTGAAATGAGGATCCAAGGGTGTTAGACCAAGACCTCACACATTCCTGAATTAGAGGTCCAAGGGCCGGTGTAAGAGGGTAGCCAAGACCTAAACGCCTTCCGGAAATAAGGATCCAAGGGCTGATCTTGAACCGTAGCTTTTTAGCACATACATTTATTACTTAACTTTTGCAATTTTCAAGCAACGTCTCACTTTCATTTTGCATCATTATGACATATGCTTGTTCCGAAGTTTAAATAAAGCTTTGAACTAGTATTTTTCAAAATCGTATGAAAAAATGATTTTGTTGTTCAAAAGTTTGAAAATAAGCACTTATTAAGTCAGATTAGTTATCTCCTGGGAGGAAAAGCCATAGATTACTTATATAAGCTCTAAAGAAAACCAACTATTCTACGCTTAGCATTTTCATTTGCACATATCGTAAAACCTTAGTCTAACCGTTAAGGAAGCAGCCAGATCAACACTCTGGCAGAGTCGGGATTCCCTTTGTTCTAACCTAATCAAGACTAAACACTACTTTTTTATTGCAATTTCTTATCTAAAAACGACAAAAATTTTAAAATTTTTGGCCAAAAACGGGGGTACGAGGGACTAGAAGGTACAAATGTGACAAAATTCGCGATAATTCCCCCCCACACTTAGAATTGAATATTGCCCTCAATATTCAAAGTACCAGCTATTATGCCGCCACTTAGAACGTAAAAAGGTAATACCACTAACCAAGTGTGGAACAAAAATCACCATTTTCACAAAAAAGGATTAAAAGATATCCCTAGATATTTGGCATCTAGACAGTGGATGTTCAAGGAGCATGACTGGTGTTAAGGAGTGTCTGCACAAATATGTGGAAGAACCAGGACCCAAAGTGATATTTGCTGATAATTCATCATGTCTCACTGAAGGTTATGGTTCAGTAAACTTCAATGGTATTGTCTTTACTAGGATAGCATATGTAAATGGTCTTAAGTATAATCTGATCAGTTTCAGTCAACTATGTGATGCAAAATACATAGTTCAGTTTGATGATAAGCAAGGAACCATCTTCAATACAAATAAGGAAATTTTCCTCATTGCACCAAGAAGACAAGATGTTTATGTATTAGACATGTCCAGTCTAACTCAGGATGGAACTTGTCTCTTTGCTAAGGCCACTGATACACTCAACTGGCTTTGGCATAAGAGACTCACCCACCTGAACTTTAAGAACATTAACAATCTTGTAAAACAAAACAAGGTCCTTGGCTTACCATCTCTTGTGTTTTCAAAGGATAAACCATGCTCAGCTTGTGAAAAAGGTAAACATCACAGAGCATCCTTTAAAACCAAAACCAACTTTTCCATCAGGAACTGCCTACATCTTCTTCATATGGATCTATTTGGACCTATCAGTCCAAGGTCTATTAACCATGAGAAGTATACTCTGGTCATAGTGGATGAATACTCTAGATACACCTGGGTATTCTTCCTGATCAAAAAGAGTCAGGCAGCTGAAACAATCATGTCCTTTGTCAGGAACATTGAAAATCAAAATGACATTAAGGTCAAACAGATTAGAACTGACAATGGGACTGAGTTCAAAAATTATGAACTTGAATGTTTCTGTGATGAGAAAGGTATTTCCCAAAACTTTTCCTCTCCATACACACCTGAGCAAAATGGTGTTGCTGAAAGGAAAAACAGAACACTCATTGAAGCTGCTAGGACAATGCTATGTGGATCAGTCCTTTCCAATCATTTTTGGACTGATGCAGTCAAAACTGCCTGTTATACACAAAACAGATCCATAATTGTCAAGAGACATGGGAAAACCCCATATGAGTTATTCAAAGGAAGAATCCCTGACATCAGCTACTTTCATGTCTTTGGGTGTCCTGTGTTTATTCATAATCACAAGGATCACCTAGGGAAATTTGATGCAAAAGCTGATGATGGATACTTCCTGGGATACTCACTTATCTCAAAAGCCTTCAGAGTGTTCAACACAAGGAGACAGCAGACTGAGGAAACATTTCATGTTACCTTTGATGAGAGCACTGATGCAATCAGGTTCTCAACTGCCTCAGTAGAAGAGATAGGAATTGATAATTCTTCAAGATATCCTCCTGATGAATATCTGTCTGAAAACAATCCTTCTACTCAGTATCAAGATGATGTTAATCTCTCCTATTACATAATCTCTCACAACCTACCTAACCCAACCATCACTGAGTTTGTTGAGGCACATGCACACACTGATGATATCAATCAGCCTGTTCAAAATACTCAAGAACAAACAATCTCAGTGAGCTGGTAGACACTCAAGATCCAATCAATGATCATGTGTCTACTCCAGAACCAACCCCTCTACCCAATCAGGCCTCCACAAGTTCAAATCAGTATCCAGGACCTCAAGAAAGTTGGACTAGGTCTCAGGACATTGAACTTGTCAATATTATTGGAGAGCCTACTGAAGGCATGCTTACCAGGAGCATGGCTGCTAGTCTAAGAGCAGCCTCATCCAATGAATGCCTATTTGTGGACTTCATTTCCACAATTGAACCCAAAAGTGTTAAAGAAGCACTTAAACATCCAAGTTGGGTTCAGGCCATGCATGATGAACTGGAACAATTTGACAGAAACAAGGTAATGACCTTGGTCAAATGTCCTGAGAATGTCTCAGTCATTGGCATGAAATGGGTATTCAAAAACAAAACTGATGAAAATGGCATAGTCATTAAAAATAAAGCCAGACTTGTAGCCAAAGGCTATAATCAACAAGAAGGCATTGACTATGAGGAAACATTTGCACCAGTAGCAAGGATGGAAGCCATCAGGATCTTCCTTGCTTTTGCTACATACATGAACTTCAAGGTGTACCAAATGGATGTTAAAAGTGCATTCTTAAATGGTTCACTGAAAGAAGAAGTTTATGTTGAGCAACCTCCTGGATTTGAAAGCCATGAGTCTCCTGATCATGTCTGTAAGCTTAACAAAGCCCTTTATGGACTGAAGCAAGCTCCCAGGGCATGGTATGAGACTCTCTCAGCCTTCTTAATCCAAAACAAATTTGTCAGAGGCAAGATAGACAACACATTGTTTATCTATAAGACAAATAATGATGTCATACTAGTACAAGTGTATGTTGATGACATCATCTTTGGCTCAACAAGTTTCAAACTTTGCAAACAATTTGAAAAACTAATGGCAAAGAAGTTTGAAATGAGCATGATGGGAGAACTGACATACTTCCTTGGTCTTCAGATCAAGCAGACTGATAGAGGAACCACTATCAGTCAAGAGAAGTATGTAAAGAATCTACTGAAGAAGTATGATCTCAGTGACTGTGCCTCAGTCAAAACTCCCATGGTCCCCCCAAACAACCTTGGTCCTGATCTAACTGGTAAACCAGTTAATCAAACTCTATTTAGAGGAATGATAGGATCACTGATGTATCTACTTGCATCAAGGCCTGATATCCAATTCTCAGTATGTCTATGTGCCAGATATCAATCTGACCCAAGAGAATCTCACATCACTGCAGTGGAAAGGATATTCAGGTACCTGAAGGGCACTCCTAACCTTGGATTATACTATCCAAAGTGCTTAGGACTTGATCTCAAAGGATACTCAGACTCTGACTATGCTGGATGCAACATAGACAAAAAAAGCACCTCAGGCTCTTGCCAAATACTTGGTGGGAAATTAGTCTGTTGGAGTGCTAAGAAGCAACAATCAGTTGCCTTGTCCTCAGCTGAGGCTGAATATGTTGCAGCAGCTAGTTGTTGTGCAAATGTACTCTGGATGAAAAGTCAACTCAGTGACTATGGAATTCAGTATAAGATGGTACCCATCTTTTGTGATAACACAAGTGCAATTGCAATCTCAAACAACCCTGTTCTTCATCAGAGAACAAAACACATTGATATCAGATATCATTTCACCAGGGACCATGTCATGAATGGTGACATTGAATTACACTTCATCCCTACTGAATATCAGTTAGCTGATATCTTCACCAAACCTTTGGATGAACCAACTTTCAAAAGGTTGAAAGCTGAATTAGGAATGTTGGATATAGAAAATCAGTCCACTGATTGAAATCTTTCCAACTGAAGTGTAAATTCTTAAAACCTCAGGTCCCTGACTCAATGTGTATATCAGTGAAAATCATCTCACTGAATTCTCAACCTCAGGAACTAAACCCAAGTTCCTGAAATGTTGAGGGTTCAGGAACTAAACCCAAGTTCCTGAATCCTTGTTTCTCAGGAATCATTCCATATTCCTGAATCATCAGTGACTAATCCCAAGTCCCTGATATACCATCACTGAATGAAAGATCATTCAGGACCCTGAAAAGGACATTAAATACTGACTTAAATGCTCTAAGTATCTAGTTAGTAAATGTCCGAGGTTGGTAACTGAACTCATATTTAATTTAAGAATATTTGTTCTTTTTGCCTTTCTGGCTTCCACCTTTGGGCCACCACATTCCCACTTGGCATTAAATGCCTCTCCAATCACATTACAAATATGTGATGACTCATCTCTGCAAAGTGCACTTTTGCAGAACTGCTCAACTATTCACTTCGACTGTTGCGCCAAACCAAGAAAGTGGAGTGTTGGCATTAAATGCGGATCCCAAAACATATTATTCAAAACAATTTCCAATAATTCCTTTTGAATAAATTAAGATCGCTCAAATGTCCAAAACACCCCCATCTCCACTTTCCTATAAATACCCCAACCAAAAGAAACACACACACATTTTTATAGAATCTTAAGCAAAACTCTGCCATTTTTAATTCTCAAAAACAATTTGTGTGTGTATTCTTAAGCTTTAGAAACCCATAAATCTTAGTCAAACCTAGACTTACCCCCAAATGGCTTCTTCTAAAGCTGTGAAATACGCCCCTAATGTGGATTTCACAATGGAGGGTGTAGACCTAACCAAAAACAATGTGGTGGGAAATTTCTCGTATCCACAAATCTACCCAGCCTACAAGAACGTTATGAAATTTCTTCGTAATTGTTTTCTTGCAAAGGCTTTCACCCACTCCCCCTCAGTCATCTACCATGACTATTTGAGGGAATTCTGGTGTACGGCTGTGGCTACCAGCCCCAAAGACACCAAAGAGTCAATCATCACCTTCACAGTGATGAATGGGAACATAACCCTCTCCTTTGACTACTCAACCTTCATCAAAGCCACAGGCCTTGACTTTGCTGAAGCGTTTTCTCCCAACCCTACTGATCAGGACATAAAGAATGAACTGATCTTTCTTGCACCCCATGACCCCAGACGTCCTACAACGTCTGCGGGAGGCTTACTGGAGAAGGCTCCAGTAGTCAAAACATGGTTCCATCCTATTTGGAGGATACTGATGACATTTTTCATTCAGGTCCTGGGTGGAAATAAATCCTCTACCGAGCAGTTGAACTCATCACAACAATTGATGTTGTTCAGTCTCCTTGAGGGTACAAAAATTGACATCGGAGGAATAATCTTCCGAGACCTTGTTGCTAAGCTCTCAGGAAAACATAGGCAAAGGCATATGTCCTATCCTAGATTTGTTTCCTGTGTGCTTCAGGACCTACTTGGTTCTGACTATGTGAGGCCTGATGCAGAAGGTACGAAGCCTGACGTCCTGCACAAGTCAAACTTCACTAGTAGCATCAGTGAGGTTACACATATTACCCTGACTGAATACATGCAATCAGTCATTCAGGGTAATGACGCTATCTCTCCAGTTCCTTCACCGACCAAAAAGGTGAAGAAGACAAAGAAGGGTCAGTCCAGCCAGGTGGTTAGACCTAAGCCACTCGCCACTGAGACTGACCCTCAAAACCAACTCAACCTTAAAAAGAGGTTGAAAAAGGCCGAGACCTCTGAGACACCTATTTCTGAGACCCTCTTGACCTCAAAACAAAGTCCAACGGAAGTCACTGAGCAATCATCCTCAGTGACATCGGGCACACCCCTTCCACATGGTTCAACTGACATAAACAAGTCAGAGGGATCAGGAAGCATTCCCCCCTCACATCCCGATGAAGGAACTGTCAAAAAACAATCAGTTCCCAAGGGAGAAAAGGGTTCTAAATCCTCGGTAAGGCAACACTACCTTACTGAGAAGGGGACCCACAAACATTCACATCCCGCTAACGTTCCTGAGCAATCACCCTCAGGATCTCAGGGAGAAAAGGATCCTAAATCCCCTGAAGGACAGCACAATCCTGATGGGAAGGGGGTCCACAAACTTTCACAATCAGTACCTAGTGACACTACTGGGAAGCACCCATCAGTAGTTGAAGGTGCTAAGGGGGACAAAGACTCAGAGGGAAAGAAATAACCCGCTGATATGGAACCCATCAACCCCTCAAGCGGATCCAGTCTCTCAGGAACTGCCCCCAAAAGCCAGGCTAGTGTTACCCCAGTTATTATGGCTAGTCAGGTTGAGCAACCACTCAGTTATTATGACAACGGGGTCAGGACCTGACCAAACCGAAGGCAAGTCTTTTTATAAAGAGGAGCCGGTTGATTTTTTGGGTATTGAGTCCATGGGGGACTTTCAGGCTTTTATTGAGTCTGATGAAGAGCTCAGGGAAGAGAGTGATGAGGAAATTTTTGAGGCAGGTGAGGATATGGAAACTGATGTACAACCTGAACAACCTGAACAATCACATCAGTCATCTCCAAGCCAAAGTGAAGAGTCAGGTTCTCAATCTTCTGATTCTTCTGATACTGGGGACATCCTCCAAAAGTATGATAACTCTCTTCCCCTCACTGAAATAAAATTGGTCAAATTCCTACTGAAGACCAATAGAGCTCTTTTCACTGGTCTCACTGATGAGATGTTTGATCATCACACTGAAGCTGCTGTTCACTATGCCAACCTGAAGGCAGATGTTGAAAGTTTTCATGATGATGTGATCGAAATCCAATCAGACACCAAACACTCCCTGACAGCTATTGATCTTCATTTCCAGAAGTTCAATCTTACTCTTGAAGGCATCACCAACAGCCTTGGAACTATTCAGACAGCTGTCAAGGATGACCCCGTACTCACCGAGAAGGTCCTTCAGGCTGCTGAGACTTATCAGAAGCAGTCAGCTGAAATCAGTGATCTTCTCAGCTTACTGAAGGATTCTAAGCTTCAGGGTCTTACCTCTTCATTGGACTCAATCAGGACTTCCATGGGTCTTCAAGAAAAACATCTTGGTACTTGGGCACAATCTTCAACATCCTTGGCATGGTCTCTTGGGTCAAGGATGTCAGGCATCGAAGCTTCTCAGGCATCTCTGGCGGATCAGATCTCAAGTCTTCAGAAAGACACCTCGGACATCAAATCAATGATGACTGAGATCTATCAGGCTTTCAAAGGTCCTGCTGCTCCAGTGACTCCAACTCTTGCTCTGGCTCAAGCAACAGTTGAGGGGGGAGAAAGACACTGGTGTCTCAAGCCAACAACCTCCTTCTCACACTGAGGGGGAGATTCCTGAAGCCTCTTCCTCCCATCAAGATAAAGGCAAAGGCATCCTCACTGAATCTGAGCCTCAACCAGCACCGATCTCGGTTGCAAAGGATCCTGAATCACCAATCAGGATCCCATATGAAATTGATGGAGTTCTTCACCACTTCACAGCTGATGAACTCAGTGCTTATCTTCAGGAAGAGGAAGCAAAGAAGAAGTTAAAGGAGGAAGAGAAGGTGAGCAAGCCTGCCATAATTAAGGTTGTTCATGAAGAGGCTGAGAAAATTGGTTTTGTGGCTAAGGATCTCTCAGGAAGAGAAGGTGGTATGACCTTTGTGAAAGCTCAGTCTGAGGAGATGACCACTCTCAGGAAGAAAAGAGAGGAAAGGAATAAAAGGGCTGAAGAGATCAGGCAGAACAGGATTAAGAAATATCAGTGGTATATGACTGACAGGTTGAAGCCAGAACCAATCACTGATGTTCATATTCAAAGAAACACCAATCCTGCCGTGGTCACTGTCTACAGAGGGGCTGACATGAGAAACTTTGATGTTCATAAACCTTTCAGATTCGCTGACTTCAGGATCACAGAATTGGATGAGTTGGGTCCATTAATAGCAAAGAAATCAAATGTTGTGGTCCCTAATCTGATGAAGTCTTTGAGTCTGAGGTACGAAAGATTGGCAGCAGCACCTCAGGAACTTGGCATTCCATCTCTTCTTCCTGAATCTGCACAACCAACTCCCTCTCAGTCTTCTTCAAGGAAAAGAAAGAAGATAGAAGCTGAGCCTGAGATCAAGATTCCTGGTCTTGACTGCAATAGGGCTCTCCCTGAAGGTGTTCCTTTCAGGAACAATATGGTCATTGAACAGCCTGAAAGAGGTTTGTTCTTCATTGATGAGTTCGGTGACAAAGCCTTCCAAAGGTGGAGTGATATAGATTTGTCAGGGATTAAAGCAATGCTTGGCTTTCTCATGATGGCCTCTCCACTCAAGAGTCCTGAAAATGTGAAGTTTTGTCAAGATCTGAAAAGAAAAATCAATGAACATCCTGACCAACAAGAGCTGCAGTCAAAGAAGCCCAAGCTTGAAGCCCTTGGAATCAAGTTGAACTGATTGACCTACCTGAATACCCCCACTATCCTTTTGTACTTAGTTTTGTTAGGACTTGTAAATGATATCAATAAGATGATGTTTTTATTATTTCAGTGTCCTTATTTACATTCTAGTACATTCAGTATGAGTAGAAGTCTTTAGCTCACTCATATCTGATCAAAACACTTAGGAATAATTTATATCCAAATAGGGGGAGATTGTTGGGTCATGAAAAACCCAAGAATGCTTCAAACATGATTTGGACACAAATTAACTAAGTGTTAACTTAAACCGAGAACAATTCAAGTCACTGAGAGAACAGCCTCTCAGTGAGTCATCTTCAGGATGCTTAAGGCAAATTCAAGAGGAAGGATTCACTACTCAGGAAGGCGGTACTCCCTGAGTAGGACTTAAGCCAAAGAAGAAGATGATGGTTCAGTGAGTGTTGGACAAGAACTCTCTGAACCCCAGTCTCCTCAACCAACAAAGTGATTGAATGACTAAGGAACCAACGCCTGAAGAAAAGGCGGGAACAATAAGGAAAAGATATGAGAAGATAATAGTGTCAGCCCAACACTCTTCTCTTGTCAGATCCAACCTTCCCTATTGCGGCTAAAAGTCATGGAGTGTCAGCCAACAACTCCAAAAGTCTTATTAGCCCTTTCCTATTGGTTCTTGGAAATGACAATTACTATTTGTAATTGTCAGACACGCAACCTCAACAACTTGTATTATATTTAATCACTTATACTTAGATTACTTGTGTATAAATAGATCAAATGGGAGAGAAGTTAAAGTGTGCTTTGTATATTGAAAGTTTAGAACTTTTACAAAGGAACTTCTCTCCTACAAAGAGTATACAACTCACTGAGATAGCTCAGTGGGTATATTGTTACCACTCAAGCAAAACTTGAGTTTCGATAGGAGACACCCCATACCCTTGTCTATTCAATCCCAAGTGTTTGTTCCGCAAAACACTTGGGTAATAGATTCTTGGATTTATTTCTAATAAGAATTTAAACGTTGAAAAATATTGTGTATTTTTATATTCACGTTTTATAACTGTTAGAATTAATCTTAAACATTGTATTAGTCATAACACGAAATAGATTAACTTTCTAGTTAACTCTAATAAGTGTAAAGGGAACAACAAAAACTATAGGGGTAAAAGTTGTCATTTTATGAAATTTGAGGGGTATAAATTGTCATTTCATAAAAGATGAAGGGTATAAGTTGTTAATTTATAAAAGATGAAGAATATAAGTTGTCAATTCATAAAAGATGAAGGGTATAAGTTGTCATTATATGAAAGTCCAGGGGTATAAACTGTCAATACTTGAAACTATAAGGGTATGAAATGTAACATTTTATATTATTGTGGGAAATATACTTTTGGCTCGTTTTTGATAAAAACTGGTAAACGGGATGCTTATATTAACGAACAAACGAACACTAAAAATGAGATGTGATGAATATTAACATCCACTAACTTTTGAAGAGACTTCATGTTGTCTCATTCAAGAGTTAACCATCAACACGACACTTGCTATTCGAATGCTAAAACTTGACATATTCACATAGGTTGCGTGTCGAGCAGTTTATTCATCGTACTTGATTTACTTTCAAATCAGACTACTGTAACACCAAGGTGAGTTCATAGTCCCACTTTTATATTTTTTTCCAAACTCGTGGGGAAATACATGCTACAAACCTGAACACAAGCATTTTTCTGTATGCTATCCTGATTGGTATTGCCTAAGCTTATATTATTGCCACTAAAAAGACCCTCTTATCATGAGCCATTAATCACTTGCGAGTGAACGCGAACATAGTGAATAGATCTATTGGAGGTTGACGACCCATTTGTACTAGCCGGATAGATAGCTATAATGCTAGCCGGATTGATAGACAAATGCACTTTATTTGAGACTAAATAAGATGTTGGCAAGCTCCTACCCGAGGGCATTATTACTACATTTAATTATGTTAGTAATTTACATCACTCTTGTGATGTCCTACTGTTAAGGTTTGCGTGTCATAAGGCTTAGGGCAATATATTGTATTGCCATATTATTGTTTTACCACTACTTAACTTGTGTTCAACCAACTGATTATTATACAAACCACTATAGATTCACTCAACCTTTGTGTTGACTTTTTAGCATGTTTATCTCTGGTCCATGATAAACGAGGATGGCATGGAGGGGCACGGATTTTGATAGAAGGCTAAAATCTAATTATCATTTGAAACTTATTAACAAACTGTAAAACTAATGGGACCTCTTTTTGTAAACTCTGATATTAATAAAAATTCGAATGATAAATCTTTCAAAACGACTCAATTAGAGATCGTTTTCTATTATTATAACTGTTGTGCCATTGAGTAACACCCAGCTTGAATTCCGTTGCGTATCCCGAAATTGGGGGTGTTACAACAGCATAAGAAATGTCATGGCGAGTGAATGTAAGATACTGCAATGAACCCGCAAGACTCCTATATAATGTTGGATCAGAAACTGGTTCCCTATCATCTCCTAATTTGGACTCAGTATCAACCGGAGTCCTACTGGGGTTACAACCAACCATATGAGCCATCTCAAGTATCTCCTCAGCATACTTTCGCTGAGACAAAAACATCCCTGAAGAGTCATGATCCGTGCTAAAGTATATATATAATATCAGACGGATATACGTGATGCGCGGAAAATGACAAATCAACCCCTTAGGAAAAAGGTTAACTTACAAAACCCGTGAATACGATATGTGTGATACCGGGCAAGTGATTACCCGGGTCGTGTCCCAGTGAGGTGTGAATCGAGGATTTCGTTATCGGTTAGGAATTAAAGTGCTTGAAGTGTGGATTTTGGATTTTTGCGTTTTTTAATTCTAATTAAGATATGAAAAACAAATTCACAAAGAAAGATTAAGCACAAATCAATTTATACTAAAAACGCAAGTCGGGAATTATAAAAAACGAGCCTACAACTAAAATATTTAAAAACTAATCCTACAAGTGCCAAATTATTTTTCCTAAGATCTAAATAATAAAAGAAAATTTAAAAAAAAAGAATTATATTTTTTTGACTTTTATATTTTTTATTACGAATTAAAATCTGTTTAAACTAAATTAAATTATAAAAAATACTAAGCTATAAAGAAAAAATCTGGAAATTTTTACAAAAGTACTTGAAGTGGTAAGTAGTGCAGGAAAAATAAAGTGGATGAAACAGCTTATTCGTATAAGCTGTTAATAAGCTAAAAGGGCTTATTGGCCTAAAGTGGAAAACATGTGTTATATATTAAACTTTGCAAGGTTTAACTGAGAAAGTCCCAAGGGCAGATGGTGTTGGGTGTGTGTGTTAAAGGGTTGAGTTTAGTTGAGGTCGGGGGTTCGAGTCCCCACTCACCCCTGACTTCCTAAATTCTCCTTCTTTTTTTTTTTCTTTTTTTTTTTGAAAAACTTCCTAAAACAAAGTTTTTGATAAGCTAATTTTAAGCAACTTTAACAAAGGAAGATTTTTTAAATCTCAAAAATAAGCCTTGATAAGCTGAGATTGCTTATCAGAATCTACAAAGTAAAAGAAACAAACTGAAGGTGTAAACCAAAAGGGCTGCTAAGCTATTTATAAGCTAATATTAAAACTGAAAATAAGCTAATTCACTAGTAACAAGCTAACAGTGATACAAAGCAACTAAATAAGCCAAAAGAATAAGCGAATAAGCACAAATCCAACTCAATAAGAAAATAATGAGGCTGCTGATTGCACAGTGCAATAGCAGTCAACCTAGGCACTTTGAGCTTATTTTTAAGCACTTATATCACCACTAAAGACCACAAAATATGAAAACTCTTAAAGATCACCCACCAAGGATTAGAAAGGACCAAAAATGAGGCCATTTGAAGCTTATCTTTAGCTTATAAATAAGCTGAGAAAAGGGCTAGGTGGACTGAAGTCTGCTGTGGAGTTGTATATCAGTGAGCATGCAGAGTTGGTACAAACCAAAGTGATTGGAATGAGGCTTTTAAATTACAACTAGATGGACTAAAAGGATCTCAGAAATGCCACAAGGGAGGTCAAAAGAGCTTATTGCTTAATTCAACTTATTTGATCAGTACATAACCCATACTTATCACAGTCCATGCAAATCTATAATATCTATCAAATTAACTTAAAACAACTTAAAAATAGCTTATTCATGCAAGATTAGACTAGATTGAAGTTTCTCAAGTTGCACATGAACAGTGCTATGGCTTCTTTGACCCAGAATAAACTACTACCAAACACCCCTAAGTGGGCTGCTTAAGGAGATTTTACACTAGAAATGACCAAATTGAGCAAGGTTTCTGAAACACTAATGTCTAATAAGCTAAAATGATCCCTAATGAACAATATTTTAAACCTAAATAAGTACTAGAATAAGCTACACCTAGTTTGACTGTTTTTAACTTTTTAGTGAGATTTAAGCAAAAATTAATTTAAACCAAAATAACCTATCTGTCTAGCATTTACTAACATCACATAGAGCAAATAAACATAGAAAAGCAGAATAAGCAAAAAATAAGCAATAATTAAGCTATGCTACAGTAAAAGTATAAAAAAAAATAGAAATTGACTCACTTGAGGCCTTAGCTTAACAAAGGCTCCAAATTAATGGCAGCTACAAGCTCTAGCTTGTTTTACAACAAGCTAGTAAAAGCAATGGGACCTTCCATTTCAGCCCATCATCCAAAACAACTTATCTTTTACTATGGTTGACTTTTCTTGACTTTTTTTAAATTAAACAGATTCTAATCTATTATATGCTTACAAAAAGCTATGATTAGCTTATATAAGCTTATAAATAGGGTGAGAAAGCTTGTGATTGGTTTCTAAGTACTAAATAGCTTAATACGATTTAACCAAGAACCTTGAATTTTTATTGAACTTGAAACTGGTACACAACTGAATTAAACTAGAACAATTAACTTAAAAACAACTTGAATTAATAACTGAAAATTAAATTTTACATTAATTGAAACCTTAAACTAAAATACGACTAAACTAATTTTTCTACATGCCAAAATTGGCTACAATGGATGCCTATTTGTACTAAAATGATGCTGGGAATATCCTGATGTCCTCTCCTCAACACATTCTGACCCTTGGATTTGCTTGAAATCATCTCAGCCATTAAAATAGATTTTGGCGCCAAAATGGTGTTAGTGGGTTACCCACTTGGTACTGGTAACATGAGGGGGGGAAAGAAGCATTAAATGCTTTTTGGACTGGGTAGCTGGAGTGTAGTAGGAGGGTTGGTTTTGTCAGGAATGAGCATGGGGGGGTGGTGGTTTCTGGTTTTGGGATAGGCGGCAAGAATGGTGGATTTGACTAAGTCAAATCCTGGTTAGCTAAAATAAAAAGGCCGGGTTATTTGGTTTTTAGGATTAGGCTTTGTTATTTGTTGGGCTGTGTTGACATAAATAATTCCTAAAAACATTATTCATATCTCTATGTTTTAATGATCACAAAATATAAACTCATTAAACATAAACTTATCAAATAAACAAGTATTTAGTTGTAAATATTCACTTCTACAACTTAATCACTTAAGGTATGAATAAACAAGTGCTTAATGCATTATATGATCAAAGGAACATTTTCTTAAACACTAGATTTTTTATAAAATGTCAAAAACATTTTATATCTTTTAGAAAAACATTTTTGTTAATAAATAAAAATGTTTAATCTTTTATAAAAATATGAATTCAAATTTTTAACCAAAATCAGTTAAAATGTTCCAGAAAAACCTTCCCCACAAAAGGACAAAACTGGCCAACGTTCAGCAGGGGCGGCCCCCTTAATTTTACTAGGCGGCTCCCTTAAAATTAAGGGGACCGCCCTATTAAAGGGGGCGCTACGCTCCAGTAGGGTCCAACTGTCCAGATTTTTCTCCTATAAATACCAGCCTTCCCCTGGATTTTTACTTACCTTTTGCACACTGAAACTTTCAATTTTAAATCACATTTCATATCGTCAAAAACCCTTTGATCATATAATCTTAAGCTTTGGTTTCTAAGTGATCCAAGCTTCCTCCATTCAAGTGCAAGAGAAGAATACTCCTTCAACAACTAGAGAAGAAGTATTGCAACTTAGATACCTAAGTTGTTTGTGTCATCATACATTTGTATATAAGTTGTGTATTGTAGTTTGATAGTTGTGTGCATAATTGTTTGGGATAGGTTAGTGTGTAAGTAGAGAAGTTGTGTTGTTAAGGTGTGTAAGTAGTGAAGGTGTGAAGAAGTAGAAGTGTACATAGGTTGTGCTTAGTTGTGAAGTGTCGTGAAGAAAGAGTCGTGAAGAAGAAGGTGTGATTAAGTCGTGTTTAAGTTGTGAGATTGGTTCTAGCTACGATTAGAACTCGACATCTAGCTTTGTGTCGTTAAGCCGGTGTAAGCTAAAGTTGTGTAAGGTTTTCTCCGCCATAAGGGAGCTTGTTGACATAGTGAAGAAAACTCTCGAGTTAGGTGCTCGGGGAGTGGAGTAGGGCAAGGAAGGTGTCCTTGTAGCCGAACCACTATAAATCTCTTGTCTCTCGGTTAGATCTTTCCATCTCTAACTTTCATTTCATTTTATTACCTTACTTGCATTACTTATTTATATTTACTTATATACATATTGTTCATATTGTTCAAGGAGTTGAGATCACATAAATTCGAATCTAAGTTTTAAAAAGTAAACAAAGTTTTCACAATAAAATTTAAAAGGACATAAAACTATTCAACCCCCCTTCTAGTTTTCCACAGGCTGGGTTAAGGATTGGGATAAAATTGGGTTGGTTAGTTTAGGATTAGATTTAGGTTTAGGTTTAACTTTAGGGACTAGTTTTGCCATTTCTGAAAATCCAGGGACTAAGGCAGCCAAAATCTTAAAATTATTTCCAAGGGCCTTTTGTGTCATTTTGGTATTTTTGGAGATTGACTTTGACTTTGACTTTGACTTTTGTCTTCACTTGATCAAATGCACATTTGTTGTCGAATCGATCCAAAAATGTCCGTTTTTGCTCCGTTTTCAATCCTTTGTACCTGAAACACATAAAAACACAAACCAAGGATATCTGCAGTATAATTTGGTGTATTTGGTTGTTTTCAGTATTTTTATGGTCTAAAATGGGCATAAAATGATGAGTATTTACACACTCATCCATCCCCCACACTAAGCTATTGCTAGTCCCTAGCAATCCGATCATATGAAGTAATGAAAGGATCAAAAGAATACCAAGTATACCCCGTTTTGACTTTTTATTTGATGCAAGAAATTTAAACTAAAAACAAAAATAGATAACATGCTTGATTTCCAAAAATGGTATCACGGAACAGGATTCACACAAACTGGGTGTCTCCAGGGAATTGTAATCGTCATCCTCTTTTTTATACTCCCAACTAAGCTTAAACTCACTGTGCAAATGTTTTTGTAAAATGCTAACGCTACTTATACTAATAATCTATGTAAGTCGAGACTTAACTTTTCACTCCCATATTTATTCAAGTTAGGTGAATGTTCTTGATTTTCAAAATTTTGAATACAAAAATCGACGTTTTTATAAAATTTTGACTAATACTAGTTGAAAGATAGATTTAAAATTCACAACAAGCAACTTTATTCAACATATCAAAACTTATTGCATTTTGCAATATCATTCCATTTTTTTTTTCTTTTCATCTTTTCATCATTTTTTTTTTTACTTGTGCAACATAAACTAACGGAGTTTCACGGGAACCAAGACCTTACACCTTCCCGGAATAAAGGATCCAAGGGCCGTTACAACGGAGAGTTCCAAGACTCTAAACATTCCTGAAATGAGGATCCAAGGGTGTTAGACCAAGACCTCACACATTCCTGAATTAGAGGTCCAAGGGCCGGTGTAAGAGGGTAGCCAAGACCTAAACGCCTTCCGGAAATAAGGATCCAAGGGCTGATCTTGAACCGTAGCTTTTTAGCACATACATTTATTACTTAACTTTTGCAATTTTCAAGCAACGTCTCACTTTCATTTTGCATCATTATGACATATGCTTGTTCCGAAGTTTAAATAAAGCTTTGAACTAGTATTTTTCAAAATCGTATGAAAAAATGATTTTGTGTGTTCAAAAGTTTGAAAATAAGCACTTATTAAGTCAGATTAGTTATCTCCTGGGAGGAAAAGCCATAGATTACTTATATAAGCTCTAAAGAAAACCAACTATTCTACGCTTAGCATTTTCATTTGCACATATCGTAAAACCTTAGTCTAACCGTTAAGGAAGCAGCCAGATCAACACTCTGGCAGAGTCGGGATTCCCTTTGTTCTAACCTAATCAAGACTAAACACTACTTTTTTATTGCAATTTCTTATCTAAAAACGACAAAAATTTTAAAATTTTTGGCCAAAAACGGGGGTACGAGGGACTAGAAGGTACAAATGTGACAAAATTCGCGAGAATTCCCCCCCACACTTAGAATTGAATATTGCCCTCAATATTCAAAGTACCAGCTATTATGCCGCCACTTAGAACGTAAAAAGGTAATACCACTAACCAAGTGTGGAACAGAAATCTCCATTTTCACAAAAAAGGATTAAAAGATATCCCTAGATAATTGTTAGCAAAAGGATAGGATATTGGGCGGCTGGATTGAAAACAGGCGCGTCAATCATCACAATCCAAGGGAAACCTGAAAATCAGAGCAAACAACACACAAAAGAGCACAGTAGAGGAATTCCCCCACACTTAGTTGTTAGAAAATAGAGAAAAGTCAGAAACATGGGTTGTCACCCATGTGGTGCTAATGTTTTTGTTAACCGAGTCACTAGCTTGACTCGACCCCGAATTCATTGGTTCTTGGGGAAGCATGTGGAAAAGAAGATCTCCATCGGACTTTCATTCAAAATGTTTGGATAAACATTGAAGTACTTGAAAGTTCCACTCCGATGAGATACACCCGGCTCTAAGTAATTGAAACTATCTATGGAGATGCCGGGGTCAAAAATGGTTTCCTCACTCCCGAACGAGTGAAGAAGAAGAGAAGTCACAAGATATTTGAGAAAAGAAAGAAAGATTTTGATAACAATCAAGATCCATTCTTCATCCTCAAATGTAGACATCTCAGGAGGAAGGGTGAGGGTAGTATCATCAATAAGCAAACTCTTATGATAGAGCATTTCTCCCCCCGGGTCAAAATCTTCCTCAAGATAGAAATGATCATACTCCGGAGGAGATATGACATGAGAGAGTTCATCGGAGAACTCCTCAGGATCTATATCAAGGTGAAACGAATCATACTCGGGAAGAGAGGTATAAGCATAAGAAGTGGTACTGCCACGACTCGTCTCTTTAGTATGATCGATATCAAAGCAAAACGACTCATAAGTTGAAAGAGAAAGATCGGGATGAGAAGTGGGACTACCACTACTCTCTTCTGCCGTATCAAGGATAAAATTCTCAAAATCGGGTAAAGAATCCTTGAGCTCGAGCTCCGGAGGATTTGACGGAGTGGGATTGCCACTCGGAGAATTATCCGAGAAATAGTCACTATCCTCAACGGGGATAGGAAATGAGGTTCGATTTTCACAAAATGATTCGATCTTAGAAATGAGCACATTGATATTCAATAATTTATCACGAAGTAAATCGTCTTTGATTTCCAGAATATCAGTGTCAATTTCTTCATTGTCAGGTTCAAAATCCTTCACCTCCTCTAAGCTGATGAGCTCAGAATGGGGAGATGATGCCTCAACATAATCGATGTTTTCACAAGAATAAGAGTCGTCATCACACGAAGTACCATCATTGTCACAATTGGACAAAATCTCAAAATGATCATCTGAAATGTCAAGATGAGGAGAATTATCATCGAAAGGCATATCACACATATTATCAGAAATACCCTCGGACTCACTTGGGATTGGGACAAGGTTCTCAACACTAGACTTTATTACTTCGTCCGATTCCTTTTCAGGAATAGTGCTAAGATGCTCATCCCCCATAATGAGAGAGTCCTCGGGGTCCATAGTCGGAAAGAAGGATGTGATTGCAATAGATTGAGGGAGTTGAGAAATGATATCGCTCAAAGGAATAACACTCTCCTCGTCGTCCTCCTCATCATTATTGCTAGCATAAATGGCTTTTTTACGTTCCATTTGCTCTTCTGCTAGCAATTCTGCAATACTCTTGTCTTCCTGCCTTTTATGGACATGTGTGATTGCAGCTGACGAATTCTCAAAATATTCCTTCATTTGAATAGTATCCTCATCATCATCATCGAGAATGGAAGCCTTGAGAAATTTGGCACGCGTTTCCGCTGCTCGTTCTTCGGCTAGTAATTCTCCCATAGATATTTCATGAGGATGAATGATGGAATACTATGGGGGTTGGACATTGTCAAAACCGGAAGTATTATACCAAGGATTAGGTTCTTGATTCCACGGTTGACATTGATAATCGTCATGAGGACCCCCACAATTTGCACAAGGAATATTCGGTGACGACATAAGAATTAAACATTAAAGAGGGATAAGAAGATAGAATTAAACGGTTTAAGAGGATAAAGAAGAAAAATAAAAGAAAACATTTTTGGGTTTTGCATTTTTTTTTATTTTTTAATTTTTTAAGAAAAAATGGAAAACAAATCAATTAAAACAAGACCGAGGCAAAAAAAAAAAAAAAAAAAAAAAAAAAAAAAAAAAGGAACTTAAACCTTAAATCAAACAAGCGTACGGTAGCTCTCTGAAATAAAGACGCACAGAGTGGCGGAGGAGCAAAGGTGGGCAATAAATGCCACTTAAAAACCCGCTCCTTTCGGTCTGCAATTTAATTTCAAGACCTCCTAGAACCTCCGTTATAGTTTGTTAATCAATCAAAGGTGAGCCGAATTCGCAAGCGACACAAAGGCAAGTTTTATATCTTCGGTTTGGGAACTTATTATGATAACACTCAAGTTGAGAGTGTTATATTGATGATGTATTTTATCTTTTATTTTACACAACAAAACGGAAAATGTTTTTGTATTTTTGTTTTTTATATGATAATATATATACAAAAGAAAAGAAAAGTATTTTTGTTTTTTTATAATTTTATGAAAGCGATAACTTCAAGAAGAAGGATCTCAAGTCACTAATCATTTAAACCTTAAACGATATTGTCGCAACACAACCTCCCCGGCAGCGGCGCCAAAATTTTGATCCGTGCTAAAGTATATATATAATATCATACGGATATACGTGATACGCGGGAAATGACAAATCAACCCTTTAGGAAAAAGGTTAACTTACAAAACCCGTGAATACGATATGTGTGATACCGGGCAAGTGATTACCCGGGTCGTGTCCCAGCGAGGTGTGAATCGAGGATTTCGTTATCGGTTAGGAATTAAAGTGCTTGAAGTGTGGATTTTGGATTTTTGCGTTTTTTAATTCTAATTAAGATATGAAAAACAAATTCACAAAGAAAGATTAAGCACAAATCAATTTATACTAAAAACGCAAGTCGGGAATTATAAAAAACGAGCCTACAACTAAAATATTTAAAAGCTAATCCTACAAGTGCCAAATTATTTTTCCTAAGATCTAAATAATAAAAGAAAATTTAAAAAAAAAAAAGAATTATATTTTTTTGACTTTTATATTTTTTATTACAAATTAAAATCTGTTTAAACTAAATTAAATTATAAAAAAATACTAAACTATAAAGGAAAAATCTGGAAATTTTAACAAAAGTACTTGAAGTGGTAAGGAGTGCAGGAAAAATAAAGTGGATGAAACAACTTATTCGTATAAGCTGTTAATAAGCTAAAAGGGCTTATTGGCCTAAAGTGGAAAACATGTGTTATATATTAAACTTTGCAAGGTTTAACTGAGAAAGTCCCAAGGGCAGATGGTGTTGGGTTTGTGTGTTAAAGGGTTGAGTTTAGTTGAGGTCGGGGGTTCGAGTCCCCACTCACCCTGACTTCCTAAATTCTCCTTTTTTTTTTTTTTTTTTTTTTTTTTTTTGAAAAACTTCCTAAAACAAAGTTTTTGATAAGCTAATTTTAAGCAACTTTAACAAAGGAAGATTTTTTAAATCTCACAAATAAGCCTTGATAAGCTGAGATTGCTTATCAGAATCTACAAAGTAAAAGAAACAAACTAAAGGTGTAAAACGAAAGGGCTGCTAAGCTATTTATAAGCTAATATTAAAACTGAAAATAAGCTAATTCACTAGTAACAAGCTAACAGTGATACAAAGAAACTAAATAAGCCAAAATAATAAGCAAATAAGCACAAATCCAACTCAATAAGCAAATAATGAGGCTGCTGATTGCACAGTGCAATAGCAGTCAACCTAGGCACATTGAGCTTATTTTTAAGCACTTATATCACCACTAAAGACCACAAAATCTGAAAACTCTTAAAGATCACCCACCAAGGATTAGAAAGGACCAAAAATGAGGCCATTTGAAGCTTATCTTCAGCTTATAAATAAGCTGAGAAAAGGGCTAGGTGGACTGAAGTCTGTTGTGGAGTTGTATATCAGTGAGCATGCAGAGTTGGTACAAACCAAAGTGATTGGAATGAGGCTTTTAAATTACAACTAGATGGACTAAAAGGATCTCAGAAATGCCACAAGGGAGGTCAAAAGAGCTTATTGCTTAATTCAACTTATTTGATCAGTACATAACCCATACTTATCACAGTCCATGCAAATCTATAATATCTATCAAATTAACTTAAAACAACTTAAAAATAGCTTATTCATGCAAGATTAGACTAGATTGAAGTTTCTCAAGTTGCACATGAACAGTGCTATGGCTTCTTTGACCCAGAATAAACTACTACCAAACACCCCTAAGTGGGCTGCTTAAGGAGATTTTACACTAGAAATGACCAAATTGAGCAAGATTTCTGAAACACTAATGTCTAATAAGCTAAAATGATCCCTAATGAACAATATTTTAAACCTAAATAAGTACTAGAATAAGCTACACCTAGTTTGACTGTTTTTAACTTTTTAGTGAGATTTAAGCAAAAACTAATTTAAACCAAAATAATCTATCTGTCTAGCATTTACTAACATCACATAGAGCAAATAAACATAGAAAAGCAGAATAAGCACAAAAAGTTTTGGTGTAATGCCGTTGACACATCCACTTACATCCTAAATAGAGTCCTAATTAGACCATTCTTGAATAAAACACCATATGAGCTTTATAGAGGCAAAAAGCCTACGTTAGGATATTTTAGAGTTTTTGGAAGCAAGTGCTTCATATTAAACACTAAGGATTACCTCACCAAGTTCGACCCATAGTCGTATGAAGGTGTATTTCTAGGATATTCACAAAATAGTAAAGCATATATTGTCTTGAATAAAGAAACATCAAGAGTCGAGGAATCGTTGAACGTCCACCTCCCTCTAAGACATCACCTTTGGTAGATGATGACTTAGTTGAAAGTCAAATGGTTGAAAACCAAGAAAACATAGAGAATGACAAAGAAGACGAACCGGTAAAAAGAGAAATTGTCAACATCAAAGAATCCAAAAGTCATCCATTAGACAACGTCATAGGAAAAATTAACGAAAGAACCTTAAGGTCAAAAGCCCAAAACGAAAGTAATTTCTTTTGTTTTGTTTCAACCATTGAACCTAAAAATGTTAATGAAGCTATAAAAGATGAATCTTGGGTCATAGCGATGCAAGAAGAATTAAATCAGTTTGTTAGGAATGATGTTTGGACATTAGTACCTCAACCTCAAAATCAAACCATAATTGGAACTAAATGGGTTTTTAGAAACAAAATGGATGAAAATGGAGTAGTGTCTAGAAACAAAGCTAGGCTAGTAGCTCAAGGCTACAATCAACAAGAAGGTATAGATTACGACGAGACATTTTCACCCGTCGCTAGGCTTGACTCAATTATTACTTGCATATGCATGCGCACACAACTTTAAACTATTCCAAATGGATGTTAAAAGTGCTTTTCTAAATGGTTTTATTAATGAGGAAGTGAACGTTGCACAACCTCCCGGCTTTGCCGATTTTGAAAAACCTAATCATGTCTACAAACTTAAGAAAGCATTATACGGACTTAAGCAAGCACCAAAAGCTTGGTATGATCGACTTAAGACTTTCCTAGTTGATCATAAGTATACCATGGGCCTAGTAGACAATACTCTTTTCACCAAGAAAAAGGGATCACATATTATCATAGTCCAGATATATGTGGATGACATTATATTCGGTTCAACTTGTCAAGAGTTATGCAATGAATTTTCGAAAATCATGCATGATGAGTTTGAAATGAGTATGATGGGGGAACTAAATTTTTTTTTAGGTCTCCAAATAAAACAATTAGAAGATGGGATATTCTTCAACCAATCTAATTATATCAAGGACATGCTTAAGAAGTTTGGTCTTGAAGACTCAAAACCTATGAAAACACCAATGTCCTCCGAAACCAAACTCACAAAGGATGACGAAAGTGAATCCGTAGATAGCACTAAATATAGAGGAATGATTGGTAGTTTACTCTATCTTACGGCTAGTAGACCGGACATTATGTTTAGTGTTTGTCTATGTGCACGCTTTCAAGATGATCCCAAAACATCCCATCTTGAAGCCGTTAAACGAATCTTTAGGTACATAAAAGGCACTACACATTTAGGATTATGGTATCCCAAAGGAACGGGTGTAAAAACCATAGTGTATGCCGACTCAGACCATGTCGGTGATTATGGAAAAGTACAAGTGGTATTTGTACTTTTGTAGGACATTGTCTCACCTCATGGTTTGCTAAGAAACAAATAGCCCTTGCAATATCAACAACTGAAGCCGAATACGTGTCAGCAGGAAAAGCTTGCCAACAAGCTCTGTGGATGAAACAAGCTCTCGTCGACTATGGAATTGAACTCAACGACATTCCCATTCTTTGCGACAACAAAGGAGCTATCGACCTCAGCAAAAATCCAGTCCAACACGCTAGAACCAAACACATAGAAATACAACACCATTTCCTACGCGACAATGTTCAGAAGGGAAACATCTCAATTGAGAAAGTATCCTCAGAGGACAACATTGCCAACATTCTCACAAAACCTCTTAAGAGAGAACCTTTCAACTTTCTTAGACTTGGTTTAGGATTAATGGAACCTAGTGAGTAGATAAAACCTTAGCTTAAACCTTAGATTAACCAAACATAACAAAAACCAAAACCTGAGTTTGACTCTGCGGAACCAAACGACAACAAGGGCGGATCCCTTGTTTTGGTTCCGCCGGATCCGTGGATCCCTGAGTCAGATTATTAGTTTATTTAACAAACACCATGTACTGTACAACTCAACTCCCCAAAACATAACACCTACTGGAACTCGACTCAACATCATCCAAACTCAAAATTTAGGTCATCTCCTTCCATCAATTTGTGCTCTAATCATCTCTGTAAGTATCCTAATCACGTCTACATTCCTGATCTGAGTCTAGGATTTCTATTTCATGCACAAAATCAAAACTTGGGGTTTATGCATATTTTTAGCTAAATCATGAAACATATTTACTGAATTGCATCACAAATCATGTTTTCCTTAGTTAGGAATTGCATCTTGTAGTACATTATCATAATTCATCAAAAACCCCATGAGAAATTTTTGCAAAAATCTTCCCACGACTAGGAAAAATGATTTTTAGCACATTGTTCATACAAATACAAAAACGTTATGTTTTAAACATCACTTGCATAATGTCTCTTGAATGCTAAAGGGAATACATAACTAATATGTATTTTCGGGTACATTCAATCGTAGCCACATTGAAGTAGGAGCGTTTGGGTTATCTCTTGTTTTATCATAAAACTTGCATAAATGAAATTTTCATGCATTAAAATGAGTCGAGATAACCGCACCTCCACATTGTCCCCATGTAGGCACACACTAGAAATTAATATACTTAGTTTCGATAGTTTTAACTAAATTATGAAATTTTTGTGTCTAGGATAATCATGCCTCCCGCGAATTATTATGATCACAAAGAAACCATCAAATACCCACCTAAACATCACAAAACCAAAGGAATTAGTGAGGAACAAGTTGAAATATTCAAAGCCCTAGAAAAACGCTATGTACATGAGGGTAGAACCATAGACCCCTCATTCCTAGAAGGAACCGTTCTTAGAGAACAACTTGTTGCCATTCGATTCGATTGTCTCCTAGACATCGATGAACTCATAATCCCTAGATTCATACTTGAATTCTATGCAACTATAGGTCTTAGCACAAATGATTATGGATACATGAACATCCATTTCAATGTAAACGAAACTCAATTCAACATCCCTCTAGATCAATTTGGAGATGTATTAAGTGTTCCAAGTCATGGAGTTTGTTTCTATTCAGACAAATGGTCATTGTCCATTCTCGAATCCAACCTTGATCGTATACATCCATACGACACACCTCTATTCTCAAAAGAGGACATCCGTGCTCATCTTTTCATTCCTAGAAACAACCAAACTAGGTTAATTCGAGGTCGTCAAGTAGATCGAGATCCATTTGCTATGGAGCTAAATGAACTTAGGCCCCAATTTAAGAAGCTAGAAGAAATCCTTAGAGCAAATGTCATAAGCACCTTAGGAAATCGAGATCATGTCAATGCAAGCCTTTGTTACATGATGTATTGTGTGACAAACCACCGACCTTTCAACCTCGCTTACTATATCGCCAAAAGAATGGCCGATATTCCGGTTCAAGGCACCACCGCCATGCCCTACGGGATGCTTCTCACCCGTCTCTATAGAGCCTTTGCACCCAACCCTCGAAATTCTAGAGGCTTTGTTCCTGACTACACTGAGATTAAAAACACCTTTGTTCCAATTAGTGATCATAGGGTAGCCGTAGCAAAGGGAAAGCGAGCTCGTCCACCTACCTCATGTAACCACCGGTAAATTCCTACTTATATTAATCTAATACTTATCCATTTTCTATGTCTAAATTTTTTTTTTAGATTAAACAACAACTAACTAATGTGACGTAACTCACATTTTAATAAACATGCTCACGCGACACCAACGTGCCTTGCATTTAATACAAATAAACCTTCCTTATATATCAAGTATAAAAGCTTTTAACTTTTATTTACAACTTACGTCATTACGTTAACATACGATTATTAAAAGTTCAAACTAAAACGTTTACTATTATTTTGAGTTTTCACGACACCCAAATTTCTTATATGTATGATTTCATATATTTAAATCATAAACGTTAAAGTACAACACTTTAAGGCTAATGTACAAGTATTTAAAGCACAAAACCTTAACTTTGTTTTATTTAATTTTACAACTCTAAAGTACAATATTTAAAGCTTACTTTACAAGTCTTTAATGCAATAATTTTAAAAATATATTTATTTCATCTCGCGACCAAGTAACCAAACAAGGATTGCACCTCGCATATTTCAGGTCTATTTTTAAATATTTAATATCAATTATTATTACGTTTTATTAAATGATATTACTTTTAGTAACGATCACAAAAGTTTAATCGTATGACTTTTACTCACGACCAACACAAGATTAGGATGAGTATATATATTTTACATGAACTATTGTCACTTTTTTATTTTTATTTTTACATTATACGTTTTACGTAATACGAATACTCAAACCTATTAGATTTTATCAACGTATACACTCTTCGTTAAACATATCACACGTCTAATATAATTAGTTGGAATATATTAATAAACTTTGATATTTTTATAAACAATATATTTTTAGGTTACCCGGTTTTTAAGTTTCGTGACTTAATGAATTAACGTTAGTAATTACCGGGGTCAAGCTACACCTCAAACCATTAACATGTGAGTACAAATTATGCCATGTAACCATTTTCATGCAAAGTATACATAATATACTCATGACATACAAACTATATGTGTAGCTAATTATTGCCATATGATTCTAATTCCTAATCATGCTTCTACGTGTTCTAAATATCAAACTATCAAATACATATGTACGTGCATGATCTTGTTGCCATGCAAAAACTAAACTAAACATGTAACATATATCAATATTTGAACGTGTATGATCTTGTACCATAAAATGCAACAACCAAACTAATCTAGTTAACTTAATATCTAGCCAATTATATACTATAAGACTTCTTCTAAAGTCTCAAATGCTTTCACGTAACAATGTCCCTTGCTAATTTCACCTAAGTCAACTAGTAGTTGGGATTTTTGGCTTAAGAATGAACCACATCACCCCAACTCCACGCCATCCTTCCCCCCCCCCCCCTCACATGGTTTCTTCACAACCAATCAAAGCAACTACTCAAAACATGGTTTATGTATAAACACATCACCTTGTTCCTTGAATTAGGTAAAATTATTGGCTTCCCTTTAACCACCTAATGCCACCCTCACCCTCACCCCATATCACCTCACAAACTCTCATGAACACCTCATCTTGTCCCTTACATACCTAACATGATGACTAGAACCTTAGGAAAACCCTAAACTTCCTTCCTTATATATATGTCGACATTAACACCTTCATTTTCCCTCACCTTATTCGAACATACAAAACCCACCCACACCTATATACAATCTGATCTTAGGCACTAAATAGAAGCAAAGGAAGGATAGTCAAGAGCCTAGTAGGAGAAAGAAGCCAAGTATTTCATTTTCAAGTCATATTGTCAAAAACCCACAATATTCAAATTTTCAGCTTGTAAGTTTTCTTAACCCGTTTCAATACTTTTTATAAGTCTTAAATATGTCTACACATGGTACCAATCAAGTCCTATTTAGAAATATAGGCTAAAAATGAGTTTTGCAAAGTTCCTGATAACACCAGTAAACTAACAACCTTTTTATTTACTTTGTAATAACACATGAGCCTAAAGGATATCTAATGATAGATTAAAACAAGCTAACTAATTAAATAATATGTCATAAACACCAGCTAGATAACTTTTTAAGAAAAAGATTAAAAATCTGTTTTTGTTTCCTGGTCATGTCGCCCCAAAAATAGCCCAAGTGCCCACTTTGCACCCTATTTTCCTACCACGAGAAAGAGCCACTAACCCCAGCCAAATACCCTATTTAATCACCACCCAGGAGACTCTAGAATGCCCCATAACCTGGTCAAAATAGTTAGATATCATGCCTCAACTTGGGTCCTTTTTCTGCTCGCAAATCACAAAAACCAAAAACCCATTTTTTGTACACTATTATTAATTTTACAATTATAAGCCATAAGCTACTAAGAAAATAACTTTTGATAAGCTTAAAAACCTATCAACAAACTACGGAAAAAGTCTCATGAGGTGTCGAGATCAAAATCTTGTTTTATCATTTTTCTTCTTTTCTGTTCTTTCCTTGTCGAACCAGCCAAACACCCAACTTTTGCCCATTATTTCGACTGTCAAACGACACTTATAAAATCTGACACTCGGTCGACTTAAAGATCTTATAGCTTAGATACTAAAGAAATAAAAGCGTCATGTAAACCTTGTCTCGCCCCGTCCTAAATTGCGCCCTTTATCTGGGCTGGTCACACACTAAAACAAACACACCTTATTATAGCGTCCAAACCCCCCTCTTTGAATAATTATTGTGATCAAACGACAAAGGTCTAGAACTTCGGGTCTGAACCATTTAAAAGACCACCCGGAAAACTATTAAAGAATTAATAACGTTGTAAAAACATTGTATGGTCTTGCCTATATCAATTTCTCTTTTGGGCGAGTTATGTCAAAACCAAACGCACCCTTTTAATTCTCATATATATAATTTCGAAAAGCTATAAACTAAAACATAAGCAAATAAGCCCTGATCAACTTATTTTTAAACTTATTATAACTTACAAGAACGAGTCGTACCAAGTCGTGCCTTTTTCTAAATTAAAAACGTGTCTAAAATGAATTTAGGACATTTAACGAAATATAATAAAACTTTAAGGGTAAAACTTGTCAAAACTAAAAATTAGAGTTTTCTTGGCCCGAAAGTGTAAATTTTACAAAGATATAAATATAAGGGCTGTTTTGTCAACGATCCATATTATAGGGTATAAATTATTTTTTTTGAAACTATAGGGTAAAAACTGTCATTTCACCAAAGTTGAAGGATAAAAGTTGTCATTTTTATAAAAGTTCAAAGGTATAAAGTACAATATTTTTATATACACTTCGATAATATATTTCACTATTTAATGATTCGGATTTTGTTATAAAACTTATATAAGAAATATATTTAACGAATCGGGATTTTTATAAAACTTATATATAGGAAATATTTATATATCGATAAACAAGCAAATGAAACATAAACATAAGAATATAAAATATGATAAAATTTTATCATCCACCAACTTTTGAAGAGACTTCGTGTTGTCTCATTTAACATTCATCGTTAACAAAACATTACAAATATTAAAACTCACATATAATTAAACACGAATACTGAAATTTGATATATTCACCTAGGTTGCATGCCGAAGACGTTTATCAACTATATTTAATTTGTTTCCCATCTAGACTGCTAAGGTGAGTTCATGGCCCCTAGTTTCAATTATTTCGTACTATGTTTGGGGGAGATACATGCTCGTTTTACTTAAACTCATTTCTCGCTTTACATGGTTGATTACTCAAATTGCTTCTTGTCTATCTAAATACTTGCTTGATTATTCGAGTACAATGCTATTCACTTGTTATCTACACATTAGGGTGCGTAACCACCTACACTACTTGGGTACGTAACTACCTGTGGAAAACTAGAAGGGGGGTTGAATAGTTTTTACCGTTTAAAATTAATTCGCTTTGTAACTTATTGTGATTTCAAAGTAAAGTAAACAATCAAGCACACAAACAAGCAATATAAGTAAGTAAGTAAAGATAAGAAAGATCAAACCACACAACACAGTCGTTTATAGTGGTTCGGCTATAAGGACTCTCTTCCTTGCCCTACTCCACTCCTCGAGCCTCTAACTCGAGAGTTTATCTTCACTAAGAAACAAGATCCCTTCTAGGAGGAGAAAACCTTTACACGTCGCTTAATCTTTTTTCGGTACTAAGCTAAACACCGAGTTCTTTACAAGGGTACAACCACTCCCGTTGGTTCTTTCACAAGGGTACAACCACTCCCGTTGGTTCTTTACAAGGGTTCAACCACTCCTGATCACTCTATGTGTTTTAAGGACTAAAATACTAACCAAACACTACTGTATGAATGATACTAACTATGATGTGTGGCTAATACAAGAACACACAGACTCTATGTTAGAAGGAAGATAACACACTGTTACTCCTTATATGTTGAGATCTTCTTTCTACAAAAGGAAGGATCTATAAAATGTTAGTAAGCTAAGGGTTAGTGATATGCAAATGAATGAGTATGTATTTTAAGCTGTATGAGTGATGATTTGGCCAAATGATCAGCTTGCTATTTATAGGCAAGGCTGATGAACAGTCCACGGATCCGGCGGATCCCTCAAAAAGGATCTGTCCGTCTACCACTTTGGTACCGCCGTGTCAGGCCAACTAAGAGATCTCCGAATCTTTCCAAATCTTGCCATATCTTTCCATATCTTCAAATGTCAACTCTTTAGCTTGAAGATCTAAACAAAATATCACAAAATCTTACCAAGATTGTGTAGATGATGCATGCCATGATGTCATCCTAATATTTAACTTATAAAGTTTCCATTTTAAGGAATAAACATGCAAACTTGTATATGTCATTTCTAGAAAACTTGTGATGTGAAAATGTGTTTGTAAAATGCTTATCACTATAAATGTAAAAGACTTAATCTTATTTATGCTTTGCTTAAAGATAAACTTTGTAATTGTCATTAACAAAACTAAGCAAAGATCGTAAAATATAAATAACGTTTTTAGGACGATATTTGTATTAACAATCTCCCCCTTTTTGTTAATGACAAAACATAAAATGTATTTTTAAGTAGAGAGCTTAAATAAGGGATGAGTCTTTTAAAAATATAGATTAAGTTAGTTTATGCAAGTTTCAAAATTTATTTTAAGCTAAAATATATGTACTGTGATGTTTCACAGTTGATGCAAACTTAATCCTATCTCCCCCTTTTTGTCAAAACAAAAAGAAGATATGCGTAGCGGAATGAGATTTTGAGAACTTTAAAGCTCCCCCTTGATTTATACTCCCCCTAAATGGAGTAACAAGGATATGATGTATGAACCTACAAAATAAATTGTTAGAATATACTATGCTCCTCTTTGATGTATACTCCCCATTGCTAGAGTACCAACGTATACATTTCAAGAGTATGATATGATGAATGCTCCTACAAAACAAATGGTTAGACTATGATATGCTCTTCCTTGATGTATACTCCTCATTGCTAGAGTACCAACGTATACGTTTCAAGGATGAGAAATGCTAAAAATGATGAGTTAGTATATGATATACTCCCCCTCGATTTATACTCCCCGTTGCTAGGTTACCAACGTATATGAATCAAGGTTGAGAAAAGCTACAAAAGAAAAGTTAGTTACTTCAATCAAGAAGCAATATGCATATGCAATAGTCAACCAAGAAAGGTCAACCCATTTGACTTCTAGAAAGTCAAAGTTTAAGTGTCTGATCAAATTTTTGTACCTAATGTACATTTGATCAATGCAATATGTGGAGTTTAAAACAACTACACAATGATGTTAGTATTCTAAAATGAAAAAATATGCTTAATGTTGATCACCCACAAGCATAAACAC
This sequence comes from Artemisia tridentata subsp. tridentata, assembly GCA_021014915.2. Taxonomy (NCBI): domain Eukaryota; kingdom Viridiplantae; phylum Streptophyta; class Magnoliopsida; order Asterales; family Asteraceae; genus Artemisia; species Artemisia tridentata. The sequence continues at coordinate 180,284,353 of CP139502.1, read as the reverse complement.
ATAACAATCATCCATTGAAAATATGTGACGAAAGTCACAAAAATGATGTTACATTACAACAATAAAGATAAATTCTAAAAAGTCAAATACTACAACATTATCCTAAAAAGTTCCTATAAGAGGAAACTAACAAGACTCCTATTGAGGAGGATGAGAGATTGCATTGAGACGCTCGAGAACTTGGTTTAAGATGAACCTCATCTCATTTTGGAGCTCATGGACCAAAATGTTGGTCCTTTGGGCCAAGTGAGTTGTTCTCTCACAATGTGAGCAATCATGACTCGAAAAACCAGGAGGAAGAGTAGTCTCAAGGTTTTGTGGTGGTGGTGGTGGTGGTTGGTTGTTGTTGTTGGATGGTTGTTGTTGTTGTTGGTTTGATGATGGTGAAGTGGGGATGGAGTTCATCAAGATGGTTTGGAGATCCATTGCTTCATTAAGGCGAGAGCCAACCATATTAGAAAAAGAGTAGAGGCGGGTGAGTTCCTCACAAATCTCTTCTTGGGTTTGTGGTAGATTGATCCACATTGCCTCATCAATGGCAACTAGTGTGGGTGTGGGTGATAAAGGTTGTGTTTGAGGTTAAGGTGGTGGTACATCATGGTATAAAGGACCATGGATATCCGGGTAAACCGGATGAAAAAGCATGGGTTGTTGACCTTCAAAGGTCATGGGTGGAGGATTGGTTGACCTTGGTGGAAGGCCTTCCAAGTCATCAAGGTATGGATGTGGTGATGAAGGTGGAGTCCTAAATAGCTCCATTGGTTGTAGTTTGGGTGATTTTGGGGGTGATGGTGATTTAACAGGCTGTGATGGAGCCGGTGGTGGAGTAGTGGCTATCGGAGTAATGGTTGGTGGTGGTGTATGGATAACAACATTGGATGGTGTTGGAGTGGAGAGTGTGAGGAAATTCTCACTTGAAATGGGTGATGAGATATTTAGAGGAGATGATTCCTCTGATGATGAGTTTGCTAAGTTGATGAAACAACATGGTTTAACACTAATGCGGGCTGTTCGTTTTGGAGGTCTAGAGGTGGAAGAGGTGTTTGACTTAGTCATGGTTAAGTATGAGAGCTAAGATGTATAGGAGGTGAAATGGTTGTTGTGTGAGTTTAGTGATGATCCTAAAGCACTAATTTATAGGCAGAAGGTTTGTGAGTCTGTGTGTTTGGATTGGATGTGAATCCAATGAAGAATGTTGGTTTCTAATGATTTGGAACAAAAAATTAAGCTTGTCACATCCTAAGGTCAATCCATTGAAATGGAGTTGAGTGATATGAGAAGGATTTGCAGTAAATGCAAGGAGATAGTGTAAATTCTGATGATAAGATGTTTCCACGGATTTGACGGATCCCTAAAAAGGGTTCCTTGCTTGTATAGGAAAGGTAACTCAGAAGAAAATTTTGAAAATCCAAATTTTGGTGGGAAATTGAGTTCCTAATGTTCTAAGAGTTTCCTAAAGCATTCTAAAGAGTTTAATGATCAGTGATCATAATCTAAAGAAAGCTAAAACTAAAAATCTAAATTTCAGGATGAGTCGGGAATTTTTGAAAAGTAACTGTTGTACCCACGGATCCAATCGACAACAAAGGCTGAGCCAAAGTTGGAGAGCTGTCGGATCCGTGGGTCCTGGACTGGCGGAACCAAGTCTAACACTAGGCGGATCCAAATTTTGGGATCCGCCGGATCCATCGTCCGAATGTGCTAATTCTTTACAGAGAACTATGCAAATTTCGCGTTTTCCGACTAAAACCCGAAATTTCTCCTATAACGTATGTAATAGCTAATATATAGTATAAATATACTAAATATATATATTCTAACACACGTTTGCATATAAATAAATCCGATCATCATAATCAACCATATAGGGAGTTAAGCCAAATAGGGGCTTAAACTCGGAAAATTGATAACACAAAGTGTAATCGCCCTGCAAATATCAGTTTGTTTATATTCAAGACAAGTACTACCACAGTAAGTTAAGAACCATACATGGTTAACACATAATTGTCAAATACTGTCTAGATCCAAACACTCCTTCTACTTGAACTTCTTACTCAACTTCTTGTACCCCTTGTGAAGTTTCATTATCCAACGCCCCAAGTTCTTCATCATCCCCTTGGTTTGCTTGAACTCCGGTGACTCATTAGCAATTGGTGGAAGTTGATGCAAATATTCCGGTGGAGGAATCCTAGAGTTTGGCAATCCGTCATCGTCACTCATTGATGATGATGATGATGATGTTTGAGCACGAGGACGTTTGCCCTTGTCAACCGCTACCCTAAAGTCGCTCAAGGGAATGAAGGTTTGTTGAATTTCATCATAATCGGGGACAAAACCTAGGGCATTTCTAGGAATGGGTGCAAACGCTCTATAGAGACGAGTTAAGAGCATCCCATATGGCATTGCCATCTTTCCTTGAATTGGAATATCGGCCATTCGCTTGGCAATATAGAAGGCAAGGTTGAAGGGTTGACGGGTGGACACACTATACATCATGTAGCAAAGACAAGCATTGATGTGATCTCGATTTCCTACCATGCTAATCACATTAGCTCTCAAAACTTCTTCTAACTTCCTAAATTCGGGCCTAAGATCATTTAGCTCCATAGCAAACGGATCTCTAGCTACTTTTTTACCTCGATACATCCTAGTGGGGTTGTTCCTAGGAAGGAAGAGATGTTGCCTAATGGTTTCCTTGTCGGACAAAGGAGTGGCATATGGTGCCGTTCTATCAAAGTTGGAGTCTAAGATGGTTAATGACCACTTATCCGAATACACACATGTTCCTCTATTAGGAACTCCTAAGACTTAACCGAATTGATCTAGGGGAATATTGAACAAAGTTCCATTGACGCAAAAGTGAATGCTCATAAGACCATTGTCACTTGAACTAAGTCCTATGGTGGCATAGAACTCAAGAATGAACCTAGGTACTATAGGCTCATCAATATCTAGGAGACCATCAAAATGAATCGCGGCTAATTGCTCGTGAAGGTTGGTGTCTTCATAGAATGAGGGATCTACTACCCTACCATCATGGACATAATGTTTTTCTAGTGCCTTAAAGATGTTAACCTGGGCATCGGTTAGACCTTTGGTTTTGTGGTGTTTTGGGAGGTAATCAAGAGTCTTTTTGTGATCGTAATTTGTTGCGGGAGGCATGATTATCCTAGACACAAAAAAATAATATATATAGTTTAGTTGAATTTATCAATAAATAAAATAGAATATATATATATATATATATGTCTAGTGTGTGCCTACATGGGGACTATGTGGAGGTGCGGTTATCTCGACTCATTTTGATGCATGAAAATTATGCTTATGCAGGTTTTATGATAAAACGAGAGATAACCCAAACGCTCCTACTTCAATGTAGCTACGATTGAATGTACCCGAAAATACATATTAATTATGTATTCCCTTTAGCATTCAAGAGACATTATGCAAGTGATGCTTAAAACATAACGTTTTTGTATTTGTATGAACAATGTCCAAAAACCGTTTTTCCTAGTCGTGAGAAGATTTTAGCAAAAAAAATTCTCATGGGGTTTTTGATGAATGATGACAATGTACTACAAGATGCAATTCCTAACTATGAAAAACATGATTTTTTATGCAATTTAGAAAGTATGCTTCATGATTTTTCAAGAATTATGCATAACCCCAAGTTTTGGTTTTGTGCATGAAATAGAAATCTTAGACGCAGATCAGGAGTGTAATCATGTTAAGGATACTTACAGTGATGATTTGAGCACAATTTGGTTGTGGAAGATAGCCTAATTTGTGAATGTGGTGAATAGTGGGTCGTATTTCCAGTGGGTGATATGTTTTGGAGTGAATGATGAATAGTACAGGAGATTATTTAATATAAAAACCTGATCTCCATGTGACGGATCCGGCGGATCCCAAACAAGGGTTCCGCCCTTGTTGTCGTTTGGATCCGCAGGATCAGAACATGGTTTTGGCTGTTGCCGTGTTTTGGTTAATCTAAGGTTTGAGCTAACGTTAATTCTACTCACTAGGTTCCATTAATCCTAAACCAAGTCTAAGATAGTTGAATGGTTCTCTATTGAGAGGTTTTATGAGGATATCGGCAATGTTGTCCTCTGAGGAAACTTTCTCAATTGAGATGTTTCCCTTCTGAACATTGTCACGAAGGAAGTGATGACGTATTTCTATGTGTTTGGTTCTAGCGTGTTGGACTGGGTTTTTGCTAAGATCGATAGCTCCTTTGTTGTCACAAAGAATGGGGATGTCGTTGAGTACAATTCCGTAGTCGACGAGAGCTTGTTTCATCCACAGTGCTTGTTGGCAAGCTTTTCCTGCTGACACGTACTCGGCTTCGGTTGTTGAGATGGCGAGGGCTGTTTGTTTCTTAGCAAACCATGAGGTGAGACAATGTCCTACAAAAGTACAAATACCGCTTGTACTTTTCCTATCAACATAGTCACCGGCATGGTCTGAGTCGACATGCACTATGGTTTCTACAATTGTCCCTTTGGGATACCATAATCCTAAATTTGTAGTGCCTTTAATGTATCTAAATATCCGTTTAACGGATTCAAGATGGGATGTTTTGGGATCTTCTTGAAAGCGTGCACATAGGCAAACACTAAACATAATGTCCGGTCTACTAGCCGTTAGGTAGAGTAAACTACCAATCATTCCTCTATATTTAGTGCTATATACGGATTCACTTTCATCATCCTTGGTGAGTTTGGTTTCGGAAGACATTGGTGTTTTCATAGGTTTAGAATCTTCAAGACCAAGCTTCTTATGCATATCCTTGATATACTTTGATTGGTTGAAGAATATCCCATCTTCTAATTGTTTTATTTGGAGACCTAAGAAAAAGTTTAGTTCCCCCATCATACTCATTTCAAACTCGTCATGCATGATTTTTGATAAATCGTCGCATAACTCTTGACAAGTTGAGCCGAATATAATGTCATCCACATATATCTGGACGATGATAATATGTGATCCCTTTTTCTTGGTAAAGAGAGTGTTGTCTACTAGGCCCATGGTGTACTTATGGTCAACTAGGAAGGTCTTAAGTCGATCATACCAGGCTTTTGGTGCTTTCTTAAGTCCGTATAATGCTTTCTTAAGTTTGTAGACATGATTAGGTTTTTCAAAATCGGAAAATCCGGGAGGTAGTGCTACATATACCTCTTCATTTATGAAACCATTTAGAAATGCACTTTTGACATCCATTTGAAATAACTTAAAGTCATATGCACATGCATATGCAAGTAATATCCTAATAGGCTCAAGTCTAGCTACGGGAACAAAAGTCTCATCATAATCTATACCCTCTTGTTGATTATAGCCTTGGGCTACTAACCTAGCTTTGTTTCTAGACACAATGCCATTTTCATCCATTTTATTTCTAAAAACCCATTTAGTACCTATTATGGTTTGATTTTTAGGTTGTGGAACTAATCTCCAAACGTCATTCCTAACAAATTGATTTAATTCTTCTTGCATCGCAATGACCCAAGATTCATCTTTTATTGCTTCATTAACATTTTTAGGTTCTATAGTTGAAACATAACAAAAGAAATTACTTTCATTTTGGGCTTTAGACCTTAATGTTCTTTCGTTGAGTTTTCCTATGACGTTTTCTAATGGATGACTTTTTGCTTCTTTGATGTTAACTAAATCTCTTTTTACTGGTTCATCTTCTTTATCATTTTCAACGTTTTCCTGATTATCAACCATTTGGTTTTCAACTAAGTCATCATCTACCAAAGGTGATGTCTTAGAGGGAGGTGGACTTTCATCGAATGTTACATTCAATGATTCCTCGACTCTTGAGGTTTCCTTGTTCAAAACTATGTATACTTTACTAGTTTGTGAATATCCTAGAAATACACCTTCATACGACTTTGGGTCGAATTTGGTGAGATAGTCCTTTGTGTTTAAAATGAAGCACTTGCTTCCAAACACTCTAAAATACCCTAAAGTAGGCTTTTTGCCTCTATATAACTCATATGGAGTCTTTCCCAAGAATGGTCTAATTAGAACTCGATTTAGAATATATGTAGATGTATCTACAGCGTGACACCAAAACTTTTGAGGTATGTTTTGTTCGTTTAACATGGTTCTACTCATTTCTTGAATGGTCCTATTTTTGCGTTCTACCACACCGTTAGATTGAAGGGTTCGAGGAGCCGAAAAATTATGAGTTATGCCATTGGCATCACAAAAGGCTCCGAATTGGAATTGGTTATCGAATTCACGACCATGGTCAGTTCTAATTGATACTATGTTACTTCCTGTTTGATTTTGAATTTTCTTACTTAAGATTTAAAATTTATCAAACGCTTCGTTTTTAGTTTTTAGAAACTTAGTCCATGTATGCCTAGAATAATCATCTACTATAACCAAAGTATAGAAGTTTCCCACGTAACTTTGTATAACGGATGGACCAAACAAATCCATATGTAATAATTCTAGACAACTAGATGTTGACACCATGTTTTTAGCCTTATGGCTATTATGAACTTGTTTTCCTATTTTGCAAGCATCGCAAAAGTGTTGGTCATATTTCAACTTTGGCAGGTTCCTAACGAGTTCCTTAGAAGATAAGGATTGAATTAATCTCATATTAGCATGACCTAAGCGTCGATGCCATAGAGTTGAGTTTTCGTCCGGGGAGGTAAGACAAAGCTTGTCTTTAGGTGTTTTGTCGAGTTTCATAACGTAAACGTTATTCTTCAAAACACCTTTTCCTACAGTTATGCCATCCTTAAGTATTTTACTTCCATTTTCACTGAAAATGGCGTTATACTTTTTGCGGCATAATTGACTAATACTAAGCAAGTTAAATCCTAAATTATCTACATGAGCAACATCATCAATAGTGAGAAAGTCATGAGAAATCGTACCTTTTCCAATGATTTTACTTTTAAGCTTGCTACCGAATGTGACATTACCTCCGTCGTACACTTGGTAGTCTGAGAAAAGGCTTTTGTTTCCCGTCATATGTCTTGAGCACCCACTATATTTGATACATTCATCAGGTTCAAGTTCAACTTTTAAGCACACATAAGTTCAAGAAAAACTCAAGCGTTTGGTCCCCAATATTTCATGGGTCCGTTTGGGTTAAACATAACATTATCATGATTCATGTATGGAAATGGCGGACATATGTTCCATGGCATGAAGTTGGGACCTTGAAAGTTACTATACATGTTTTGGTTCCAATTTCTTTGATAATGATGTTGCGAGTTAAAGTTACTCTTTGGAAAGGGGTGTTTGGGAAAACTAGTTTTGGATGCATGTTGAACTGTTTTAACTCTATACTCATTTCTAACTTGATCTCTTCCTATAGAAACTGCCGGTTTTTGTTTGTTATTAGTTATACTAGTACTAGGTTTCCTAGTGACTCTAACGAATTCAGTACGGTCAGTTTTTAAAACCTTCTGTTCACTTTCTGTACTGGCGGATCCTTTTGGCAAAACTAGCAGATCCAAAATTTTGGATCCGTCGGATCCGTCGACATCTGACTTAGTTGAAACAGTTTCTTTTTCTTTCACTGTTTGTTTCTCAAACACACCTAAGCTTCCTAGTTTCATAAAACCTAGTCCGGTTTTATCATTAGGTAGTTTTTGTATCTTCATTATCTCATCTGCACAACTTATGTTTTTATCAAACTTTCTAAACTTAGAGTTTTGTTTGATAAGTTCTTCCTGTGTTGACTTAAGTGTTTCTAGTTCTAACTTAAGCTCCTGACATGACACACATGTTTCTTTAACACTTTTACCCTTTTCAATTCTTATCTCCTTTTCTTTTAACCAATGAACTTCATTTTCTAAGAGTGTTGTTTTGGTTTTTAAGAATTTATTTTTGTTTATGATTTTAAGGTTGATTTCACACAGTTTGTTATATTCTACTTCTAAGGTTTCATCATCTATAGAGGAGTATGATGAGTCAAAAAGTACCTCTTCTGTGTCGTGAGCCATGAGAGCAACTTCGTCTTTCTTAGGCTCGTCATCATCTCCTTTACTATCACTCCAAGCTCCATTGACGAAGGCTCTTTAAGACTTGTCCTTTGGAGGCTTTGGACATTCTCCTATTAAGTGACTAGAATCACCACACCTATAACACTTCCTTTCTACCTTTCTATCATCACGGACTTTTCGAGATGATTTCTTTTCTTCACGAGGTGGTCTAACGAACTTTCCTCGTCTCCTGAAGAATTTTTTGAAATCTCTAACCGCCATGGCATATTCTTCATCATCACTACTAGGACAAGACTCTTCATCACTTGACTCTTCTCTAGCTTTCAAGGCAATGGACTTCATTTTCTCCTTCTTTCCTTTAACTATTTCAGAGTCTTTTTCCATCACCATTTCGTGAACTTTGAGGTTTCCTATGAGCTCATCCAGTGTCATACTTGAAAGATCCTTAGATTCTTCAATAGCTGTCACCTTTGCTCTCCACTTCGGGTGGAGTGCTCTTAGAAATTTCCTGACAAAATTCTTACTGGAAAAAGATTCATCAAGTGCTTTAAGTGATGTAATGATAGTATTAAACCTAGAAAAAGCACTATCAATGGTCTCATCTTCAGAGATAACAAATTGTTCATATTGTTGAACAAGAAGATCAATTTTGTTATCTTTGGCTTGTGAGTTCCCTTGATGAGTGATGATTAGTGATTGCCAAATATCTTTAGCCGTTTTACACATGAAAACTCTTTCATATTCCTTTTTAGGTAAAGCATTTTAAAGCATCATTTTGGCTTCATTATTTTTGGCAATCAATTTCTTTTGTTCATCACTGTGACAAATAAAAGAGTTACCTATATCCCGACCACCTGAAATATCACTACTTATGGGTTTGTAATCACCCTCTACAATAATATACCACAGATCTATGTCCTTTGACTTCACATATGTCTCAAAGCGATTTTTCCAATATATGAAACAATTTGGTTCAAATAGTGGTGGTCTTTGCATAGATTGCCCTTCTTTAAAGTTTTCAAAATCCATGATCGTTTCAAGTTTTTAAAATACAATATATTTTGAAAATCTTGAGTAACACCGCTCTGGTACCAATTGTGGAAAACTAGAAGGGGGGTTGAATAGTTTTTACCGTTTAAAATTAATTCGCTTTGTGACTTATTGTGATTTCAAAGTAAAGTAAACAATCAAGCACACAAACAAGCAATATAAGTAAGTAAGTAAAGATAAGAAAGATCAAGCCACACAACACAGTCGTTTATAGTGGTTCGGCTACAAGGACTCTCTTCCTTGCCCTACTCCACTCCTCGAGCCTCTAACTCGAGAGTTTATCTTTACTAAGAAACAAGCTCCCTTCTAGGCGGAGAAAACCTTTACACGTCGCTTAATCTTTTTCCGGTACTAAACTAAACACCGAGTTCTTTACAAGGGTACAACCACTCCCGTTGGTTCTTTCACAAGGGTACAACCACTCCCGTTGGTTCTTTACAAGGTTTCAACCACTCCCGATCACTCTATGTGTTTTAAGGACTAAAACACTAACTAAACACTACTGTATGAATGATACTAACTATGATGTGTGGCTAATACAAGAACACACAGACTCTATGTTAGAAGGAAGATAACACACTGTTACTCCTTATATGTTGAGATCTTCTTTGCTACAAAAGGAAGGATCTATAAAATGTTAGTAAGCTAAGGGTTAGTGATATGCAAATGAATGAGTATGTATTTTAAGTTGTATGAGTGATGATTTGGCCAAATGATCAGCTTGCTATTTATAGGCAAAGCTGATGAACAGTCCACGGATCCGGCGGATCCCTCAAAAAGGATCCGTCCGTGTACCACTTTGGTACCGCCATGTCAGGCCAGCTAAGAGATCTCCAAATCTTTCCATATCTTTCCATATCTTCAAATGTCAACTCTTTGGCTTGGAGATCTAAACAAAATATCACAAAATATTACCAAGATTGTGTAGATGATGCATGCCATGATGTCATCCTAATATTTAACTAATAAAGTTTCCATTTTAAGAAATAAACATGTAAACTTGTATATGTCATTTCTAGAAAACTTGTGATGTGAAAATGTGTTTGTAAAATGCTTATCACTATAAATGTAAAAGACTTAATGTTATTTATGCTTTTCTTAAAGATAAACTTTGTAATTGTCATTAACAAAACTAGGCAAAGATCGTAAAATATAAATAACGTTTTTAGGACGATATTTGTATTAACACTACCTACACTACTTGGGTACGTAACTACCTACATATAAGGGTGCGTAACCACCTACACTAGTTGGGTACGTAACTACCTACATATCAGGGTGCGTAACCACCTACACTACTTGGGTACGTAACTACCTACACATCAGGGTGCGTAACCACCTACACTGCTTGAGTACTTTAATACTTACCGGAGCATAACCACTTACACATAGCTAGAAAACCTTTTTGGTGTCTTGAGCTTAGCGAAATCAAAATATTCTTTTCTAACTGGTGATACAAAATTGTGATCTAGAAACTATTCATGCATTTTACTTATTGTCCAAATTTAGTATTTTACTTATAAACTCTATGAACTCACCAACCTTTGTGTTGACACTTTTAGCATGTTTATCTCAGGTCCATAATAAACAAGGATGGCACGAAAAGGCACGGATACTGATAGAAAGCTAATTATCATTCGAAACTTATTTAATAAACTGTAAACCTATTGGGACCTCATTTTGTAAACTCTGATATTTATAAAATTCGAATGATAAATCTTTTAAAATGACTCTATTAGAGATCATTTTCTATTACTATAACTGTTGTACTGTCGAGTAACACCCAGCTTGAATTCTGCTACGTATCACGAAATTGGGGGTGTTACAAATTGGTATCAGAGCTATAGTTATAGAGAAACGGGTCTAATTGAGACCTAAACTATAACTGCTTTTCCACAAAAATATTTTATAGCCTTTCGCTCTCCGTGCCTTCCATCCTCCAGACGATTATGTGAGTTCTAGGTAATTTATGCTTTAGTATAATGATATATACACTTACGACGTACTTCTGATCACTTTATATGAATAAATATAGCTGCATATGCCTATTCTAAGGCATTACGGCTTAAATCTTATTTCCCCGAGCATGTGCCTACTTCTACATTTTGTAATCTACGAAACCTTCCTAAGATATTGTGATTTGCACAATTCTTATTCTATATACGTTAAATATATAAACACCAACTATCCTGAATACTATGTCAACTTTTCATTAATTATCTTACTCTCGTCTCAACAGATGAGTGTAAATACTCCTTCTGTACCCTCACTAAAATACCTTGTAACTCATCGGTTAAGTACAAATGTCGTGTCAGAAATTCTTAAGTAGAATGATTTACAATGTCGTTATTTGAATAAATTGGGACGCATTTTTATTTAAATAAAGAAATTATGAATCACCGAACCATAAGTTTATACTCCTTTATTTACATTGTTTGGGACTCCTCTCTATGTAAATAATGAATTATAAACAAGTGGGCTTATTTTTATCTGAAAGGACATGAGTATGAACTCAAAGATCACAAAAATTCACAAGATATATGAAAAACACAAATAACGTAAATTTTATTAGAATTCACGAATATTGATACATAGCGATACAATTAACATAATGAATTATTAACACGATAGCAAGACTAGATCTTAGACATAAAGACAAACGAGTTTTATTTCACTTTTATTAAGGATTACATAGAAATACAACAAGAACTCATTCTAACGACCCTAACTCGATACTATTTTCCCCATAGCATGTCCACTCCAATAGCTAGGATCAGGAATGGCATAATAGCCGCTAGAACGCAAACCATGAATACGTAATCTTCCTCAGGAACGTAAGCCAAATAGATAACCCCAAAAACGACATACACAATTGCTAGTATAGTAATTAGGTGCGGCATTTTGAAAATAGTAAATGAGAGATATATGTTTGGTGGAAGAATGGAAATTAATATATATATATATATATATATATATATATATATATATATATATATATATATATATATATATATATATATATATATATATATAGGTAGAAAACTAGCCGTTGGAAATTACTATTCCTGACCGTTGATTTTTACTGTTCATCGTACTATGGAAGCTTAAATTTCAAAAAATTTCTTTGCATTCATCAAGTTCTCTTCCGAAACCTTCATTGTTAAAATTCGTTACTTAAAACTTTCTTGTTGCACGTATTTTATAAACTTATAATACATACTTATAAAATAACAATCTTCATTCAAAATAAATTTTTCTTAAGATTATATGACCTTTCGAACAATGTTTTTCATATGTAAAACAATAAATTATAACTTATAAAGTTTTCACAAGTGAAACCACCATTCGTTCTCATCACTTAAACACCTAACACAGATTGAATCCCGGGACGGGATTCTGTTAAGGGGGTGAGACTGTAACCACCGGTAAATTTTCACTTATATTAATCTAATACTTATCCATTTTCTATGTCTAATTTTTTTTTTAGATTAAACAACAACTAACTAATGTGACGTAACTCACATTTTAATAAACATGCTCACGCGACACCAACGTGCCTTGCATTTAATACAAATAAACCTTCCTTATATATCAAGTATAAAAGCTTTTAACTTTTATTTACAACTTACGTCATTACGTTAACATACGATTATTAAAAGTTCAAACTAAAACGTTTACTATTATTTTGAGTTTTCACGACACCCAAATTTATTATATGTATGATTTCATATATTTAAATCATAAACGTTAAAGTACAACACTTTAAGGCTAATGTACAAGTATTTAAAGCACAAAACCTTAACTTTGTTTTATTTAATTTTACAACTCTAAAGTACAATATTTAAAGCTTACTTTACAAGTCTTTAATGCAATAAATTTAAAAATATATTTATTTCATCTCGCGACCAAGTAACCAAATAAGGATTGCACCTCGCATATTTCAGGTCTATTTTTAAATATTTAATATCAATTATTATTACGTTTTATTAAATGATATTACTTTTAGTAACGATCACAAAAGTTTAATCGTATGACTTTTACTCACAACCAACACAAGATTAGGATGAGTATATATATTTTACATGAACTATTGTCACTTTGTTATTTTTATTTTTACATTATACTTTTTACGTAATACGAATACTCAAACCTATTAGATTTTATCAACGTATACACTATTCGTTAAACATATCACACGTCTAACATAATTAGTTGGAATATATTAATAAACTTTGATATTTTTATAAACAATATATTTTTACGTTACCCGGTTTTTAAGTTTCGTGACTTAATGAATTAACGTTAGTAATTACCGGGGTCAAGCTACACCTCAAACCATTAACATGTGAGTACAAATTATGCCATGTAACCATTTTCATGCAAAGTATACGTAATATACTCATGACATACAAACTATACGTGTAGCTAATTATTGCCATATGATTCTAATTCCTAATCATGCTTCTACGTTTTCTAAATATCAAACTATCAAATACATATGTACGTGCATGATCTTGTTGCCATGCAAAAACTAAACTAAACGTGTAACATATATCAATATTTGAACGTGTATGATCTTGTACCATAAAATGCAACAACCAAACTAATCTAGTTAACTTAATATCTAGCCAATTATATACTATAAGACTTCTTCTAAAGTCTCAAATGCTTTCACGTAACAATGTCCCTTGCTAATTTCACCTAAGTCAACTAGTAGTTGGGATTTTTGGCTTAAGAATGAACCACATCACCCCAACTCCACGCCATCCTTCCCCCCCCCCCCCCCCCTTCACATGGTTTCTTCACAACCAATCAAAGCAACTACTCAAAACATGGTTTATGTATAAACACATCACCTTGTTCCTTGAATTTGGTAAAATTCTTGGCTTCCCTTTAACCACCTAACGCCACACTCACCCTCACCCCATATCACCTCACAAACTCTCATGAACACCTCATCTTGTCCCTTACATACCTAACATGATGACTAGAACCTTAGGAAAACCCTAAACTTCCTTCCTTATATATATGTCGACATTAACACCTTCATTTTCCCTCACCTCATTCAAACACACAAAACCCTCCCACACCTATATAAAATCTGATCTTAGGCACTAAATAGAAGCAAAGGAAGGATAGTCAAGAGCCTAGTAGGAGAAAGAAGCCAAGTATTTCATTTTCAAGTCATATTGTCAAAAACCCACAATATTCAAATTTTCAGCTTGTAAGTTTTCTTAACCCGTTTCAATACTTTTTATAAGTCTTAAATATGTCTACACATGATACCAATCAAGTCCTAATTAGAAATATAGGCTAAAAATGAGTTTTGCAAAGTTCCTGATAACACCAGTAAACTAACAACCTTTTTATTTACTTTGTAATAACACATGAGCCTAAAGGATATATAATGATACATTAAAACAAGCTAACTAATCAAATAATATGTCATAAACACAAGCTAGATAACTTTGTAAGAAAAAGATTAAAAGTCTGTTTTTGTTTCCTGGTCATGTCGCCCCAAAAATAGCCCAAGTGCCCACTTTGCACCCTATTTTCCTACCACGAGAAAGAGACACTAACCCCAGCCAAATACCCTATTTAATCACCACCCAGGAGAATCTAGAACGCCCCCATAACCTGGTCAAAATAGTTAGATATCAAGCCTCTACTTGGGTCCTTTTTCTGGTCGGAAATCACAAAAACCAAAAACCCATTTTTTGTACACTATTATTAATTTTACAATTATAAGCCATAAGCTACTAAGAAAATAACTTTTGATAAGCTTAAAAACATATCAAAAAATTACGGAAAAAGTCTCGTGAGGTTTCGAGATCAAAATCTTGTTTTATCATTTTTCTTCTTTTCTATTCTTTCCTTGTCGAACCAGCCAAACACCCAACTTTTGCCCATTATTTCGACTGTCAAACGACACTTATAAAATCTGACACTTGGTCGACTTAAAGATCTTATAGCATAGATATTAAAGAAATAAAAGCGTCATGTAAACCTTGTCTCACCCCGTCCTAAATTGCGCCCTTTATCTGGGCTGGTCGCACACTAAAACAAACACACCCTATTATAGCGCCCAAACCCCCCTCTTTGAATAATTATTGTGATCAAATGACAAAGGTCTAAAACTTCGGGTCTGAACCATTTAAAAGACCACCCGGCAAACTATTAAAAGAAGGATAAGGATCATCTCATGTTCATTTAAACATGAGAGGTAAAGTTATGCATGTTATGATTGTACATGTGAATTAAAATAAAATAAATGTTTTGCAATGATGGCAATGTACAATCATAACATGCATAACTTTACCTATCATGTTCAAATGAACATGAGAGGATCCTGATCCTTAAAAGAATTAATAACGTTGTAAAAACATTGTATGGTCTCGCCTATATCAATTTCTCTTTTAGGCGAGTTATATCAAAACCAAACGCACCCTTTTAATTCTTATATATATAATTTCGAAAAGCTATAAACTAAAACATAAGCAAATAAGCCCTGATCAACTTATTTTTAAACTTATTATAACTTACATGAATGAGTCGTACCAAGTCGTGCCTTTTTCTAAATTAAAAATGTGTCTAAAACGAATTTAGGACATTTAACGAAATATAATAAAACTTTAAGGGTAAAACTTGTCAAAACTAAAAATTAGAGTTTTCTTGGGCCGAAAGTGTAAATTTTACAAAGATATAAATATAAGGGCTGTTTTGTCAACGATCCATATTAGAGGGTATTAACTGTTATTTTTGAAACTATAGGGTAAAAACTGTCATTTCACCAAAGTTGAAGGATAAAAGTTGTCATTTTTATAAAATTTCAAAGGTATAAAGTACAATATTTTTATATACACTTCGATAATATATTTCACCATTTAATGATTCGGATTTTTTTATAAAACTTATACAAGAAATATATTGAACGACTCGGGATTTTTATAAAACTTATATATAGGAAATATTTATATATCGATAAACAAGCAAACGAAACATAAACATAAGAATATAAAATATGATAAAATCTTATCATCCACCAACTTTTGAAGAGACTTCATGTTGTCTCATTTAACATTCATCGTTAACAAAACATTACAAATATTAAAACTCACATATAATTAAACACGAATACTGAAATTTGATATATTCACCTAGGTTGCATGCCGGAGACGTTTATCAACTATATTTAATTTGTTTTTTCATCCAGACTGCTAAGGTGAGTTCATGGCCCCTATTTTCAATTATTTCGTACTATCTTTGGGGGAGATACATGCTCGTTTTACTTAAACTCATTTCTCGCTTTACATGGTTGATTACTCAAATTGCTTCTTGTCTATCTAAATACTTGCTTGATTATTCGAGTACAATGCTATTCACTTGTTATCTACACATTAGGGTGCGTAACCACCTACACTACTTGGGTACGTAACTACCTACATATCAGAGTGCGTAACCACCTACACTACTTGGGTACGTAACTACCTACATATCAGGGTGCGTAACCACCTACACTACTTGGGTACGTAACTACCTACACATCAGGGTGCGTAACCACCTACACTGCTTAAGTACTTTAATACTTACAAGGAGCATAACCATTACACATAGCTAGAAAACCTTTTTGGTGTCTTGAACTTAGCGAAATCAAAATATTCTTTTCCAACTGGTGATACGAAATTGTGATCTAGAAACTATTCATGTGTTTTACTTATTGTCCAAATTTACTATTTTACTTATAAACTCTATGAGCTCACCAACCTTTATGTTGACACTTTTAGCATGTTTATCTCAGGTCCATAATAAACAAGGATGGCATGGAAAGGCACGGATACTGATAGAAGGCTAATTATCATTCGAAACTTATTTAATAAACTGTAAACCTACTGGGACCTCATTTTGTAAACTCTGATATTTATAAAATTCGAATGATAAATCTTTTAAAATGATTCCATTAGAGATTGTTTTCTATTACTATAACTGTTGTACTGTCGAGTAACACCCAGCTTGAATTTCGCTGCGTATCACGAAATTAGGGGTGTTACACCTCATCATCATCATCATCATCCATGAGTGAAGAGGATGGTTTGCCAAACTCTAGGATCTCTCCACCCGAGTACTTAAGCCAACTTCCTCCTATCCCGAACAAATCAGCTGAATTTCGACAAACAAAGGGTATGATGAAGAATCTTGGACGATGGGTAATGAAGCTCCACAAGAAGATGAGCAAGAAGTGAAGTGTTAGGAGTGTTTGCTATTAGACTTATTCAAACAATGATGTGTTGAACTTGTGTGTTTCTTAGGATATTATGCTTGTACTTAACTTGTATGTGAACTAACTCAACATTGTAGGATGATAACACGTGTTGTTATCGATTTTCCATGTTTAAGCCACCGTTTGGCTTAACCATTTTTATGGTAAGCTATTATCATCGAATTAATCTATGTGCAAACGTGTGTTAGAACCCGTGTTTTTAGTTTTATTCTATCACATATTAGTAGTTACATATGTTTTAGGAGAATTTCTGGGATTTGAGCGGGTAACGCAAAATTTGACAATCTCTCTGTTTAAATTAGCACTTCTGAATGGCGGATTTGGCGGAACCAAATTCTGGGTTCCGTCAGTTGAAATCTTTGGCTCCGCCAAAATACAAACCGCGGATTCCGCTAAACCAAAATTTTGGTTCCGCACTTGTTATCGATTGGATCGGCCGTATCTAACAGAAACTTTTTCAAAATTCCCGACTAATCCCGATCCTTAGATTATTGATTCTAGTTCTTAGGTTTATTCTACTGATCATTAGGAACATTAGGATGTTTTAGGAACACTTAGAATCATAAGAAATCAATATCCCACCAAAATTTGAAAATTCAAATTTTCCATGTGAGTTACCTTTCTGTAACAAACAAGGAACCCTCAAATTGGTTCCTTGCAATCCGTGGGAACATCACATCAATGGATTTCCCACTCAAGCCTTGTATTTACTGCATATCTTCAACCTTTCACTCAACGTCATCTCTATGGGTTGACTTAGATGATGTGACTAGCACAATTTTTTGTTCCAAATCATTAGGAACCTCCATTCTTCAATGGATTAACATCAAATCCAAACACAACTTTCAATACATCTTACAGTCTATAAATTAGGAAGATCAGGATCATCACAACTCACTCACTCACTGATGTGTCGTGTGTAGTGCAAGTTTTAAAAATTTATGAAATCAATTTATACAATTCTCTAATCAACACATACGAGCAAGTATACTCGTCCGTAGTAGTAAAGGTGGGTAAGTTGAGATCGTCTCAAGGGAATTGGGGTTTAGGTTTGCAAAATAAGTTTTGACAAAAAGGATTATCAATCCGATTTGGTGTAAATTCTAAGGTAAGCAAAAATCAGTCAATCAAAAACAAATATACTTGTGTGTAGTTCCATGACAATTGTATAGAGTAACTCTAACAAGTTTGGTGTGACTTGTAATGATGCACAACTTAAAATGAATGATTCACAATCAATGGTTTTTATCATGAGAAATCATCTCTAAGAATTCAATCTCCTAGTTAATTCCTTTCGGCCTTTGTTAACTAGTGCGATAATTCTATTAAACTCTTTGTTGTTTGAAAAGCATTTCTTATCTTAGAAATTCCTAAGAATCCTTTTGGCCTATTCTCGTGATGAAATCGTTTCCAAATCCATTTTAATGAGTTAATATGGTGCTTGTCACACACCATAGTCCATACTAATTCGTGCACTAACTTTTTGGAATAAAAACATAAAGAAAATCCTTTCGGCCTTTGTTAATCTTTAAAACTGTTTTTACCAACCAATTAAGCAAGATTAGATTGTATTTCAACAAACTCATAAAACAAGATATGATTTCATGCATCACTATGAAATAAGAATATGTTGATATAAATAATGCCTAAACACGTTATTAATATTTTTCGATATCTCTACGTTTTGATAATCACAAAATGTAAAATCATTAATCGGAAAATTATGACGTAAACAAGTATTTAGTTGTAAATATCTATTTCTACAACTCAAATCACTTAAGGTATGAATGAACTAATGCTTAATGCATTATATGATCAAAGGAACATTTTCTTAATAAACTAGAATTTTTATAAAACATCAAAAATATTTTATATATTTTTGAAAAACATTTTTGGCATTAAATAAAAATGTTTAATCTTTTATAAAAATATGAATTCAAATTTTAAACCAAAATCAGTTAAAATGTTCCAGAAAAACCTTCCCCACAAAAGGACAAAATTGGCCAACGGACAGAAGGGGCGGCCCCTTTAATTTTACTAGGCGGCCCCCTTAATTATTAAGGGGACCGCCCCCTATTTAAGGGGACCGCCCCCGCTCCAGTAGACCTCCAGCTGTCCAATTTTTCTCCTATAAATACCAGCCTTCTCCTGGACTTTTACTCACCTTTTGCACACTAAAACTTTCTGTTCTAAATTCATTCTAAACATTGTAAATCCTTTGATCATATTTTCTTAAGCATTGGTTTCTAAGTGATCCAAGCTTCCACCACCAAAAGTGCAAAAGAAGAACTCTACTTCAACTAGTGAAGAAGTGTTATTACTTACCTCATTCAATTGTGTTGTTGTGTAAAGTGTTGTGTAGTTGTGATAAGTAGATCTAAGTGTAATTACGTATTGGTGTTGTAAATCAGTTGTGAAGTAGTTGTGAATAAGTAGTTGTGAAATAGTTGTGAAGAAGTAGTCGTGAAAAAGAAGTCGTGAAGAAGTCGTGAAGAAGTCGTGAAGCCGTTGTGAAGCTGTCGTGAAGAAGTCGTGATTAAGTCGTGTAGAAGTTGTGTATTAGTTGTGAGATTGGTTCTAGCTACGATTAGGACTCGACATCTAGCTTTGTATCGTTAAGCCGGTGTAAGCTAAAGTTGTGTAAGGTTTCTCCGCCATAAGGGAGTTTGTTGACATAGTGAAGAAAAACTCTCGAGTAGGTGACTCGAGGAGTGGAGTAGGGCAAGGAAGGTGTCCTTGTAGCCGAACCACTATAAATCTCCGTGTTGTGGTTTGATCTTTCCATCTCTCTCTCTTATTTCATTATATTTACCTTACTTGCATTACTTATCTATATTTGTTTATATATGTTCATATTGATCAAGAGTTGAATTCACATAAGATAGAATCGAAGTTTTTTAAAAAGTAAACAAAAGTTTTCATAAATTAAAAAGACGTAAAACTATTCAACCCCCCCTTCTAGTTTTCCCAATTGGTATCAAGAGCCACGTCAAACAAGATTTTTAAAATTAACTGTATTTTAAAACTTGAAACGATCTATGGAATCTGAAAAATATTTAGAAGGGCAATCTATGCAAAGACCACCACTATTTGAAAGTGATGGATTTTTATATTGGAAAAATCGATTCGAAACTTATGTGAAGTCAAAAGATCTAGATCTTTGGCATGTTATTACTAATGGTGATTTTTTTACCTATTCAACATAATCTTGAAACTAAAAAGGATGAAATTGTACCTTTTGAAAAATAAAGTGATGATTTAAAAAGAAAACTTTCTAAAAATAATGAGGCTAAAATGGTTATTTATAATGCGCTACCACGTAAAGAATACGAAAGAATCTTTATGTGCGAAACCGCAAAAGAAATTTGGAACTCTTTACTAATAACTCACCAAGGTAATAGTCAAGTCAAAGATAATAAAATAGATCTTCTTGTTCAACAATATGAACAATTCACGATTCCGGAAGAGGAATCAATTGATAATGCATTTGCTAAGTTTAACACAATCATCACAAGTTTAAAGGCACTTGATGAGAGTTTTTCTAGTAAGAATTTTGTCAGGAAATTTCTTAGGGCTCTTCATCCAAAATGGCGGGCTAAAGTTACGGCGATTGAAGAATCAAAGAACTTGTCAACTCTTCAACTTGACGAGTTGATTGGCAACTTGAAAGTCTACGAAGCAATAATCAAGAAAGACTTCGAGATGGTCAAAGGAAAGAAAGAGCAAAGCAAGTCAATCGCGTTGAAAGCTAGGAAAGCATCAAGTGACGAGGATAGCTCAACCTCCGAAAGTGATGATGAAGAATATGCCATGGCCGTAAGAGACTTCAAGAAGTTTTTCAAAAGACGAGGAAGATTTGTTAGACAACCACATGACGAAAGGAAAACACTCCAAAGAAACAAAGACGACAAAGGTAGCAAGAGCGAGAGGAAGTGCTTCAAATGCGGTGATCCAAATCATCTCATTGGAAGATGCCCTATAATGTCAAAGGAGCAAAACCAAAAGGCGTTCATTGGAGGAGCATGGAGTGACAGTGAAGAAGACGAGAAAGAAACCACAAAAGAGGAGAAGTGTCTTATGGCTAAGACATCAAGTGAGGTACGTTCCGAAACCGAATACTTTAGTGATGAAAATTTATCATTAGATGAAAAAGACCTAGATAAAGAATATAATAGGTTATGTATATTAGGCCAAAAAGTAATGACTAAAAATAAATCACTAAAACACATAAATAATCAATTAGAAAAAGAAATACTAGAATTAAAAATTAAACTACATAACTTAGAAAAAGGAAAAGAAATTCTTGAATGTAAAACATGTCAAGAAACTAAAAATGAAAATGAAATACTTAAGGAGGAAATTTATAGGCTTAACAAATTTGAAAATAGTAGTAATTCTCTTAGGGAAATAATAAGTATTCAAAGAGTATCAAGTGATAAAACCGGATTAGGATTTAATTCAACTAAGGATTCAAATAGTCAAACTAAAAATGTAAAGTTTGAATGTGAAACTAGTGAGCAAAAACCTTTAGAGTCAAAACCTAAGTATATACTTATGAAAGATAGAAAAATACCCATAGCTAGTGATGAGGAAGTAAAAACCTTTTATAAACCATCTTTAAAAAATGAAGTAAAATACTCTAAACCAAGGTTAAGGTCAAAAACACCTCCACCTAGAAGACCACCTAGTCCTCACCCTCGGCCTAAAACTCCTCAACCTAAAAGAAACCAAAATATACCAAACCGTCATAATAATAGTTACCCAATGTGGAATTACCCAAATCCACCAAGCTACAATCCTTGGGGAATACTTCCACCATATATGCATCCGAGTCAATTGCAAACCATGTTTGGGCCAAACAACTATGGACAAATGAGATCATGGGGACCAAGTGGCTAGATTGCAAACTCATCGGGAAAGGCGATATCTCTTTCGTAATTGACTTTTATAAGTTAATATGCTTTGAAGAACTTGAAGACCACATGTTGAAGACCAAAAGGTACGCCGCTCTTTCATGATCACCATTATATGCGTAGATAAATGAACTAGCCAATTGCATGCCTCCATATTTTTTTATGCCTAGTGTAGTTTGTACTTGTATGTTACTCCTTATGCATGTATTCATATATATACCTATACTACTATTTATACATACTATATATATATATAAATATATACGCACATAACTAGATACGTCATTTTTGATATCTAGAAACTAAAAATATTGTTCTACCTAGAACCTTTTCTTCCACCTTTGCCCCCTCTTGCTCTTTGAACTTTAACGTTCAACACGAAAATCTTCCGTGTCCACTGTTACATAACTCATGGTGATGAAGAGAAGTGAGTTAAGTGGATTAACGTAGAAGTAGCACTTTGACCGTCGAGTCAAGAAAACTATGGATGAAACAAACTCCCGTCACCGTCAGCACCTATCTCCGTCATTACCTCATCATTTCTTAACTCCATTCAACATCCCACGTTTTCACACAAAATAAATATATATATATATATATATATATATATATATATATTATATATATATAAACATGCACTTTTACTCTCACCCCCTAACACATTTGTCGACTTGACATCTTGATCATTTTATCCAAAATTTTCAAGAAATGTTTTCTTAACGAAATGTTAATAAAATGTCAAGTATTCCTTCCTCGTGCCATTAAAACCCAATGTATTTTTGATATATAATAAATCTATATATATACATAAAATTATTTTGCTATCAGAAACTAAAACCAACAAAAATACATTTTTACTAGGCGGCCCCCTTAATGTTTAAGGGGACCGACTAGTAAACGGGGGCGGTCCCCTTAATTATTAAGGGGACCGGCCTACTGTAGCTCCCAAAAACGTTTTTCTTCCAAAAATCTTTACCAAACACCCCATTTTTCAAACTCACTCATACTTGCTGCTGCTGTGAACGAACCATAACTCAAAAACCATTCTCCAAATCACCATCTCTGACTAATTTCGCAAGGGGCAAACACTTGTATCTTGATTAGCAACACATTTTGTGAAAATGCCCAAAGTGACAGTTGGCGATGTCTCAAAAACAAAAGCATACATTCCTAAAGTCTCTTCCACTCCGGGCATGGCTCCCTCTGTTGCTTGTTTCTATCGTCCCATTGAGGATAGGAACATTCACGAAGGAAGAATTGTCCATCCATCGTTCTATGAATCCGACTTCATCGAACAAATGTTCACCAACGTTGGTCTTGATTGTCTCTACAAAATAAATGAGCCAATCATTCCCCGGTTTGTCCTCGACTTTTATAGTCAAGTGATGTTACAAACCGATCCCAATGGGTATATCCTCATATCCTTCATGATTCAAAACCAATTCATCACTCTTACTCTTGTTCAATTCGGGCAAATTCTAAGAATCCCCTTCTCCGGTCAAGCCGTCTTCTCTAATGAGTGGGACCTCTCGTCTCTTGAGGAAAATCGACCTCAACAGGGTCCTTACTACTCAGAGATTCCATCTCCTGAAGAGATTCGTCAATATCTTGGACTAGCTCGTGGTACGACTAGTCGAAAGATCAAATCAAAAGATGTTGACATCACTCCAAACCAAGTCCTTCTCAAGGAGCTACGCAGCGACATGAGACGTTGGGAAGAACTCATTCGTGAGAATGCGTTCGGTACAAGTGGTCACCGTGATCATGTCACGGCGAGCATACTCCACATATTGTATTGTATCGTTACTGAAAAGCCGTACAATTTGGCATATCTCTTTGTCTACCGTATCATGTCCGCCAAAAAACACTCGTAATGCAAATCTTCCGTATGGCATGTTTCTCACCCGTCTCTACAATGATATCATGGAACACTATCCACAGCTTCGGAGTCCACTTTATGAGTCTGTTCTACCGGTCCTCAATCCACTTGTTCGTGTCCGTGCTCGTCGCTCCCGAAGTGACAAAGGAAAATCTCGTAAATCTGTCTCACTTCCACCTCGTGGTTCCACATCACATCAAGGAGACGATGATGATGATGATGATGAGGAGGAGGGCACAACACGTGCTAGTACCCCATCACCTAGGACCTTCGTTCAAAATCTTCCGGATCTTGATTACACCGAGTATCAAGTCCCTTCTCCTTCCGAACGAACAGACGAACTGCTATATGAAAGACAAACCGAACTACTCAACACCACACAGCAGATGCGTCAAGAAGTACAAGGCGGTTTCAAGTCTATTGGAAAGACACTCGGAAGGATGTTTGGAAAGAAGAAGAAATAGACTTGTTTGATGAGTGTTTCGTTAGTTATCATCGGTGTTATAATTAGACATTTATATGTAATATTATTATTTGCTTGCTATGACTTTTATTATGTTAGTTGATAAACTTATTAGAACCTAGCTACTAGTTTATTTGAAATTATATGACTATGCTTCTAATATGATTTTTTTTTATGTATATTGTTTTAATATGCAATTGATAATATTTAATCATTCTTGATGTACATGATCCAAATGGAACTTGCTGCAAAGACACCCTAAAAATGACCTTTTTCTGGAAATTTTTCAAATTTGGTCGCATGGGAATTCACCAGATGGGCGGCCCCCTTAATTCCTTAGGCGGTCCCCTTAATTTTTAAGGGGGCCGCCCAACAATTAAGGGGACCGGCCATCTGGACAGTAAATTTTACTGTTTCCTTTTGCATCTTGTGACCACTTTTACCTAGCCCCAGCTACCATTACCCTTAATGCACAAACTGGACTTGGAATATTACCACAAAGCCTCCACAATTTGCCTAAATCAACCACATTTTCACAATATAAAAACCCTCCTTACAATTACCTTTCACTCCATCAACCATCACCTTCATCAAACACCCATTTTCATACACAATGCTATCACCAAAATCTTCCATCTCTAAGACTTCAAGGAAACAAAGACTTGTTATCATACCACCAAAACAACCTTTCATAGACCTAACCCAAGATGACATCAAAACTCCATCACCACCACCTCAAAATTCATCCCCAAGTGCACCAAATGCACCATCAAAAACACCATCAACCCATGGAGCTTCATCTTCCTCCATTTCATCCACTTCATCCATAAATGACTACATCCACACTCACCTAACATCATCACCAAGAGCATCATCACCACCATCCACTCAAGAACCTTCATACACCCAACTTGCCATTTCCCTATCACCCATCACACCTCTTGATGCTCACTTTTCACCATCACCAACCCCACCACCATTCTTTCCTATACCTTGGGCAATGCTTGAAGCCCATGGTGATAATTGTCTTTGTTGCGTCCATAACCGGACCATAATCTTTGGTCTTAGAAATGAGATACACTATATGTTTTCATCTCTTGAACACATGATTGCCAACCCACAACCACCACCTCCTCCACTCCTTCACCCACTACACCACCACCACCTCCATTTTCACCCAATTAAGCACATGCAATGCTTAAAAATAATTTTTCAAACCCTTCTTGTAAGCAAGCTCCATGGAAGACCATGTACCTCTAAGATGATTATGTAGTTTCATTAGTAGTTTTTGTTTGTATGCTTGCATGTTTCATGTTGTAATCTTTTGGTTGTGTACTTATCCACAACACCTTTATTAAATGAATGATCTTATTCTATATGCTTGCTTATTGTTGTTACATATATTTGTGCTTCTAACATTCTTTTTTGCAAGCGTTCCATAGCTCGTTTCCTTGGTGCCCCCAAACGAGGGGGAGTACATATCAAGGGGGAGTTTTCGTTCCGACATATTTGATTCTAAAAATTGTCGGCTTAACCTTTTTGATTCTACAAAAAAGGGGAGAAATAGATGTAAACTCACTAAATACTTGTCTAAAAACTAATTTTTAGATTTAATGAGTTTAGATTTTGTAATCATCAAAAAGGGGGAGATTGTTGATATAAATAATGCCTAAACACGTGATGCGTGGGTTTTGCAACCTTACAACAGGTTTTACCTCTCGAGGGATCTCAAGAGGCTTACAACCCCACCAGGCAGTGTACCTGACCGATGTAGTATAGTGTAGTGGTAAGTACGGGGGATTGATCGTTCTCCACAGGGAATAGTGTTCGTTAGGTGTGAAAGGCTACTCTAATTAGGTCTAAGGGTTGAGGAAGATTCTTTTTATGTTTTTTATAATTTATAAAAGCAAGTAAAATCTCGGGTTTTGAAGGAGTGGGCGGAATTAGTTGCTAGTCAACTAACCCAAATTACTACAAATGCAAATAAAATAAAATAACAAAAATGAAAAGTGGTGAGAAACTTATGTGTAGGGAAATGTGTTTACTTAGATTTCCTTACTCCCTAACTATCTTTTACCGGTTAATTAGTGTGTATTAGTCGCGTGGATGACGGGTGTATTCCTTAATACCATTCGTGGGGTGGCGTACTTACTTCCCCAAACTCTACAAGCTCCTACTTCACTCCTATGTCGAGCCGGCTAGGAAGCTCCTAACATGGGATCACTAGAATTCGCTTGTGCATTAAATACAACCATAAAAACCTTTAGTACGCGTTTGGTTCATGTTTCTTAAGACGTTCAAGCAAGTTACCGAATAGGAAGTTAGCCAGTTTTCTTAAGCCTAACATAGATAAACAATCATCCAATACAACTAACAACACACTAACAACCAATAATCAATAGCTAGGTTTCATTAGATCTAAGCAAACACAAGATAAATTTAGCTTAACATGTTAAACAAAAGACAAGCATAAGATAGAATCAAACAACACATAGACATATTGAATGATTAATTGATAACTTATCTTTCAATGAAACATGGAAGATCTCAAGGCAAAAAGCCCTGAAAAAGTAGCTAAAATCGTCTTAGGGTTTTATCCCAAAATTCCACACACTAAGCTCTCCCTTTATGACAAAAAATTAGAAAACTATATATAGACTTTGACATCTGACGGCGTCACCTTATGCATTGTGACGCCGTCACCTCGCCGCTTTTAGGGTTCCCGGATGACCATCTTGACGCCGTCCCTCTTTAGCTCTTCAAAAATCCATTCTGGCTTATCAAGGCTTGACGCCGTCGGATCATGAACGTGACGCCGTCCCCTTATGATTTAAGCCGTGACGCCCTTGATTTAGTTAAAGCGTGACGCCGTCAGAATTCTCATGCAAACTCACTGGCCCGTCATGAGTAAATTTCACATCCAACTTTTCTTGCCAAGGCATGACGCCGTCCCATGTTAATTGTGACGCCGTCAAGAGTAACTTTTAGCCGATTCTTGAGACTTTGCCGTTTTCTTCACTTTAATGCTCCAAAAACGTCCAAAATGCCTCCTTTTCCAGATTTCTCCTCAAAAGTACCTAAAATGACAAAAGGAACGATTTAGGGCAATATTTGATCAAATAAATACGATTTCGGGCTTAAATGACCCCTTAAAAGCGGTACACTTTTCGCCTCATCAAATACCCTTACACTTGAGATTTGCTTGTCCTCAAGCAAATGCGCTTTTATTCTAATCAAAATACAAGTTAGGGGTCATTTAATGCAAACATAAAAGTAATTACAACAAATAATCGTTCCACTTCAATCATAATAAGCACGGAGATTACATACTAGCACCTCACAAGTAGTGTTTAGATACTCACATCTCTCAAGTGTCATCAAAATAAATCTCATAAATGAAAACGGAAAATATCTCTCACTACCTGTCATAGCAAATAGATTACCATAGGCTTGGGAAAGGATCGAAAACCTCCTCCACTAGGCGTAAGCACCTAAGATAAACTATCAAAGAGGGCTTTTAAATGGGTTATAACGTTAGGTGTAGGAAAAAGGAAAACACGGTTTTGTTGGATAAAGGATATTTTACTGGTGGCGAGTTAAAGATCTTGATCAATCACATGTACTATACAACGTTGCTAAGCCAAGACTAGACTCGATCTTAAGCTAATGAAAGAAAATAACAAAACATAAACATAAAATAAACATAAAATGAAACGGGATGGTAGTCCGTATGTTTTTTCTATTTTTCTTTTTTTTCTCATTTTTTTGTATTTTTCTTGATTTTTTTTTTTTTTTTTTTTTTTTTTTTTTTTTTTTTTTTTGCATACACTTTTACCCTACCATCCAAAATAATACATCATAGGGGCATTGCATCCCCCTTACACTTGAACTTTTACATAACTTTACAAATACTAATCTAATGACTCGAATTAAGATAATTGAAAAACTTGGAGTACTTTTAAAACATTTAGCACATATGGGGGTAATAAATGATGTTCTTCCCCATTACTCCATTACACTAGTACTTTACCCATGAGTCCCAATCGTCCCAAAACAATATGTACAAGGATATGACTCGACTTAGCAACCATGTAATCAACTAGATAATTAACTTGGGTTTAAACAAATGTTGTAACAATAATGCACTAAAAATGAGTGCATACAAGGTAGGCTAAGGCGATTTGGGTGTACATTTAAGTGGGGTGTAACAAATTCTTCCTTTAAGTAAAATGCTTAAAGGTCGAAACGAAAAGATAGGCTCTGAGGGGTGTACTAGGGGTATCGTGTACTAAAAATGAGTACAACGCAAAGGGTGTGGGAGAATTACTTGACCAATGTAGCCAACGTAATTATAACAAAAACACAGGTGTAAAACAATGGGTTAATCCTAATGCCTCTTGTCATGTAGTAAATCTAACTACACGAGTGTAGTCTCACTTGTGGCCTCGGAATGGTCCTAACACAAGTTCTAGAATCTAAGTGCTACCGGTACACACATCATAGCATAAATGCTTTTCCTACCAATTCTAGGGGCGAACCTCACATATTTGGGGGTGGAAAATTTTTTAGTGGTACGGTTTTTGTGCTAGTCATATAACTCCTATCCATGAGACGCTCATTAAGATCAAAGTTTCACTCCTAAGTGTTGTAAAAAAAATTTAAATTTGGCACTAAAATTACCTTAACAAGTATTTCTCTCAGTTTTATTACACATCTACCATCAAACAAACAAAAATCAAGCGCAATTGTATTCTCAAAAATCGTACTTTTACCCTCCCCTTACACTTAAGATGAACATTGTCCCCAATGTTCAAATGACAAATGTAAAAGCATAAAGTAAAAGAATGAAATCAAATACTCCCCTGATTCGCTCGTTGGATAATGAAATTACACGGTTAAATCTTCCTCTAAAGAGAATGTTGAAGCTCCATGACTAATGCATCGCCATAAGCTTGATTCAAAACATTTCCTTGTCCAAAATAACCTGTTGAACCTGAGAAAATAAACACGAAAACCTGCATAACATCGGCGGGATAAAATCTATATATAAGGATATAATGCTTGTGGAATGATAACTTTGCTGATTCCTGGAGATTATAAGTTGGAGATTTTAATAAAAACTTTTTATGAAAACAAAATTTTCAAAAATTTCTGGAAATTAAATCTGACGCCGTCAGGTTATAACCCCTGACGCCGTCAGAAATGACCTGACAAAAATTTTCATTTTAAGTTTCCGGAAAATTTCTGGAAAAACCTTTACCTTACTTCCTGGAAATTCTGCAAAACATCATTATGACTCGATACAAGCATTTGACTCAAACAAATACGAATATGTATGCTAACTTATTATTATTATGATTCATGTTCATTTGTGTTCTAATAAACCGATTTAGATTTCCCTTACACTTATCTTTTGCAAAATACCTTTATATGTAGTTAAGACGAAGTTAAAAACAACATAAAGCATTTTCACAATTTAGTTTTTAACATGAATCAATAAGAATAAAAATTAAACACACATACGGAAACAAATAAAATCAAACAAACAAATAAATAAACACACAAAGCAAATAAAACAAATAAAGCTTGGGTTGCCTCCCAAGAAGCGCCTTTCTTTATTAACGAGTCTTGTAGCTAGACTCAAAGTCACGTACATTACGTGACTCCATCATCGGTCACGGTTCCTAGGCCATTCTCCTTCCCGGTTTTATATTCCGGTCCTAATTTCAAACAATCCTTGTAGAAACCGAATATCCTTTCCATAACATAGTCTACTCCTTTACTTCTATCCTTATCATTCCTATAGTAGACCGCTTGTTTAAGCTCCTTCTCAACATTTTACAAGTTTTGGAATTGTTCTATCTTATATGGCATTTGGTAGCTTACTTCATCGGTCTCATCCTTAAATCTAACTATCCCTAAGGAAGGTTCATAAGTCATTCTAGAGACCTCAACAAATGGTTTTCCAAAAACCACTTGAGTTAAGGATGCATCGACTATTGGGCGGATATCTTCAACAATTACAAAGTCGGTGACATAGGTGAAGTTTCCTACATAAACCGGTAATCCCTTAACTCTTCCCGTGAAGTTACTCATCCAACCCTTGTCAGGGAACATCCTATACCCAAGCTGATTTTTCATTATCAAGTTGTAGTGGGCTCTAGTCATGATGTTTATGGGTGATCTAAGGTCGATATAAGCTTTCCACACATGTAGATGCCCTATGTTGCATGGTATGTTGAGATTAGAAGGGTCGCCTATTTCTATGATTGGTCTACCTAGGAAGTATGGTGTCTCGGGATCATCGAATAAGTTTGTATGATATGCACGCTCTTCCTTAGTGGGTAGCCTATTGAAGTAGTCCTCATCATCATCTACTTCTTCAATCTCACTTGTCCTAACTTCCTTATCAACCTCGACTTTCCTATCCTCATCCTTTGGTTCACTTTCTTCCATGCTCCTATCGATTGGTTTAATAGTGACAACGTTGACGAAGTGGACATGTTTGGATGAAGAAGGGTCTTTGACTTGGGGTCCGCTATTTGTGTTCCTAGCGTCCTTATGTGGAGGTGATAACACTTGGTTATGGAGGGCTTTCAACAAGTTGTCAATTTTGTCGGTCATCTCGCTTTGTTTTTGTTTGAAATCGGCTTCAAACTTGGCTAAACGAGCTTCTTGAGATGCCATAAATTGAGACATCAATCCTTCAAAGTTATTGGTACTACCATTGCCGGAAGGATTGTTGTTGAAAGTACGGTTCGAGTTGGAACCGCTTGATTGGAAACGATTAGGTGGGTTGGAAGAATTGATTTGTTGTGAGTTTTGGTTTTGTTTCCACCTAAGGTTCGGGTGATTTTTCCATGAGGGGTTGTATGAATCACCATAATGGTTTGGCTCGGGCTTGAAAGTGTACCACTTGTCTCCCGCTCCGTCGGTACGCGAGGATGCGTAGTCCACAAAAGCTTGTTCGGGGAGTTCCATGCAATCACGAGTGTCGTGGGGACCACTACATAATTCACATGAAGAAGTGATTTTGTTCACTTGGCTTGAAGGTTTAGGAGCCTCGTAGGATTTCATGAGAAACTTGACTTGGTCTTCAAGTTCTACGATCCTACGGTCGGAAGTGCTTGAATTGTTCAAAGGCAAAGATATTGCCTTGACCGTTTTATTCAAATCACGGGGATCACTCCAACTTTCGTTGTCATAAAGAGCAAGATCCTCTAGGAGAGCCCATGATTGTTCCGCACTTAGATCACGTAGCTTGCCACCGGCCGATTGGTCAATGGTTTGCCTTGTGGAGAGATTGATATGGTCATAGAAGATTTGGACTTGGAGCCAAAGTTCTATGCCATGGTGAGGGACTTTTTGGAGTAAGTCCTTGAATCGAGTCCATGCCTCGTAGAGAGTTTCGCCTTGACGTTGTTGGAACATCAAGATATCATTCCTTAGCTTGGTAGTTCTTCCCGGTGGGAAAAACTGAGCAAGGAAACGAGTGGTGAGATCATCCCAAGAGGTGATGGATCCTGCGGGTTGACGTTCTAGCCACTGACTAGCTTGGTCCCGCAGAGAGAATTGGAAGAGACGCAATCGGGTCGTCTCTCGAGTGGCAACATCAAGGTCTATAGAATCAACGATTTTAAGAAAGTCCTTGAGATGTTGATTAGGATCTTCAGAACGAAGTCCATGGAATGCGCATCCGCTTTGCACCAACCGGATGGTGTCGGATCGCAAGGGTGTGATATTGGCTCCTTGAGTGAGCTCAATGGTGTTTCGATAGCCGTGGTGGCTAGGACGGGAATACTCTCCTAAAGTACGGGCTCTAGGAGGTGGTGGTGGTTGTTGTGGTGGTGGGTTAAGGATATTACCATCTTCCATGATGTCGGATGGTAATGGTTACGAACAAAGACACGAAGAAAATAGATAGACTAAAGAAAACCTAGAAAAATAAAATAAAAATCTCACTAGAAAGGAATCTAGTGAGTAGACCTAATAGAAATAAAAATTCAACCTAAACAATAACTATTCCCCGGCAGCGGCGCCAAAAACTTGATGCGTGGGTTTTGCAACCTTACAACAGGTTTTACCTCTCGAGGGATCTCAAGAGGCTTACAACCCCACCAGGCAGTGTACCTGACCGATGTAGTATAGTGTAGTGGTAAGTACGGGGGATTGATCGTTCTCCACAGGGAATAGTGTTCGTTAGGTGTGAAAGGCTACTCTAATTAGGTCTAAGGGTTGAGGAAGATTCTTTTTATGTTTTTTATAATTTATAAAAGCAAGTAAAATCTCGGGTTTTGAAGGAGTGGGCGGAATTAGTTGCTAGTCAACTAACCCAAATTACTACAAATGCAAATAAAATAAAATAACAAAAATGAAAAGTGGTGAGAAACTTATGTGTAGGGAAATGTGTTTACTTAGATTTCCTTACTCCCTAACTATCTTTTACCGGTTAATTAGTGTGTATTAGTCGCGTGGATGACGGGTGTATTCCTTAATACCATTCGTGGGGTGGCGTACTTACTTCCCCAAACTCTACAAGCTCCTACTTCACTCCTATGTCGAGCCGGCTAGGAAGCTCCTAACATGGGATCACTAGAATTCGCTTGTGCATTAAATACAACCATAAAAACCTTTAGTACGCGTTTGGTTCATGTTTCTTAAGACGTTCAAGCAAGTTACCGAATAGGAAGTTAGCCAGTTTTCTTAAGCCTAACATAGATAAACAATCATCCAATACAACTAACAACACACTAACAACCAATAATCAATAGCTAGGTTTCATTAGATCTAAGCAAACACAAGATAAATTTAGCTTAACATGTTAAACAAAAGACAAGCATAAGATAGAATCAAACAACACATAGACATATTGAATGATTAATTGATAACTTATCTTTCAATGAAACATGGAAGATCTCAAGGCAAAAAGCCCTGAAAAAGTAGCTAAAATCGTCTTAGGGTTTTATCCCAAAATTCCACACACTAAGCTCTCCCTTTATGACAAAAAATTAGAAAACTATATATAGACTTTGACATCTGACGGCGTCACCTTATGCATTGTGACGCCGTCACCTCGCCGCTTTTAGGGTTCCCGGATGACCATCTTGACGCCGTCCCTCTTTAGCTCTTCAAAAATCCATTCTGGCTTATCAAGGCTTGACGCCGTCGGATCATGAACGTGACGCCGTCCCCTTATGATTTAAGCCGTGACGCCCTTGATTTAGTTAAAGCGTGACGCCGTCAGAATTCTCATGCAAACTCACTGGCCCGTCATGAGTAAATTTCACATCCAACTTTTCTTGCCAAGGCATGACGCCGTCCCATGTTAATTGTGACGCCGTCAAGAGTAACTTTTAGCCGATTCTTGAGACTTTGCCGTTTTCTTCACTTTAATGCTCCAAAAACGTCCAAAATGCCTCCTTTTCCAGATTTCTCCTCAAAAGTACCTAAAATGACAAAAGGAACGATTTAGGGCAATATTTGATCAAATAAATACGATTTCGGGCTTAAATGACCCCTTAAAAGCGGTACACTTTTCGCCTCATCAACACGTTATTAATATTTTTCGATATCTCTACGTTTTGATAATCACAAAATGTAAAATCATTAATCAGAAAATTATGACGTAAACAAGTATTTAGTTGTAAATATCTATTTCTACAACTCAAATCACTTAAGGTATGAATGAACTAATGCTTAATGCATTATATGATCAAAGGAACATTTTCTTAATAAACTAGAATTTTTATAAAACATCAAAAACATTTTATATATTTTTGAAAAACATTTTTGGCATTAAATAAAAATGTTTAATCTTTTATAAAAATATGAATTCAAATTTTTAACCAAAATCTGTTAAAATGTTCCAGAAAAACCTTCCCCACAAAAGGACAAAATTGGCCAACGGACAGAAGGGGCGGCCCCTTTAATTTTACTAGGCGGCCCCCTTAATTATTAAGGGGACCGCCCCCGCTCCAGTAGACCTCCAGCTGTCCAATTTTTCTCCTATAAATACCAGCCTTCTCCTGGACTTTTACTCACCTTTTGCACACTAAAACTTTCTGTTCTAAATTCATTCTAAACATTGTAAATCCTTTGATCATATTTTCTTAAGCATTGGTTTCTAAGTGATCCAAGCTTCCACCACCAAAAGTGCAAAAGAAGAAGTCTACTTCAACTAGTAAAGAAGTGTTATTACTTACCTCATTCAATTGTGTTGTTGTGTAAAGTGTTGTGTAGTTGTGATAAGTAGATCTAAGTGTAATTACGTAGTGGTGTTGTAAATCAGTTGTGAAGTAGTTGTGAATAAGTAGTTGTGAAATAGTTGTGAAGAAGTAGTCGTGAAAAAGAAGTCGTGAAGAAGTCGTGAAGAAGTCGTGAAGCCGTTGTGAAGCTGTCGTGAAGAAGTCGTGATTAAGTCGTGTAGAAATTGTGTATTAGTTGTGAGATTGGTTCTAGCTACGATTAGGACTCGACATCTAGCTTTGTGTCGTTAAGCCGGTGTAAGCTAAAGTTGTGTAAGGTTTCTCCGCCATAAGGGAGTTTGTTGACATAGTGAAGAAAAACTCTCGAGTAGGTGACTCGAGGAGTGGAGTAGGGCAAGGAAGGTGTCCTTGTAGCCGAACCACTATAAATCTCCGTGTTGTGGTTTGATCTTTCCATCTCTCTCTCTTATTTCATTATATTTACCTTACTTGCATTACTTATCTATATTTGTTTATATATGTTCATATTGATCAAGAGTTGAATTCACATAAGATAGAATCGAAGTTTTTTAAAAAGTAAACAAAAGTTTTCATAAATTAAAAAGACGTAAAACTATTCAACCCCCCCTTCTAGTTTTCCACAATTGGTATTAAGAGCCACGTCAAACAAGATTTTTAAAATTAACTGTATTTTAAAACTTGAAACGATCTATGGAATCTGAAAAATATTTAGAAGGGCAATCTATGCAAAGACCACCACTATTTGAAAGTGATGGATTTTTATATTGGAAAAATCGATTCGAAACTTATGTGAAGTCAAAAGATCTAGATCTTTGGCATGTTATTACTAATGGTGATTTTTTACCTATTCAACATAATCTTGAAACTAAAAAGGATGAAATTGTACCTTTTGAAAAATAAAGTGATGATTTAAAAAGAAAACTTTCTAAAAATAATGAGGCTAAAATGGTTATTTATAATGCGCTACCACGTAAAGAATACGAAAGAATCTTTATGTGCGAAACAGCAAAAGAAATTTGGAAGTCTTTACTAATAACTCACCATAATAATCACATCATACACACAAGCATAACCATAATCACTCCATAATAATCATAATCAAACATAAGCAATCAACCATACTTTCATTCATCTTAAAGTAAAAGTAGTTCATAATAACTCAAACAAGAAATACCTAGTTGTGAAATTACAAGAACTAGAATTGTGGAACTATAGCAACCACTCTCCTCCAATCGCCTATGATCACACGTAAACAAATCCACACTTGGACACAACTCTTGAGACTTGAACTCAAGATTCCCTGAACGTTCTCACAGCAACTACAAGCTTTTGGGCAATGATAATAAGTTTAGCAAGACTTGGTGTAAGCCTTACTAGGTTTTGGGTTTTTGTCACACTTGTAAACTAGCCAAGGGTTCTTTAAATAAGTGAAGGAACCCTTTGCCCTCAAGAAAAAACGTCCTCAATCAGTAAATAACCAAGAAATGATAAGCCACAATGATTATGGGGCTTAAATTCGTCATTAAATGCGTTTTTGTATCTTCAGTCTCCTCCAACCGATCGGTATTGAGGTCCAACCGATCGGTTGGATCTCTCGGTAAATTATTTTTCTCCCATCCGAATCGGATGCGGGCACCATCCGATCGGATGGGCCATTCTGCCATGCATACTTTTATTTTTTCTTCCTTTTCTCGTTACGTGCTTGATCCTTTGTTGTACCACTATTTCTTTCCATAGAACTTGATCTTTTCTTGATATATAAACATAGAAATCTTGACTTTATCAAATCCTTGAATTCTTGTGTGGTTCTTTTCTCGTTTCTTTCTCGTGATTCTTCAAATGTGCATAATTTCTTCATTTCTTCATCTTTTTATCATCTTTCCCTGTACTTGGCTATATTTACTTGCATATACACTTTTTCATGATTTAGTAACAAATATAACCAAATATGATACACAAATCTAACGATAACGTGACTAAAAACATGTTCATTTTGAGCGTTATCACTCACCCTTATCACTAACTATCATTCATGTACTTTAGAGAAACTCTTCTCACTTTCCAAATAACAAAATCAAGTAACTCATCCACAAGCAGACCCGCAAGAAGGACAGCTCGTATGAGTGTCCGTCCTTGTTGCTTCGTAAACTTAGCCAATTCATCATCAGAGGAGTCATCTCCACTTAACATATCCTCACCAATAGCCAATGAGAATTTTCTCAACCTTGCTACTCCAACACTACCTAACACCATCATCAACACACCACCTCCAACCATCACTCTAGTAGCAACCACACCACCACCCGCTCCATCACAGCCTACTAGATCACCTTCACCACCACATTCACCACAACTTCAGCCCCTAGAATTGTTTAGAACACCACCTTCATCACCTCATCCATATTTGGATGATTTGGAAGACCTTCCACCAAGGTCCACCAATCCTCCTCCCATGACCTTTGAAGGTCAAGTACCTATGCTCTTTCATCCCATTTATCGGGATATACATGGTCCTCTCTACCATGATCCACCACCATCACAACTACAAACACAACCCCTCTCACCAACATCTACACTTATTGCCATTGATGAGGCAATGTGGATCAATCAACCACAAACCCATGAGGAGATCAATGAGGAGCTCACCCGCCTCTATGCTCTCTCCAACATGGTGGATTCCCGCCTTGGTAAAGCCATGGATCTTTAATCCATCTTGCTCAACTCCATAAGCCCTCTATCATCAAACAACCAACCACCACCATCATCAAACAACCAACCACCACCACCAACAAACAACCAACCACCACCTCCACCACAAAACAATGAGCCTACTCTTCCTTCCAACTTTCCAAGGCATGATTGCTCCATGTGCGAAAGAACGGCTCATTTGGCTCAAAGGACCAACATTTTGGTCCATGAGCTTCAAAACGAGATGAGGTTCATTTTGAACCATATTCTCGAACGCCTAAATGCAGTCTCTCATCCTCCGCAATAGGCAATTTTTAGTCTCTTCCTAGTCTCCTTTTATAGGATTTCATAGGATTGTTTTAGGAATTCTCTATTT
Source organism: Artemisia tridentata subsp. tridentata (assembly GCA_021014915.2). Taxonomy (NCBI): domain Eukaryota; kingdom Viridiplantae; phylum Streptophyta; class Magnoliopsida; order Asterales; family Asteraceae; genus Artemisia; species Artemisia tridentata. The sequence goes on along the minus strand of CP139502.1, from coordinate 180,246,507 downwards.
TTAGGAACTTTTTCTTTTTATGTAACATCATGGTATGTGACTTATGTCACAAACAATTTTCAAGTAATGAATGTTATATTTATGCTTATGGGTGATCACTATTTGGCATAATATCTTGGTTTGTTTGATTCACTAACTTTATTGTACGGTTAGTTTGAATTCTCATAATCATTTGACCACTTGTACTTAGATGCATTTTTTATCAGACACTTATTTTGACTTTTTAAAGTCAAATGGGTTGAACTATCATGTTTGGTTGACCTATATATATATGCATTATGCTACTTGGTTGGATTGATTCACAACTAACCTTTGTTTTGTAGCTTTTCTCAACCTTAAATCATATACGTTGGTACCCTAGCAACGGGAAGTATAGATCAAGGGGGGGTATATTTTATACTAACTCATTATTTTGTAGCATTTCTCATCCTTGAAACGTATACGTTGGTACCCTAGCAATGAGGAGTATACATCGAGGGGGAGCATATCTTATTCTAACCATTTGTTTTGTAGGATCATGCATCATAACCTTGGCACTCCAATTAGGGGGAGTATAATCCAAGGGGGAGCTTTAAAGTTCTTAAAATCATTGAAACAATCTTGGTACTCCAATTTAGGGGGAGTAATAACCAAGAAATGTTCACCACATTCCGCTACGCATATCTTCTTTTTGTTTCGACAAAAAGGGGGAGATAGGATTAAGTTTATACATCACTGTGATCATCACAGTACATTTTTTTTACATCACAGTACATATTTTTATGCCTAAATAGTTTTCAAAACTTGCATAAAACTAACTTAATCTATATTTTTAAAGACTTTCACTTTAATTATTCCATTGCTTAAAAATAAACTTTATGTTTTGTCATCAACAAAAAGGGGGAGATTGTTAATACAAATATCGTCCTAAAAACGTTATTTATATTTTACGATCTTTGCTTTATTTTGTTAATGACAATTATAAGGTTTATCTTTAGCAAAGCATAGATATAAGTTAAAGTCTTTTACATTTATAGTAACAAGTCTTTTAAAACATATTTACACATTACATGATCACTAGGAATCACATTGCATATATACATTTTACATTTATATGTTTTACTTTTAATTCTTAAATTAGAAATATTAACATGACATCATGGCATACCTCATTTTGATATCTTGAGGATTTGAAATATATTTTGGAAAGATTCTTAAGTAACAAAGTTGACTTTGCAAGATCTTGACATGACTTGACAAAGATATGGAAAGATATGGGATGTTCTTAGCTGGCATGTCCCGGCGGAACCAAACCATATAACTGGCGGATCCCTTAGTTTGGTTCCGCCAAATCCGCCGCCTGTTGATCAGCTTTGCCTATAAATAGCAAGCTGATCATTCAGGCACAATCATCACTCATATAGCTTAAATTATATATTCATTCATTTATACATCACTAACCCATATCATTCATTTCATTCTTAGTGATCTATCTTTTGTAGCAAAGAAGATCAAGCATACAAGCTTCAACAGACTGTTGCAAGTTTTATTAGTTAGATACTGTGTGATTTGTTAGTGTTCACACATCATTGTTATACCTTTCATTCAGTAGAGTTTGGTTAGTGTTTTAGTCCTTAAAACGCAAAGAGTGTCGGGAGTGGTTGTACCCTTGTTAAAGAACCAACGGGAGTGGTTGTGCCCTTGTAAAGAACCCGGTGTTTAGCTTAGTACCGGATAAAGAGTAAGCGACGTGTAAAGGTTTTCTCCGCCTAGAAGGGAGCTTGTTTCTTAGTGAAGAAAAACTCTCGAGATAGAGGCTCGAGGAGTGGAGTAGGGCAAGGAAGAGAGTCCTTGTAGCCGAACCACTATAAACATCTGTGTTGTGTGATTTGATCATTTCTTTCCTTACTTGTTAATTATATATTGCTTGATTGTTTGCTTTACTTTGAAATCACGTTAAGTATACAAAGCAAAAAAAAGTTTAAAACAGTAAAACTATTCAACCCCCCTTCTAGTTTTCCACAGTATGCTCATTAGTGTGGATAGTAGGAGCAAGCGTGTTAGGTTGAGGTTGAGATGAAGCAGTAGTAGATGTAGGTGACTGTTTGATTATATTGGAGATTAAATTTGAGGTGTCGTCCAAAAAATCATACGAGGGACTGACATTGGGTGTCGTGGAACCAAACGGAAAAACTATTTTATCAAAAGTAACATGTCGTGAAATGATTATTTTATTGGTGTTGAGGTCCAGAAAACGGTAGCCACGGTGATTAGTAGCGTGGCCCAAAAAGATGGAAGGTGTAGCACGGGCTCCAAGTTTGTGGTTGGCATCAAGATGAGGGTAACAAAGACACCCAAAAACACGTAAAAGACTATAAGCTGGTGTAGTGCCAGTAAGGCGGGTGTATGGGACGTCATTGTCAATGGCACGTGATGGTAATATATTCAATAGGTAAACGCCCATGCTAAGGGCTTCAACCCAATAGTTAGGAGGGAGATGAGCTTGAAACAGTAAAGTCCGAATTAGATTATTAATGGTGCGAATCATCCTTTCGGATTTTCCATTTTGTTAGGAAGTGCGTGGACAAGAAAATCTAAATTGAATCCCATTGTCGGCAAATAATTTATGAAATAAGTGGTTATCAAATTCACCACCATGATCACACTGAAACGACTTAATTTCACTCTTAAATTGAGTTTTAACAAAATTACGAAACAACATAAATTTGGAAAAAAAACATCAGATTTATTAACTAAAGGATAAACCCAAACAAACTGTGAATAATGATCCAAAAATAAAACATAGTACCAAAAACCAGACAGACTCGGAATTGGGGAAGTCCAAAAATCCGAGTGAACAATGTCAAAAGAAGACTGAATTAAAGTAGAAGAACTAACAAACGGAAGTTTCACGTGTTTGCCAAGCTGACACGCATGACAAAGCACGGGAGACTTCTCCATATTACACGAAATAGAATTATTGGAAATAACATGACATAGCAGTTCACTTCCTGGATGTCCAAGTCGTTGATGCCACGTATACTGACTAGTGAGATAGGCTTGAGGAATAAGAGAGGGCTGTGTGACAGGGTATAGATCTCCAGTGCTATCACAGCAGAGCAACACCTGACGAGTTTGAAGGTCTTTAACAGAAAAACCAAAAGGATCAAATTCAACAGTACAATAATTGTCACAAACAAATTGACGAACGAAAATCAAATTTTTGACTATATTAGGAGTAATTAAAACATTGTTTAAATGAAGAGGGCGAAAAGGCGTAGACAAAATACTATGTCCAGAGTTAGTAACGGGAATATAATGCCCGTCACCAACAGCAACAGATAAATAAATACACGAATTAAAAACATCACTAAGATTATTGACATTATCATTAAGATGTGAGGACGCACCTGTGTCCATATTCTAATTACCGGAAGTAGGATCCGGTAGAGTCCCGACAGTAAAAGCATGTGGCAAAATAGTTTCTTGACCCGCTGGACCCACGCTCCTTGGCTGAACAGTTTGACCAGGTTGACCATTCCGGCCCCCCTGCTGAGTCGGTTGACTAATCTGACCAAAATGACCCCCATGTGAACCAAACTGAACCGGTTAATTAATCTGCCCCATCTGCTGAACCGTAGCAGCATGTTGACCCCCATGTGCACTGTTAATACAAATATCGTCCTAAAACTGTTATTTATATTTTACGATCTTTACTTTATTTTGTTAATGACAATTATAAGGTTTATCTTTATCAAAGCATAAATATAAGTTAAAGTCTTTTACATTTATAGTAACAAGCTTTTTAAACATATTTACATATCACATGATCACTAGGAATTACATTGCATACATATATACTTTTACATGTTTATTTTTATTTATTAAAATAGAAATATACACATGACATCATGGCATACCTCATTAGGAAATCTTTTGATATCTTGGAAGATTTGAAATATATTTTGAAAAGATCTTCAAGCATAAAATTAGATTGTATAAGATCTTGGCAAGATTTGGAAATATATGGTAAGCTCTTAGCTGGCATGTCTCGGCGAAACCAAACAGCCATATGGGCGGAACCCATAATTTGGGTCCGCCAAATCCGTGGCCTGTATGGTCAGTTTTGCCTATAAATATCAATCTAATCATTCAAGGTCACTCATCACTCATATAGCATAAATTACATATTCATTCATTTATATATTACTAACTCATTCATTCATTTCATTCTTAGTGATCTTTCTTTTGTAGCAAAGAGATCAAGCATTAAGGATCAACAAACTGTTGCAATCCTGTTAGTATAGTCACTGTGTGATTTGTTATTAATTCACACATCATTGTTATACCATTCATTCAGTAGAGTTCGGTTAGTGTTTTAGTCCTCAAAACACATAGAGTGTCGGGAGTGGTTGAACCCTTGTAAAGAACTTGACATCTAGCTTAGTGTCGGAAATTGTATAGGCGACGTCAAGTTGGTTCTACCTTGAACTAGAACCCGACATTTAGCTTTGATCGAAAAAAGGTGTTAAGCTTTGTACCAAAAAAAGCTTATGTCGGAATTGTATAGGGGACGTCATGGTTCTACTTGACTAAACCGACTTAGCTTTACGAAAAGTGTAACACGTTTAAAGGTTTTCTCCGCCGAGAAGGGAGCTTGTTTCTTAGTGAAGAAAAACTCTCGAGTTAGAGGCTCGAGGAGTGGAGTAGGGCAAGGAAGAGAGTCCTTGTAGCTAGGGATGGCAACGGGGCGGGTTTGGGGCGGGGCGGCCATCCCCATCCCCAAACTCGATTACCAGAGTTCTCCCCAAACCCGCCCCGATCCCCATCGGGGATCTAATCGGGGCGCCCTGTTGGGGCGTGATGGTCCCCCAAATCTGCCCCGTATTAATCAGGGATCTTATCGGGATGTCCTATTTGGGTGCAATTCTTGAAAAAAGCCGCACCGTTTCACATTTATTGTTATTTTTAGACCGTTAGCAATAACGAACCTATTAATAATCAATTACAAACAATACTTATTAAGTTTTCAATGATAGTATTATACATAAATAATGATAAATTATACCATCAAAAATTAAAACTTAAAAATATGATACTAAACCAGTTTGTATAATCACAATTTTGCATTTTTACATATATAAAAAAACTAACAATATTGGAGTAATATTTTTTTATTACGTAAATACTAACAAAATACTATATACGTATAGATATATTTGTATATGTGTATATATTAATCAGGTGGGGCGGGGCGGGGCGAGGATTCCCCGCTCCCCGCCCCAAACCCGATTAAAATCCCCGTTTAATCCCGTAACCCGATTAGCATGCCCCGCCCAAATTAGTTCGGGTTTCGGGTTTCCCCGTCGGGTTCGGGTTTTTTTGCCATCCCTACTTGTAGCCGAACCACTATAAATCTCCGTGTTGTGGTTTGATTGTTCTTTTCCTTACTTGCATTACTTATATTGATTGTTTGTGTGCATTAACTTGAAATCACGTTAAGTCTCAAAGCGAATTAATTTTAAAACGGTAAAAACTATTCAACCCCCCTTCTAGTTTTCCACAATTGGCATCAGAGCTACGTTACTCAAGATTTTCAAAATATATTGTATTTTAAAACTTGAAACGATCAATGGATTTTGAAAACTTCAAAGAAGGGCAATCTATGCAAAGACCACCACTATTTGAACCAAATAGTTTTATATATTGGAAAAACCGCTTTGAAGCTTATGTGAAGTCAAAAGATATAGACTTATGGTATATTATCGTAGAAGGTGATAACAAACCTATATTGAATATATCAGGAGGTCGGGATGAGGGTACTTCTCTTACTCGTCACAGTGATGAGCAAAAGAAGTTGATTGCCAAAAATAATGAAGCTAAAATGATGCTTTATAATGCTTTACCTAAGAAAGAATATGAAAGAGTCTTTATGTGTAAAACCGCTAAGGATATTTGGCAATCACTAATTATCACTCATCAAGGGAACTCACAAGTCAAAGATAACAAAATTGATCTTCTTGTTCAACAATATGAACAATTTGTTATCTCTGAAGATGAGACCATTGATAGTGCTTTTGTTAGGTTTAATACTATAATTACTTCTCTTAAAGCACTTGACGAATCTTTTTCTAGTAAGAACTTTGTCAGGAAATTTCTTAGAGCACTTCATCCGAAGTGCAGAGCAAAAGTGACAGCTATTGAAGAATCCAAGGATCTTTCAAGCATGACACTTGACGAGCTCATCAGAAATCTCAAAGTTCATGAGATGGTGATGGAAAAAGACTCAGAAATAGTTAAAGGCAAAAATGAGAAGATGAAGTCCATTGCCTTAAAAGCTAGGGTAGAGTCAAGTGATGATGAAGAATCTAGTTCGAGTAGCGAAGACGAAGAGTATGCCATGGCCGTAAGAGATTTCAAGAAGTTCTTTAGGAGATGAGGAAAGTTCGTAAGACAACCTCGTGAAGAAAAGAAATCCTTCCGGAAAGACCGTGATGATAGGAAATGAAAAGTAGATAGGAAGTGTTTTAGGTGCGGGGATTCCAATCACCTAATAGGAGAATGTCCAAAGCCTCCAAAGAACAAGTCTCAAAGAACATTTGTTAATGGAGCTTGCAATGACAGTGAAGGTGATGACAACGAGCCTAAGAATGACGAAGTTGCTCTCATGGCTCATGACAAAGAAGAGGTACATTCTGACTCGTCATACTCCTCTATTGATGATGAAACCTTAGAAGTAGAATATAACAAACTGTGTGATATTACTCTAAAAAACATAAACAAAAATATGTTCTTAAAAATCAAAACGACACTTTTAGAAAACGAAGTCTATTGGTTAAAAGAAAAAGAGATGCGATTAGAAAAGGGTAAAAGTGTTAAAGAAACATGTGTCTCATGTCAAGAACTTAAACTAGAATTAGAAACACTTAAAACCACACAGGAAGAGCTTATCAAACAAAATTCTAAGTTTAAAAGGTTTGATAAAAATATAAGTTGTGCAGATGAGATAATGAGGATTCAAAAATTACCTCATGATAAAACCGGACTAGGTTTTATGAAACTAGAAAACTTAAGTGACTTTCAGAAACAAACTGTGAAAGTACAAGAAACTGTTCCAACAAGATCAGACACCCACGGATCTGGCGGATCCAAAAATTTAGTTCCGCCAGTTGTGGCCAAAGGTTCCGCGGGTACTGTTGATGAACAGAAGGCTTGTACTTCGGATCGTATTGAGTTTGTTAAAGTCACAAGAAAACCTAGCACTAGTACAACTGTTAACAAACAAAAACCAGCAGTTACTATAGGAAAAGGACAAGTTAAAAATGAGTTTAGGACTAAAACAGTTCAACAAAGACCTAGAACTAGTTTTCCCAAACACCCCTTTCCAAAGAGTAACTTTAACTCACAGCATCATCATCAAAATAGTTGGAACCAAAACATGTCTAGGAACTATCAAGGTCCCAACTACATGCCATGGAACACTTATCCACCATTTCCATACATGAACCATGATAATGTAATGTTTAACCCAAATGGACCCATGAGATATTGGGGACCAAACACTTGAGTTTTTCTTGAACTTAGGTGTGCTTGAAAGTTGGGTTAGAACCAGATGAGTGGATAAAAGACAGTGGGTGTTCAAGACACATGACGGGAAACAAAAGCCTTTTCTCAACCTACCAAGTGTACGACGGAGGTAATGTTACGTTTGGTAGCAAGCTTAAAAGTGAAATCATCGAAAAAGGTACAATCTCTCATGACTCTCTCACTATTGATGATGTTGCTCATGTAGATAACTTAGGATTTAACTTGCTTAGCATTAGTCAATTATGCCGTAAAAAGTATAACGTCCTTTTCAGTGAAAATGGAAGTAAAATACTTAAAGACGGTATAACCGTAGGAAAAGGTGTTTTAAAGAATAACGTATACGTTATGAAATTAGACAAAACACCTAAGGACAAACTTTGTCTCACCTCCTTGGATGAAAACTCAACTCTATGGCATAGACGCTTAGGTCACGCCAATATGAGGCTAATCCAAACCTTATCATCTAAGGAACTCGTTAGGAACCTTCCCAAGTTGAAATACGACCAACACTTTTGTGATGCTTGCAAAATTGGGAAACAAGTTCATAATAGCCATAAGACTAAAAACATGGTGTCCACATCCTGGTGTCTAGAATTATTACATATGGATTTATTTGGTCCGTCCGCTATACAAAGTTATGGAGGAAACTTCTATACTTTGGTAATAGTAGATTGACCGGATCTAAACACACGAGTTGTGTTGGGGATACTTTGAGTATATACTTGATAGCACGCGGAATTTACTACCAAGTACTTAGAAGAATATGTGTTTGGTCGATTGTGTGATCGTATGAATGTAACAATAAGAATAACAAGACAATTGTTTAACCAAACACTTTGCTTCAATAAATTGAACGATTACAATGAAAAAAACGTGAAGCTCTTAACAATGCTTGTACGTATATGATGTATGGATATATATTAAAACCCTAACTGAGGATCTCTTTTTATAGCACAAAGAGTCCTTTACAAGTAAACTATATTCGTATCAAACTATATATATAAGATATACATCATATCCATTCCATATTTATCTTCACACGATTTCACCTTAATCTTGTAAGCAGTACAAACTTTTCTTCATCAGCAGTACTAATTGTTCTTGTATTCTTCAGCAACTGTTCAACCGTACTAACATATAAAGAACCGTACTAACTGCTTAATTTAATTCCCAACAATCCTCTCCTAAACTTATGATTTCTATGCAAATCAACAAGTTTCTTGAATTAAACTCCAACGTTATATGATGGGGTGGATTCTTTCAAACACTTATCTTTAATCTCGAAACACTTGGGAATTTTCTTCACATATCGTACTCTTTTTGGTTAACTCCTCAAAAATTACCATAATTAAATTTATTCCTGTAAGGAATTAATTCCAAATACCAACCCAAAGAATTTAATTCCTAATACCAACCCTGCATTTAATTGCTTTAAAAACTCCATTGGTTCTATAAAAAGCCTTAAATTCTCAATACTAACCCATCATTCTTCAAATCACAACTATCAAACCCAATGAGTTCATCCAATCCAAACATTGTTGAGATTTCATCAGATTCATCTTCAGATTCAGAAAGTGATGGATGGAGATCTTACTTTCCACCGAACTACACTAATCTGACTATCAGAAACCCATCTCCAAAAGTTCAAGAAGTATCTTCTGATGATGACCTTTCAACTTCCTCTGATGATGATGATCAACAAGCACTTCCACTATCAGTTTTATTGACAAGAGAGATAGAGAAAGCTGTGGCAAAAATGAGTAAGGTACAAGTGCCCGAAGGACATCAACCACTTCCAAGACCTGACAAACAAGTTTTGGGACTTCCTTGTTGGAAAGTGTGGAACTCAATCGATGGCAAAGGAGTTCACAAATCCATGCCAGACTTCAAGGACAAAGGAAAGAGGAAGCTAGAGTAGTGGTTGTGTGTTAGGTTTGTTTAGGTTTGTGTGTTGGGAGTTGGTTGGTTTGTGTTGGTTTTTGAGTTCAGGATTGTAACAAAACTTTTGCTTCGCACTTCTTTAATGAATAAATTTCTCTGACTCTTAATTCCTCCCCTGAATTTCATAATCATCTTTAACAGCAACTAGAACAAACTTTTAATTCCTCCCCTGTTTGGAAGAATCTTCACCATCAGATGAACTAGAACATATGACATCCAAGCTCAGCATCCAATATGACAATTTGTACAAGTTACCATCAATTCAGTTGTTTAGTTTCAAACTGCTCTCAACACTTCCAGATGTGTGACCTTCTGAGAGAGGTGTATCATAGAGCATAAACTCAGTAGGAACCAAGTTTGAACAATCAGTACGAACTGGTGAAGCCAGCAGTACAAACTGTTAACCCCAGCAGTACAAACTGTTAGTAAAAATTTTCAGATATAAAATCAAGTTGTAATCTGAATGTGGACTTGAAAACATTTTTGTCCACTTATAGTTTTTAGCAAACTATTAGCTATCAACGGATTTGTGATGTCTTTACCAATAGCCGTTTGCTATGGACTAGCCAAGTCTTCACACTTAGATTTGGTGAGTTGATAACCAACCAGTTTTTGGTAAACTGTCAACCATAAACAGATTTGAGTAGTCTTTACCAGAAACCGTTTGATCTGGACTAGTTGATTCTTATGTCGGTTAGACATGGTGAATCAATTACCATTTGTTGTGTGACAAGTATTCACACTTGACAATCCAAACCACCATACTTTCCAAAGCACAATCCAAAGCAAAAGACTTTTCTTAACCTGAAATGTCAGTCCAAAACCAAAGAAAACACAATACACAATATTTTCTTTTAACAGTTATCACAATTGACTAACAAATTCACAAACAGTACTAAAAATTACCAAATAGTACAAACTATACAAATAGCACAACTAGCAGTACAAAAACCAAAAACACTTAGACATTAATCTTTTGAAGGATTAAGCATTCCAATACCTGTTACCAAGTACTGAAATCTGCCTACATCAAAACCTTTTGTTAAGAGATCAGCAAAGTTGTCATCAGTATGTATTTTAACCACTTTTATTAACTTCTTTTCAGCACAGTCTCTTATAAAATGATGTCTAATTTTAATATGTTTAGTTTTTGAATGTTGAACTGGATTCTTAATGATACACATTGTACTGCTATTGTCTATATGTATAATTGTGTTTAAGAAATTGTACCCATAATCAAGCATCTGGTTTTGAATCCAAAGAACTTGAGCACAACAACTTGCTGCTGCCACATATTCTGCGTCAGTAGTAGATGTGGCCACCATAGTCTGTTTCTTACACTGCCAAGAAATTAATCTACAACCCAAGAACTGACAACCACCTGTTGTAGACTTTCTATCCATGCTAGCACCAGCATAATCAGAATCAGAGAATGCCACTAGATCAAATGCAGACTCTTTAGGATACCATAGCCCCAAGTTAGGTTGACCTTTAAGGTATCTGAAGATTCTCTTTACTGCTATGAGATGAGACACCTTAGGATTTACTTGGAATCTTGCACAGGCACAAACAGCAAACATAATGTCAGGCCTAGATGATGTAAGGTACATCAGAGACCCAATCATAGATCTATACATGTGCACATCCACATCTACACCACTGTGATCCTTTAATAGCAAATGTGTCTCCTTATCAACTGGTGTGCTAACAACCTTGGCATCTGTGAATTGGAATTTCCTCAATATTTCACCAACATATTTATCCTGAGAGATAAATATACCATCTGGCTTTTGCTGTACTTGAAGACCTAGAAAGAAGGTAAGCTCTCCCATAGAACTCATCTGAAACTGGTCTTTCATCAGCTTTTCAAACTCCTTACAAATCTGTTTCTTTGTAGAACCAAAAATGATGTCATCTACATAGACTTGTACCAGTAGAATATCACCCTTGTTCTTTTTAATAAAGAGAGTTTGATCAATTTTCCCTCTATGAAACCCATTCTTCAGAAGATATTTAGCAAGAGTTTCATACCAAGCTCTTGGAGCCTGATGCAATCCATATAGAGCTTTCAGCACCTTATAAACCTTGTCAGGATGCTCTGGGTCTATAAAACCTGGAGGTTTTGAAACATAGACCTCCTCATCAATAGTACCATACAGAAAGGCACTTTTCACATCCATTTGATAGACCATAAATCCCATAAATGAAGCATAAGCAAGAAATAATCTTATTGCTTCAATCCTGGCAACTGGAGCAAAAACCTCCTCATAATCTATACCCTCTTCCTGAGTATAGCCTTGAGCAACCAATCTTGTTTTGTTCTTTATCACAATGCCCCTCTCATCATTCTTGTTCCTGAATACCCACTTTGTACCAATCACTCTCATTCCCTTTGGTAGATCAACCAGAACCCATACATTCTGAATTTTGAATTGAAGCAGTTCTTCTTGCATGGCTTCAACCCAACTTGATTCTTCTAAAGCTTTTAACACATTCTTGGGTTCAATCTGAGATAGAAAACATACAAACATACACTCATGCTCATCTTCATGATGTTTCTCCTCATATACCACACTGAGAAAGCCATGATGATCTGGGTCTTGAATTTGCCTTCTGGTCTTGACTCCAGATTGTACATCTCCTATGATATTGGTAAGTGGATGATTCCTATGTACAATAGTATGGGGAGTAGAAGGAGCTGCATAGCTGGTAGGCATGTTTTGCAGACCATCTCCAAAGAAATCAAACTCATCAGCTTGAGAAGCAGTATCAACTGGTGAATCAAGATGAGGTTGACTTGGTCCAGCAGCATCACTATTTTGCTCAGCAGTAGGAACTTGTGACTGAGCAGTACTAACTCTATTTGTACTGCTCGTTGGATTTTCAGCTTCTTTACCATTCTGACCACTGGTTTCAGCAACATCTTTCTCTTTGTCTACACCACTTGATGATGGAATATCATCTTTCTTTGTAGAAGACTCATTCACTGGACTTTCTTCCATGACTGGTATGAAAATGCAATCTTCATCTTCCTCCTCTGAACCTGCATCATGGTTAGTATTTGTACCTGTAACAGGCACATAATTCATGGAATCTGAAAGACTGTCAATATCAAAGATCCAATCTAGACCTACACCTGCAACATTTGGTTTATTCTCCAAAAATTCTATGTGCAGATTTTCTTCTACATGCTTGGTGCTTGTATTGTACACCCTAAAAGCCTTACTATGCAGAGAATAACCAACAAAGAAACCTTCCTCAGATTTTCCATCAAACTTTCCTACTTGGTCTTTGGTATTAAGGATAGTAACATGACAACCAAAAGGTCTCATGAAGCTTAAAGCAGGGGTTCTACCTCTAAGAAGCTCATAAGGAGTCTTATTGTGAGGTTGCACAACTAAAACCCTATTCAATACATAACAAGCAGTACTAACTGCTTCAGCCCAAAATGAAACTGGTAGCTTAGAGTCAGCTAACATTGTCCTAGCAGCCTCTATAAGAGTCCTATTCTTTCTCTCAGCAACACCATTTTGCTGTGGGGTTCTAGCTACACTAAATTCCCTCTTAATACCTTTTTCTCTGCAAAAATCATCCATCATGTTGACATAAATAAATGCCTAAAAACATTATCAATATTTATTCATATCTCTATGTTTTGATGATCACAAAATGTAAACTCATTAAAACATAAACTTATAAATTAAACAAGTACTTAGTTGTAAATATTCACTTCTACAACTAAAATCACTTAAGGTATGAATGAACTAATGCTTAATGCATTATATGATCAAATGAACATTTTCTTAAAAACTAGATTTTTTATAAAACATCAAAAACATTTTATATATTTTTGAAAAACATTTTTGGCATTAAATAAAAATGTTTAATCTTTTATAAAAATATGAATTCAATATTTTAACCAAAATCAGTTAAAATTTTCCAGAAAAACCTTCCCCACAAAAGGACAAAATTGGTCAACGTTCAGTAGGGGCGGCCCCCTTAATTTTACTAGGCGGCCCCCTTAATAATTAAGGGGACCGCCCCCGCTCTAGTAGGCTCCAGCTGTCCAGATTTTTCCCTATAAATACAAGCCTTCTCCTGAATTTTTTCTCAACTCTTTTGCACTAAAACTTTCTGTTGTAGATCTCATTTCATATCTTAGAAAAACCTTTGATCATGTAATCTTAAGCATTGGTTTCCAAGTGATCCAAGCTTCCACCATCCAAGTGCAAAAGAAGAATACTTCTATCAATCAAGATTAGAAGTATTACAACTTAGTTTCATCTTGTTACTTAAGTTGTGTGTTTAACAAAGTTTGTAAATCATTCATTCATTTGTATGTAAGGTGTGTGTTGTAGATTAGTGTTGTGTGTAAGTAGTGAAGATGTTGTATAAGTAGTTGTGGTATAGAAGTTGTGAGGTCAAAGTGTAGAAGTCGTGAAGCCATTGTGTAGAAGTCGTGAACCCGTGGTGTTGAAGTCGTGAAGCCGTAGCATAGAAGCTGTGAAGCGGTCGTGTTAAAGTTGTGAAGTCCTAGTCGTGAAGCCATAGCATAGAAGCTGTGTAGCGGTCGTGTTGAAGCAATGAAGTCCTAGTCGTGAAGTCCTAGTGTTGAAGTCGTGAAGCCGTAGCATAGAAGTTGTGTAGCGGTCGTGTTGAAGCCGTGAAGTCCTAGTCGTGAAGTCGTGAAGCCGTAGCATAGAGGTTGTGTAGCGGTCATGTTGAAGTCGTGAAGTCTTAGTCATGAAGACATGGTGTTGAAGTCGTGAAGCCGCATCATAGAGGTTGTGTAGCGGTCGTGTTGAAGTCGTGAAGAAGTCGTGAAGCAGTCGTGAAGCCGTTGTGAAGTAGTCGTGAATAAGTTGTGTTGTGAAGTTGTGAGATTGGTTCTAGCTACGATTAGAACTCGACATTTAGCTTTGTGTCGTTAAACCCGTGTAAGCCAAAGTCGTGTAAGGTTTTCTCCGCCATAAGGGAGCTTATTGAAGTTGTGAAGAAAACTCTCGAGCAAGGTGTGCTCGGGGAGTGGAGTAGGGCAAGGAAGGTGTCCTTGTAGCCGAACCACTATAAATCTCTCGTGTCTCGGTTAGATCTTTCCATACCTTATTTATTTCTTTACTTGCATCGTCATTACTTTCATACACATAGGCTTATATAATTGCTAGTATTAATTAGAGGTCAACTTCACATAAAGATCAATTTGAAAAACCATTCAAGAAACCAAAACTTTTACAATCAATTTAAAAGAATACATATATAACTAATAATAAGATTTAAGTTTTATTTTTCATAACAAACTTGAATCTAAGTTTTTAAAAGTAAACAAAGGTTTTTATAATAAAATAAAAAGACGTAAAACTATTCAACTCCCCTTCTAGTTTTCCACAATTGGTATCAGAGCCAGGTTAATCAAGATCTTTAAAATATACTGTATTTTAAAACTTGAATCGATCTATGGAATTCAAAAAATATCTAGAAGGGGAATCTTTGCTAAAACCACCGCTATTTGAAAACTATACTTTTCTTGAATGGAAAAATAAATTTGAAACTTATGTGAAATCAATTGATCTAGATCTTTGGCATGTCATTTCGATTGGTGATTGTGAAAGTCAAACAAAAACATATTTTGAAAGTTAAACAAAAATGGATTTTGAAAGTCAAATTGATTATTTGAAAACAAAGAATGAAATAAATAATAATGCTAAAATAATTATTTATAAAACCTTTCCGAAAGTTGAATATGAAAGAATATTCTTCTGTAAAACGGCAAATGATATTTGGAAAAATTTCTTAAACTTTCATCAAGAAAAATATCAAGCCAAAGATGAGGATTTTGATCTTGTACATGAATTAGTTATCTTAAAAAATTTAATAGATAAACATTTAGATAAAATAGATACATGTGCTACTAGTTCAAATGTTGTTAATGAAGGTGTTAGCGACGAAGACTACATGAATCAACTCATAAGTGAACTCAATCCAAGATCATGAAGTGACACAGACGAAGGAGAAGATCATCATCCGACTCACCTATCATTCACACGTCGATCATCATCTGAGACATTATGATGAAAAGCTAGGATGTGAGGTAAGTTCTCTTTTTAAATTTCATAAGTAATTACTTCATGCATATAATCTTATTAATGCCTTAGGATACGCTTAGTCTGATAGGTTGCTTTGCCTTTACACTCTAGTTATATTCGTTCTGTGGCTTAATGAACTTGAAACTTTTTAGTTAGCCCCCCTAAGTATTAATAAACCAAGCAATCTTCATATTTGGTACTCTTCGATAGGTAAATTTAGGAACTTAATTTCTTCTAAAAAGAGAATGACTACTGGAGAATCTATTGACTAGAAACTCAATTTGACCAAATGGTTGAATTGCTTCTATGTGAGAAGTTGGGTGTGTGTAACCCGTAAAAACGGTCGTGTTTAGCCTGAATTGAGCACCACTAGTAATAGTCTCATACTCATTCTCCAACTTGAATACATTATTCTTCCTAAATATACCTAACGATAGTTTACTGTTATGAACTTTGCTTTTCACTAAAGCTTTTCATTCCTAGATATATTTCATCCTGCATATATAAAATTTCTAGATGTTTACTTGCTCCTATGTGATTTGACTGCATGCCTTCGTAATTATTTGTTTAGTTGAATGCATTGTAATTATAATAGCTTTTGTTTTTCTCTAACTACTCTGACATGATGTATTTTTGTATTTAGTCATAATACATGCGTAAATGTCATAGGATATGTAGAAAGAGGTAGCATGTGACAATAGACTTGAGCATGAGATCTTTTATAAACCATTACTTTTTAAAACCTATAATTAATGGGACTTATTTTTAAATTTGCAAAAACTTCACATTTTGGAAAAATAATTTTTCAAAAGATTATGACACATTTCTATTTTACATGTTTCACCATCCTACCTTTCTTCCAAACTTGTGTCCATAATTACGTGTTTATCAAAACCAAAGATTGGAAAAATATGTTTTATTTCCTCATAAAAACATTTTGAAATAAAACCAAAACTATTTCATTAAAATATTTTTCACATCCACATAAAAACCCACTTTCAAACATTGTTGAATAATGCCAAAAACATTTCTTTAAATCATGCATGGTGATCTCATATCTGTCATCTATATTTATGTATGTGACATTTATAAGTGAACTAAATTTGAAAATAACCATAATTTATTCACTAAGACCTCACTTGGTACAAGTCTAGAAGTCCATGCTATCACAACTCTACATTCCCATGCACATAGATATTCATTAGGATTATTTAACTAGCTTATTAATCTTCCTAAGTATGATACTATGAATTACTTGGTGCTATGTATTATCTTCTTGTCTAATATATATATATATATACATGTTATATGCTTAATGAGTAGTTTGCATGTTAGATAAAGCTGCTTAAATAAATATGCTTAACATATATGAGTTATTAAATCCTAAATTGCCTTGAAAGAAGTTGGACTTGCTTGAAACTAAACCCAAAAACACAACCTTTTCTACAAATTTATGCCAAAAACCCATTTCCAGTAATCTGGAAGTCAGCAGATGGGCGGCCCCCTTAAATACCCAGGCGGCCCCCTTAAAATTAAGGGGACCGGCCCCTATTTAAGGGGACCGGCCATCTGGAGTGACGGATTACTGATTTCTTTTTCAATTTCCAACCCATTTTATCATATACTCCCCAAAATTCACAAACACATTTTGTCACAAACCACCCTCCAAAATTTACCTTCCACAATCACATCATCACTACACCATAAATACCCATTTGGAGGAGGAAGCTTGACATTTGCCATAACCCAACAAATGATGTTGTTCAAACTCAACCAACACCTAAACCTCATCCTAATGAACCCTTTCACACACATAACCAATCATCCATATGTCCACCTTCATTCACTCATAACTACCCAAGTTCACAAATGTCTCCACCACCAAAAGTGTCACCACCACTTCCACCAAATAACAACCACTCTCCATCATCATCACCTTCCACTCAACACTTGAAGTTCATTGAAGAACTCAAGGAAGCCTATGAGCTTAATGCTCTCCTTGCTTTGCACCTTGCTCAAAGCAACTTAAACCCATCACCATCCATATCACCATCATTACCATCATCACCACATCACTTGAGTCAAATTGAGAAACATGTCAACAATTGTCCTTGTTGCATCTCTCTCCAAAATCAAACCATCATTACCATCATCACCATCCATCTCACCATCATTACCATCATCACCACATCACTTGAGTCAAATTGATAAACATGTCAACAATAGTCCTTGTTGCATCTTTCTCCAAAATCAAACCATCACCTTAAATGAGCGTCTCACTTGGATTGAGTATCTTCTCACTAGATCTAATCCAACACCACCACTTGAACAACATCAAAACCCTCATTCAACATGGTCAAGTCCAAGCTCTCCACCTCCAATTCCTCTATCAACACTCTCTCCAACATCCATACACCCAAACTTACAACCCCATTAATCCAACATTTTTTTACCCCCTCTTTACCATCATCCATCCAAAATAATCCAAGTTTTCATGTCTCAAGCAAGTCCAATGGATCTCTTAGTCAATTTAAAATTTTCTACTTATTGTATGCTATAAGCAAAATATGTGTTGTATCAATAATTATGTTTTTAACATAATTATTTTCAACTAATGAATGCTTTATTTCTTGTCTTTAATATATGATTGTTATGCTTATTGCTTGTATACTTGATATCATGATATATATATATACATGCTTGATGATTAATAACATGCTTATTCCATAATATGTTTTAAATGTATGCATGCGTATTTAACATGTTTATGCCACTATTTAATCATTCTTGATGTACATGATTCAAATGGAGCTTGCTGCAAAAACACCCTAAAAATGACCCTTTTCTGGAAATTTTTCAAATTTGGTCGCCTGGAAAAACACCAGATGGGCGGCCCCCTTAATTCCCTAGGCGGTCCCCTTAATTTTAAGGGGGCCAGCCTACAATTAAGGGGACCGGCCATCTGGGCAGTAAAATTTACTGTTTTCTTTTGCATCTTGCGACCCCTTTTATCTAGCCCAAACCTTACCTAAATCAACCATCACCTCCATCAAACACCCATTTTCATTCACCATGCTATCACCAAAATCATCTCTAAGACACCAAAACTCCATCACCACCACCTCAATGTTAATCCCCAAGTGCACCAAATGCACCATCAAAAACACCCTTCACTCATGGCACAACATCTTCATTCATACCTTCCACTTCATCCATCAATAACTACATCAACTCACACCTTTCATCACCATCATCAAGAGCATCAACTCCACCTCCTACTCAAGAACCTCCATTCACCCAACTTGTCATTTCCATATCACCAATCACACCTCTTGATGCTCTTTTCTCATCATCACCAATACCACCACACCCACAAACAAACCATCATCTTTGGTCTTAGAGATGAGATACACTACATGTTTTCATCCCTTGAACACATGCTTAACAACCAACCTCCACCACAACCTCCATCATTTTCACCCACTACACTACCACCACCTTCATTCTCACCAAATTAAGCATATGCAATGCTTAATCAAAAATAATTTTTCAAACCATTTTGTGTGCAAGCCCCATGGAAGATCATGTACTCCTAGAATGATTATGTAGATTGCATTACTTACTTGCTAATGTAGGATTGAATATAATCTTCGATGGTTGTGTATTGATACACAACTTTTTTAATGAATGTCTTTATATGCATGCTTATTTTTGCTATATATATGCTTGTGCCTCTAATATTTTTCTTGCAAGTATTCCATATATCGATTCCTTGGTGCCCCCAAACGAAGGGGAGTACACATCAAGGGAGAGTTTTTGTCCCGACAAATTTCACGTTTGAATTTTGTCGGCTTAACCTTTTTGATTCTACAAAAAGGGGGAGAAGTGAATGTAAACTCACTAAATACTTGTCCAAAAATAAACTTTTTGGTTTAATGAGTTTAGGTTTTGCAATCATCAAAAAGGGGGAGATTGTTGACATAAATAAATGCCTAAAAACATTATCAATATTTATTCATATCTCTATGTTTTGATGATCACAAAATGTAAACTCATTAAAACATAAACTTATAAATTAAACAAATACTTAGTTGTAAATATTCACTTCTACAACTAAAATCACTTAAGGTATGAATGAACTAATGCTTAATGCATTATATGATCAAAGGAACATTTTCTTAAAAACTAGATTTTTTATAAAACATCAAAAACATTTTATATATTTTTGAAAAACATTTTTGGCATTAAATAAAAATGTTTAATCTTTTATAAAAATATGAATTCAAATTTTTAACCAAAATCAGTTAAAATGTTCCAGAAAAACCTTCCCCACAAAAGGACAAAATTGGCCAACGTTCAGTAGGAGCGGCCCCCTTAATTTTACTAGGCGGCCCCTTAATAATTAAGGGGACCGCCCCCTATTTAAGGGGACCGCCCCCGCTCCAGTAGGCTCCAGCTGTCCAGATTTTTCCCTATAAATACAAGCCTTCTTCTGGATTTTTTCTCAACTCTTTTGCAATAAAACTTTCTGTTGTAGATCTCATTTCATATCTTAGAAAAACCTTTGATCATGTAATCTTAAGCATTGGTTTCCAAGTGATCCAAGCTTCCACCATCCAAGTGCAAAAGAAGAATACTTCTATCAATCAAGATTAGAAGTATTACAACTTAGTTTCATCTTGTTACTTAAGTTGTGTGTTTAACAAAGTTTGTAAATCATTCATTCATTTGTATGTAAGGTGTGTGTTGTAGATTAGTGTTGTGTGTAAGTAGTGAAGATGTTGTATAAGTAGTTGTGGTATAGAAGTTGTGAGGTCAAAGTGTAGAAGTCGTGAAGCCATTGTGTAGAAGTCGTGAACCCGTGGTGTTGAAGTCGTGAAGCCGTAGCATAGAAGCTGTGAAGCGGTCGTGTTAAAGTTGTGAAGTCCTAGTCGTGAAGTTCTTGTGTTGAAGCCGTGAAGCCATAGCATAGAAGCTGTGTAGCGGTCGTGTTGAAGCAATGAAGTCCTAGTCGTGAAGTCCTAGTGTTGAAGTCGTGAAACCGTAGCATAGAAGTTGTGTAGCAGTCGTGTTGAAGCCGTGAAGTCCTAGTCGTGAAGTCGTGAAGCCGTAGCATAGAGGTTGTGTAGCGGTCATGTTGAAGTCGTGAAGTCTTAGTCATGAAGACATGGTGTTGAAGTCGTGAAGCCGCATCATAGAGGTTGTATAGCGGTCGTGTTGAAGTCGTGAAGAAGTCGTGAAGTAGTCGTGAAGCCGTTGTGAAGTAGTCGTGAATAAGTTGTGTTGTGAAGTTGTGAGATTGGTTCTAGCTACGATTAGAACTCGACATTTAGCTTTGTGTCGTTAAACCCGTGTAAGCCAAAGTCGTGTAAGGTTTTCTCCGCCATAAGGGAGCTTATTGAAGTTGTGAAGAAAATTCTCGAGCAAGGTGTGCTCGGGGAGTGGAGTAGGGCAAGGAAGGTGTCCTTGTAGCCGAACCACTATAAATCTCTCGTGTCTCGGTTAGATCTTTCCATACCTTATTTATTTCTTTACTTGCATCGTCATTACTTTCATACACATAGGCTTATATAATTGCTAGTATTAATTAGAGGTCAACTTCACATAAAGATCAATTTGAAAAACCATTCAAGAAACCAAAACTTTTACAATCAATTTAAAAGAATACATATATAACTAATAATAAGATTTAAGTTTTATTTTTCATAACAAACTTGAATCTAAGTTTTTAAAAGTAAACAAAGGTTTTTATAATAAAATAAAAAGACGTAAAACTATTCAACCCCCCCTTCTAGTTTTCCACACATCACCCTCTTCTTAAATTCAGTCCCATTGTCACATCTGATTATTTTAACTTTTTTGTCAACTAGGTTTTCTACTTCAACAATGAAGGTCTTAAGGATTTCACTAGTTTCATCCTTAGTTTTCATAAAGAACAACCAAGAAAACCTACTATAATCATCAGTGATAACAAGACAGTACCTCTTAAAATTCAAGCTATTCACAGAAGTAGGACCAAACAAGTCCATATGCAACATATATAAAGCTTGAGAAATAGAGTTCTGGGTCTTTGGCTTACATGAGGCTCTGTGTTTCTTACCTTTAAGGCAAGAAACACAAGTTTGGTCATTGAGAAAAGTTTTATTTGGTAAACCTCTTACCAACCCATTTTTAGCAATTTTGTTAATGGTTTTAAAATTAACATGACCAAGCCTTCTGTGCCACAACATTGATTCTTCCAATGTGGCTTTTGCAACAAGACAAGTAAGTCCAACCTTAGGAACTAGTTTATTCATCTCAACACTGTATGTATTATCCTTTCTAGGGATTTTAAGCAATACTTGACTTTCATCAGGTAGCTTGAAATCAGGAAAAGAATAAGACAATCAGTATCAGTAAATAAAACTTTGTTCTGTTTATCACAAATTTGTGATACACTGAAAAGATTGTACTTAAGTTCTGGTACATAATACACATTTTCAAAATCAAGATTACCAGTTTTAATTACCCCTTTACCAGTAATCCTTCCTCCAATACCACCACCAAAGACAACTGGTCCTCCATCCAGAGCAATAAAGTCTGAAAGATATGACATGTTGCCAGTCATGTGCCTTGAACATCCACTGTCTGAATATCCTCTATCTTCTTTACCATTTGAAGGATGTTCCTGCACACAAAATAAAGGTGTTAGTTTCTTTTGGGGATCCAAACCATCACTGGTTTGGATCTTCCTTGTGCATCAAGATGAGAAAACTTGTTGGAGGTCTTTGATGCACCATTGGGTTTGGTAGAATTTCTAACCCAATGTGCTGAGGCCTTGACAGCATTGCCCCTTTTTCCCTTAACATTTAAGTGCCTAGCAGTAGGATTTGCTGGTCTAGCAGTTGGAACTGCTGACCTAGCAGTTGGAACTGCTTGTTTAAATTTAGGCACCCACTTCTGATTAGTCATTGCTGTTTTCTTATAAAAATGCCTTTTAACTGTTTGTGCATGATTTGAAAATTGTTTTGCACTTGAAACAGTTTGCTTGTCATTAAACCACTTATTTTGACTAGCAGTTGAAACTGTTTTGATGCCAGTCCTTAACATAACAGCTTTGGGTGACATCTTATGATTTGCATTAGGGCTTGTCAATCTAGTTGGACTGTTTTGAGTTACCCTAGCATTGTTTTCCATGGGTTAGAATCACAATAAGCAGCCATATGATCAAAACTTCCACAAACAAAGCACACTTTTCTAATCATAGCAAACTTATCATCCAATTTCTTAGATTTTGAGTGATTCCAGTTCCTATGACTACCCTCAGAAATTGGTGATCTGTTCTTAGTCCTATACATCTCAGCATATCGAACACTTTTCCTAACTGGTTTTATGTTTTCAGTCTTAACCACTTTAGGAGCATGTTTAACTTCTACCTTAACAACATTAGGTTTGTCCTTAACCTCTACATCCTCATCATCAGATGTCCAATCCTCAATAGTTGGTGCATCTGAGTTCCTATCAGAGGACATCTTTTCCTCAGAAAGAGATTTATCACTAGCACTCACAAAAGAATCTTCTGCCTTAACAAATTTAACAGGATTCTCACTAATCTTAACACCATATCCTTAAACTCTTCTAAACCTGTATGAGCTAAATCAATTCCTGGTGGAACAAACATTCCTCTAAGAGGGGGTGCAACTGACTTATACCCTAAACCAGACTTAGCTTTGTTAAGTATTTGATTCTCTACTATCTTCTGAACTCCCTTTGAAGTATGTTCAAGAGTTTCTACACTTAACTGGATGTTTTCTTTTTCCTTTTTAAGCTTTTCTAGTTCATATACAAGTCCACTCATTTTATCATCTTTTATTTGCAAATCCCTCTTTAAAACTCCTATCTCATCAGAGAAGTTTGACTCATTCTGTCTATAAAACACAATTTGTTCTTCCAAAACAGCTAGTCCTCTTTTATGATTTAACAGACTAAAATTTACTTGATTAAATTCTACTCTAAGATCATCATACTGTTTCTTAAGACACTCATAATCTTTTAAAGCAGAACAAGTATTTGAACATTTTTGAACAATATGTACCTCAGAGTCTGAAAAAGCCATCAAACCCAAGTTAGCTGGTTCCTCTTCTTCCTCCATGAAGCTCCAATCAAATCCAGCTCCATCTACAGCTACCATAGCCTTGGAAGAAGGCTCTTCAACATTAATTGTTCTCCTTGTTCCTTGCTGATTCTTAAACCCTTGACCCTGGTTGCTTTATTGTCTTGGACCTCTACATTCCCTGGCAAAGTGCCCCATGTTGTGACAATTAAACCACTCCACCTTAGACTTATCATACCCAGCAACATCTCTTCCATTGAAGGTAATCTTATTCCCAGTCCTTTGGTAATACTTCTTAGCCCTGATGCTTATCAAAGCCAACTGCCACTTTAAATCCATAGCCTCCAAATCATCTTCAGCAATTTGAAGAAGATCTTCATTAAAGATCTTAGACCCACCAGACTGTTCTGACACAAATGCATATATGGTCTCTTCAGTCAAGCCAGCAGTACTAGTTTTTACACTAGCAGTGCTAACTGTTGGTTTAGCAGTACCAAGTGCTTCTTCATCTTCATGATTTGAACTGTTTGAAGAAGATAAGAAAACCATATTCCCTGAACTAGAACTGGTGCTACCACTCTTCTTGACCTTCTGCTCAACAATCTTAAGATTGTTGTAAAGCTCATTCATTGTCATTTTCTCCAGCTCTGGTTTATTACTCCAAACCACAACATAAGTGTTCCATTCAGCAGGTAAACTATTTAGAAACTTCATGTTGAGGTCTTCCTGTGGAATCACAATCTTCAACACAGTAAGTTGACTGATGATCTTTTGAAGCCTATTAAAGATATGGTCCAAAGTTTCATTGCTTGATGCAGTGAAGTTCTCATAACTTTGCTTAAGTAGGGTTTTTTGTGCCTTCTTGGTAGCTACATTGCCACTAAATCTTTCCACCACTGCTTCAAAAAGGGTTTTAGCAGTCTCGTAATGGCTAAAATTCAGCACTTGATCATTAGAAATTGCCATTAGTAACAAATTCCTAGCCTTCTGATCATTCTTCTTTTGAATTCTTTCCTCGTTTGTAACTGGCTCAGTGTTAAGCTTTGTGGTCTTAGAACCATCAGCACATGTTTCTTCAACAGGAATTGGTTTGAATGAATCACCATTGATAATGATATCCCATAATGCATAGTCTTGCACCATGAAATATTGCTCTATTCTGAGCCGTCATAAATCATATTCATTCTGTTTCAGCATGGGGAGTTTAGCAAGGATTGAGGTTTGAGGTGTCTCCATGTCCATCTTCTTGGTTGCTAGTGAGTAAATACTTCTGAATCTTCTAAACTCAAAGTATCAGAAACCTGTCTCTGATACCACTTGACCGGATCTAAACACACGAGTTGTGTTGGGGATACTTTGAGTATATACTTGATAGCACGCGGAATTTACTACCAAGTACTTAGAAGAATATGTGTTTGGTCGATTGTGTGATCGTATGAATGTAACAATAAGAATAACAAGACAATTGTTTAACCAAACACTTTGCTTCAATAAATTGAACGATTACAATGAATAAAACGTGAAGCTCTTAACAATGCTTGTACGTATATGATGTATGGATATATATTAAAACCCTAACTGAGGATCTCTTTTTATAGCACAAAGAGTCCTTTACAAGTAAACTATATTCGTATCAAACTATATATATAAGATATACATCATATCCATTCCATATTTATCTTCACACGATTTCACCTTAATCTTGTAAGCAGTAAAAACTTTTCTTCATCAGCAGTACTAATTGTTCTTGTATTCTTCAGCAACTGTTCAACCGTACTAACATATAAAGAATCGTACTAACTGCTTAATTTAATTCCCAACATAGATGATTACTCTAGGTATACTTGGACTAAGTTTTTAAAAACTAAAAACGAAGCATTTGATAAATTTGAAATTCTAAGTAAGAAAATTCAAAATCAAATAGGAAATAGCATAGTGTCAATTAGAACCGACCACGGTCGTGAATTTGATAACGAAACCCAATTTGGATCTTTTTGTGATGCTAATGGCATAACACATAATTTCTCGGCTCCTCGAACTCCTCAATCTAATGGTGTAGTAGAACGTAAAAATAGGACACTCCAAGAAATGAGTAGAACAATGTCAAATGAACAAAACATACCATAAAAGTTTTGGTGTCATGCCGTAGATACATCCACATATATCCTAAATCGAGTTTTAATTAGACCATTTTTAAATAAAACTCCATATGAACTTTATAGAGGCAAAAAACCTACACTATGATATTTTAGAGTTTTTGGAAGCAAATATTTCATTTTAAACACTAAGGATTACCTCACCAAGTTTGACCCAAAGTCTTATGAAGGTGTATTCCTAGGATACTCACAGAATAGTAAAGCATACATTGTCTTGAACAAAGAAACCTCAAGAGTCGAGGAATCATTGAACGTAACATTCGACGAAAGTCCACCTCCCTCTAAGACATCACCTTTGGTAGATGATGACTTAGTTGAAAGTCAAATGGTTGAAAACGTAGAAAATGACAAAGAAGACGAACCGGTAAATAAAGAAATAGTCAATATCAAAGAATCTAGAAGTCATCCATTAGATAACGTCATAGGTGAAATTAATGAAAGAACATTAAGATCAAAAGTCCAAAACTAAAGTAATTTCTTTTGTTTTGTTTCAACTATTGAGCCTAAAAATATAAATGAGGCCATAAAAGATGAATCTTGGGTCATAGCGATGCAAGAAGAATTAAATCAATTTATTAGAAATGACGTTTGGACATTAGTCCCTCAACCTAAAAATCAAACCATAATCGGAACAAAATGGGTTTTTAGAAATAAAATGGATGAAAATGGAGTAGTGTCTAGAAACAAAGCTAGGCTAGTAGCACAAGGCTATAATCAACAAGAAGGTATAGATTATGACGAAACGTTTGCACCCGTCGCTAGGCTAGAGTCAATTAGAATACTACTTGCATATGCATGTGCATACGACTTTAAACTATTCCAAATGGATGTTAAAAGTGCTTTTCTAAATGGTTTTATAAATGAGGAAGTGTATGTTGCACAACCTCCCGGCTTTGCCGATTTTGAAAAACCAAATTATGTCTACAAACTTAAGAAAGCTTTATACGAACTTAAGCAAGCACCAAAAGCTTGGTATGATCGACTTAAGACTTTCCTAGTTGACCATAAGTATACCATAGGCCTAGTAGACAACACTCTTTTCACCAAGAAAAAGGGATCACATATTATCATAGTCCAGATATATGTGGATGACATTAATTCGGTTCAACTTGTCAAGAGTTATGCAACGATTTCTCAAAAATCATGCATGACGAGTTTGAAATGAGTATGATGGGGGAACTAAACTTTTTATTAGGTCTCCAAGTTAAACAATTAGAAGATGGGATATTCTTCAACCAATCTAAGTATATCAAGGATATGCTTAAGAAGTTTGGTCTTGAAGACTCAAAACCTATGAAAACACCAATGTCCTCCGAAACCAAACTCACAAAGGATGACGAAAGTGAATCCGTAGATAGCACTAAATATAGAGGAATGATTGGTAGTTTACTCTATCTCACGGCTAGTAGACCGGACATTATGTTTAGTGTTTGTCTATGTGCACGCTTTCAAGAAGATCCCAAAACATCCCATCTTGAAGCCGTAAAACGGATCTTTAGGTATATTAAAGGTACTACACATTTAGGATTATGGTATCCCAAAGGAACGGGTATGGAAACCATAGTGTATGCCGACTCAGACCATGCCGGTGACTATGTCGATAGAAAAAGTACAAGTGGTATTTGTACTTTTGTTGGGCATTGTCTCACCTCATACGTGTCTGTAGGAAAGGCGTGTCAACAAGCACTGTGGATGAAACAAGCTCTCGTCGACTATGGAATTGAACTCAACGACATTCCCATTCTTTGCGACAACAAAGGAGCTATCGACCTTAGCAAAAATCCAGTCCAACACGCTAGAACCAAACACATAGAAATACGTCACCATTTCCTACGCGACAATGTTCAGAAGGGAAACATCTCAATCGAGAAAGTATCCTCAGAGGACAACATTGCCGACATTCTCACTAAACCTCTTAAGAGAGCACCCTTTAACTTTCTTAGACTTGGTTAGGATTAATGGAACCAAATGTGTAGTTAGAACCTTAGCTTGAACCTTAGATTAACCAAACACAACAATAACCAAAAATTGAGTCTGATCCTGCGGAACCAAATGACAACAAGGACGGACCCCTTATTTTGGTTCCGCCAGATCCGTGAGTCTCCAGGCCAATTTTCTAGTATATTAAACAAACATCCTGTACTGTGCATCACATTCCCCAAAAACATACCACCTACTGGAACTCGACTCAAAATCAACCAAACTCACAATTTAGGTCATCCCCCTCAAACAATTTGTGCTCTAATCATCTCTGTAAGTATCCTAAATCACATCTACATTCCTGATCTGAGTCTAGGATGTAACACCCCCAACTCGGATTGTGGCAGCGGGACTGAGTTTGGGGTATTACTCGAGGGGTAGTGAGTCAAAATCATAGATAAACGATCTCATAACGAGACATTTTTAAATAAACACCTCATTCAAATACAAGGTTCAAATTTAGAGTTCAAAAGACTCATAATACATTTAGCAGCGGAAAATGAAATAGATTTGCAGCGGAAAAATAAAGATAGAAATATCATAATATAACCCACAGATAGCCATCCGGAACCTCCAGCACTTCCTCGTGCACACTTCAGAAATCAATTACCTGAGATAAACATGCTTAAAAAGTCAACACAAAGGTTGAGTGTAATCCATAGGTTTAATAAAAATTAGTTGAGCACAAGATTTTAATCTGGAAGATATAAGCAACAAATGCAAATATCAAGTAAGCGTCACATAATTTTCTGGATTTGCTAAGCTCATGACACACAATGCGTTAACCGGCACCAGAACTCCTGGTGTAACTCAATAGCAACCGCGGAATTTCATAATCATAATATTTGCCCTCCAGTAGGTATCTTGCCAAATACCTAGGTATTCGATATACAGTACACCCGTGTTGCCTAACTGGTCAACACGAATGGGACGGTCAATCCTATAGGCCTATAAACTATAATCGCGCTCACCCGCAAGTGATTAATGGTTCATGATCGAGGGTCTTGCTTTTGGCAAGGAAGGTACTTAGCATATATATATAGCGTCAATCAGGAATAGCATACAATAAACAATTGTGCTCCAAAAACAGTAAGTAGCATGTATCTCCCCCACGGGGTTTATAAACATTTAAAAGAGATCAAGTGGGGCTATGAATCACACCTTAATAACAGCAGGAAACGAGATATAGTAACCAAATCAAATAATGCGTCACAGCAATTGGACTTCAGCACAACCTAATCAATTTAAATGGCATAACTCAGAAATAATACTCGAATACTTCAATAATCAATACTTTGAATAAAAGGTTTAATAACAATGGCATTTGAAAGAAAAAGGGTTTTAAAAAGTCTCGTGTGGAAGACAAGAAAGTTAGAAAACGAATACGTCGGCGAAACGAAAGAAACTCAAGAAGATGGGGGAAAGAGAAAAGAAGGAATACGAAAGAAAGAAATAAATTAGAAGAGAATAAATAACCAAACAAACGACATCGATAGATAGTTTCGGCTTTTCCCCGTTTTTCCCAAAATAGAAGCTATAATCGTTAAAACATAAAAGTTTTGAAAAGGTTTTGGAATATTTAATAAATCATAACTAGTTTAAGTTTATAAAACATTTTATGAAATTTGGGCATGAAGTGCCCGTTTATAAAACATTTCCAAGTCATACGACTTATTTGATTATTCCAATTATTAACAAGTTTTACAAGTTTAATATATAATTGGACATATCATTCGCGTGAATATTAGTTATTTAGTTTTATCGACCGTTTTGTATTGTTCGGGTCCAGGTAGGTTAAGCTCTTATGAGTCTAACGTACCCTTCCGTCTCATGTACCAAAGGGTCCATAATAGTCCAAATAACCAATACCGTAAATCCAATACGTCCAATTCTTGTCCAACATATATCGTCACAAATAATAATCCGAATCCAAATCCATGTGTTGCAATAACCTCTTAACTATAATTAAACCTTTATTCTTTTTATCATTTCATAATTATTAATCCGGTTTCATCAAAACTTAGCCGAAACCGTTACCAAACACATAGTTAAATAAATTTCGCCGTGACTCGAGACGAGTCACGGCTCGGTATCAACCAAGCCCAAGGACTTCTCGGCTCAAACCCGAGACCAGCACAATATACAACAACAATAATAACAACTCAATCAAGACCAAAACCAAATCCGAAACCCAAATCCGAGCTCTATACCCTTCGGCTCAATCCAAAACTAATCCAAATCCAAACCAATCTACCAAAACAACAATAACAACATCAATAATATCATCCCCACCACCACCCTAAGCCTCGGTGGTGGTGGTGGTCGGCTGTCGAGCACCCAACAAACCAAAACGGACCCTCAAACAACTATATACTCCAAAAACATACTCCCCTCGTTACTAACATCAACAACAACAAGAAAATATCAAAACCCTCACCGAGTCAAGCGAGTTGACTCGGTGAGTCACTGAGTCGCGGCCCAAACAAGAACAATAATAACATCAAAACATCAAACCCTCACCGAGTTGACTCGGTGAGTACACGAGTTGACTGAGTCAACGAAAAGAGGGGAGGGGAGGGTTTTCCACACGAGAGGGTTTTACATCTTTATTTAAAGGTTTTTATTAAAAGAAAATTATTAAAATCGGATTTAAATAAAAATATAAATTAGGGTTTGTAAAATATTAAATAAAAATAAGAAATAGTGGCGCGTGAAGGAGTTTTTACCGAAAAGAAGATGGAGAGGATGGTGGTGGTGGCTTGCGGTGGTGATGGCAGGAGGTGGTGGCGCGTGGGTGGTGTTGTGGTGGGAGCCGAAGGCTCAAAAACTCCAGAAATATTATAAACTAGCCGATCTAATGATTCGGCAAAGAAGTAGTTTCGCCGGAAAATTTTCCGGCACGGTGGTCGCCGGAAACTGCTGGTGTCGCCGGAGTTGGGAGGACGCCGGCGAGGGAAGGGAGAGAGGAGAGAGAGAAGTGTGAGAAAGAGTGAATAGTATGTGTGTGTTTTATTATTTTTAGGGTTTTTATATAAAAATAGAAGGGGTTGAAATGTAAATGTAAAAGTGAGGGTAGAATATGAAAATAAAAAGAAGGGGACTAATTCTGCCAACTAGTAATACTTTCCGTCAAAATGGTTCGGGGCTCATTCGACATAGCAAACGGACTCGAAAAATTACGAAACTTGCGCCATTGTTCACGAAATAATTTTTCCAATGAAAACGAGTATAAATTTGCACTATTTTCAAAAATCAATATTTTTGGCACATACGATACGTTTCGTGCTTTCTAGGTTGTGCTGGTTCACTAATAGGGACAATATTCTCGTTTCTCGCAATAATTCTCGTTTCTCATAATATTTCTCGTTTCTCAAGCCCAATCAAGTGTAAATAAAGTTTAAGTTCTCAGGTAATGTAAAGTTTTAAAATAATTGGCTAGAAAAGTTTTGGAAAATTACCGGGTGTTACATAGGATTTATATTTCATGCACAAAATCAAAACTTGGGGTTTATGCATATTTCTTGTAAAATCATGAAGCATATTTACTAAATTGCATAACAAATCACGTTTTCCTTAGTTAGAAATTGCATATCATAAGGCATTATCATAATTCATCAAAAACCCCATGAGAAATTTTTATCAAAATCTTCTCACGACTAGGAAAAACGGTTTTTGTACATTGTTCATACAAATACAAAACGTTATGTTTTAAACACCACTTGCATAATGTCTCTTGAATGCTAAAGGGAATACATAACTAATATGTATTTTCGGGTACATTCAATCGTAGATACATTGAAGAAGGAGCGTTTGGGTTATCTTTTGTTTTATCATAAAACTTGAATACACAAAATTTTCATGCATCAAAAGGAGTCGAGATAACCGCACCTCCACATTGTCCCCATATAGGCACACACTAGAACTCTATATACGTATTTTCGATAGTTTTAACTAAACTATGTAATTTTCGTGTCTAGGATAATCATGCCTCCCGCGACATACTATGATCACAAAGAAACCATCAAATACCTACCTCCACACCATAAAACCAAAGGACTCACTGAGGACCAAGTCAAAATCTTTAAAGCCTTAGAAAAACGCTATGTTCACGAGGGTAGAACCATAGACCCCTCATTCTTAGAAGGAACCATTCTTAGAGAACAACTAGCCGCAATCCAATTCGATTGTCTCCTAGATATCGATGAACCCATAATTCCTAGATTCATACTAGAATTCTATGCGAGTGTAGGTCTTAGCTCAAATGACTATGGTTACATGAACGTCCATTTCAAAGTAAACCAAACCCAATTCAACATCCCTTTGGATCAATTTGGGGAAGTCTTAGGTGTTCCGAGTCAAGGAACTTGCTTTTATTCGGACAATTTTCCATCCTCGATTCCAACCTTGATTGTATGCCACCATACGACACACCTTTAACTCCAAAAGAGACCATCCGTGCTCATCTTTTTGTGCCTAGGACCTCACACACTAGGACTAGTCGAGGTAGAGAGGTAGATAGAGATTCGTTTGGCATGGAGCTAAACGAACTTAGGCCCCAATTTAAGAAGCTAGAAGAAGTTCTTAGGGCCAACGTCATTAGCACCATAGGAAATAGGGACCATGTCAACGCAAGCCTTTGCTACATGCTCTATTGTGTGTCAAACTACCAACCATTCAACCTCGCCTATTATATCGCCAAAAGAATGGCCGATATTCCGGTTTTAGGTACCACCGCAATGCCTTACGGGATGCTACTTACCCTTCTTTATAGAGCTTTTGCACCCATTCCTCGAAACGCTAAAGGTTTCGTTCCCGACTACACCGAAATTGAACACACGTTTGTACCACTTAGTGATCATAGGGTAGCCGTAGCAAGAGGAAAACGAGCTCATCCTCCAACCTCATCATCATCGGTTAACGAGGATGATGGTTTGCCAAATTCTAGGATTCCTCCACCCGAGTACATGAGTCAACTTCCTCCCATCGACAACCAATCAGAGGAGTTTCGTCAAACACGAGGAATGATGAAGAATATTGGACGGTGGATCATGAAGCTCAACAAGAAGTGAGGGTTAGGAGTGTTTGGTATAAGACATTTTTAAACAATGATGTGATGAATTGTTGTGTTCTTAGAATATTATGTTGATATGATACATTTATGTGAACTAACATAACTATGCAGGACGATAACACGTGATGTTATCGATTTTTCACGATTAAGCCACCGTTTGGCTTAATCTTCATTTATGGTAAGTTTAATATCATCGGATTGATTTATATGTTCACATGTGTTAGAACCTGTGTTTTTGTGTTTAATCAATCATGACTAGTTAGTTACATAGGATTTAGGAAAATTTTCGGGAATTGAACGGGTTTCGAGCATTTTGACATGCTCACTGTTAAGAATTTCTATTCGGCGGATATGGCGGAACCAAGTTTTGGGTTCTGTCTGTTGTATTCTTTGGCTCCGCCAACTTTCACCCTGCGGATTCTGCGGAACCAAAATATTAGGTCCGCCTTTGTTATCGTTTGGTGCCGCGCTCCAACAGTAACATTTTTCAAATTTCCCATCTAATCACGCTCCTTAGATTGTTGATTCTAATTCTTAGGATTATTCTACTGATCATTAGGCACATTAGGATGATTTAAGAACACTTAGAACTATAAGAAATCCATTTCCCACCAAAATTTGAAAATTCAAATTTTCCATCAAAGTTACCTTTTTGTAACAAACAAGGAGCCTTCAATTTGGTTCCTTGTAATCCGTGGATAAATCAAATCACTAGAATCCCACTCAACCTTGCATCTACTGCATATCTTCACACTATTGCTCATTTCCAATTTCTATGGATTGACTTTAAGGATATGACAAACCTCTTGTTCTTGTTCCAAGTCATTGGAAACCAACATTTCTTTATGAATCACCATCCAAACATACTAATCCATAACATTTAGAGCCTATAAATTAGAAACCTTAGATAATCACAATTCACATCTTCATACAACCTTCTTCCTCACAATGTCCTACTCAAACAACTTCTCACAACCCAAACCACACAGAAGGACAGCAAGAATAAGTGTCAGACCATGTTGGCTGATCAATCTCAACTTAACTCCAACACCACATATCACCACTTCACCATCTACTAGAACACCAGTGGCTTCTACACCACCATCCGCTCCATCTCAACCAACAAAATCCCCAACACTTACTCAAGTGACAAGCTCACCACCCGCCATAACTACCACATCACCATCAGTGGCTAACACCACCACCCACACCATCTAAAGTGACGAGATCATCATCACCTCCTTATTCACCCAACCTACAACCCAATGATTTATTTGCCACACTCCAAGCCATTGATGAATCAATGTGGCTCAACCAACCAAAAACTCAAGGCAATGAGGAACTTGATCCTCTCTACGCCTCTTCAAACATGATGAACTCTCACTTACGTGATACTAAGGATTTAGAATCCATATGGCTTGCCTCCATCATGTCTTCACCAAATCCAACCAACCCTCCACAATAGATGCTAGGATCCTCTCCTTTGTCTTCCTCTATAGGACCTCATAGGACTTTTTAGGATTTCTTAGGCTTGTTTTAGGACTTTTCTATTTTTAGGTTGTTTTTATTATTGTAACACCTTGTTTTATGACTTTTCTCATAAACAATTTTCTAATGGAAGGATGTTATATTTATGCTTGTGGGTGATCACTACATATGCATTATATTTTGGTTTGATTTACTAACATTTTCATCATACTATGGTTGGTTAAAGTATTGACTTTGTTTGAACTTTGTGATTGGTTTGAACAATTTTAGCTAGTTGACTTTTTTAGTCAAATGGGTTAAACTACATTGCTTGGTTGAACCTTTACATTTGCATTATGCTACTTGGTTGGATTGATTCATATACAACTAACTTTTGTTTTGTAGCATTTCTCATCCTTGAATCATATACGTTGGTACCCTAGCAACGGAGAGTATTGATCGAGGGGGAGCATATAATGTACTAATCATTGTTTTGTAGCATTCATAATCCTTGAATCATTTACGTTGGTACCCTAGCAACGGGGAGTATTGATCAAGGGGGAGCATATCATACACTAACTTTTGTTTTGTAGGATCATTCATGCATCATGAACTTGAAACTCCAATTAGGGGGAGTATTATCCAAGGGGGAGCTTTTAAGTTCTCAAAATCATTGAATCATTCTTGGTACTCCAAATTAGGGGGAGTAATAACCAAGAACCGTTCACCACTTTCCGCTATGCATTTCTTCTTTTTGTTTCGACAAAAAGGGAGAGATAAGATTAAGTTCATACATCACTGTTAGTACAGACAGTACATGTTTTTATGCTTAAAATAGTTTTCACAACTTGCATAAAACCAACTTAATCTATATTTTTAAAAGACTTTCACTTTACTTATTTCATTGCTTAAAAATAAACTTTATGTTTTGTCATCAACAAAAAGGGGGAGATTGTTAATACAAATATCGTCCTAAAAACGTTATTTATATTTTACGATCTTTGCTTTATTTTGTTAATGACAATTATAAGGTTTATCTTTAGCAAAGCATAAATATAAGTTAAAGTCTTTTACATTTATAGTAACAAGCTTTTTAAACATATTTACATATCACATGATCACTAGGAATTACATTGCATACATATATATTTTTACATGTTTATTTTTATTTATTAAAATAGAAATATACACATGACATCATGGCATACCTCATTAGGAAATCTTTTGATATCTTGGAATATTTGAAATATATTTTGAAAAGATCTTCAAGCATAAAATTAGATTGTATAAGATCTTGGCAAGATTTGGAAAGATATGGTAAGCTCTTAGCTGGCATGTCTCGGCGGAACCAAACAGCCATATGGGCGGAACCCATAATTTGGGTCCGCCAAATCCGTGGCCTGTCTGGTCAGTTTTGCCTATAAATATCAATCTAATCATTCAAGGTCACTCATCACTCATATAGCATAAATTACATATTCATTCATTTATATATTACTAACCCATTCATTCATTCATTTCATTCTTAGTGATCTTTCTTTTGTAGCAAAGAGATCAAGCATCAAGAATCAACAAACTGTTGCAATCCTGTTAGTATAGTCACTGTGTGATTTGTTAGTAGTTCACACATCATTGTTATACCATTCATTCAATAGAGTCCGGTTAGTGTTTTAGTCCTCAAAACACATAGAGTGTCGGGAGTGGTTGAACCCTTGTAAAGAACTCGACATCTAGCTTAGTGTCTGAAATTGTATAGGCGACGTCAGGTTGGTTCTTCCTTGAATTAGAACCCGGTATTTAGATTTGTACCAAAAAAAGGTGTAAGCGACGTGTGTAAAGGTTTTCTCCGCCGAGAAGGGAGCTTGTTTCTTAGTGAAAAAAAACTCTCGAGTTAGAGGCTCGAGGAATGGAGTAGGGCAAGGAAGAGAGTCCTTGTAGTCGAACCACTATAAATCTCCATGTTGTGGTTTGATTGTTCTTTTCCTTACTTGCATTACTTATATTGATTGTTTGTGTGCATTAACTTGAAATCACGTTAAGTCTCAAAGCGAATTAATTTTAAAACGGTAAAACTATTCAACCCCCTTCTAGTTTTCCACATGCACCAAACTGACCTGTCATAACTGACGCACCCCCATGTGAAAAATAAGGACCTTGTGAACCCCTTTGTTGAACCTGGTAGTTTGGCTGAGGTCCAAAATTACTTGTTGCACCCCCTGAGTGATTTTGATGGAGCTAATAACCGGAAACGGATTGATATGAATATGTGCTGATTGAATCAAGAGATTTTTTAACGGGAGAACATGGGGTTGTTTTAATGCAGAGTATTCGTTATGCATTTGACAGCAGACTAAAATTTAACATCCTCCTAACAAGACAAGCAACCCGATTAGCCTTACTTGCTCAGAAATGTGTTGTAAACAAATCACACCTGCGCCCAACCCTTGAATCAGTCTTAAAGGAGCTAGAAGAGATATATACTAAAACGATTGGATCATTCTTTGTAATGTCGCCTGAAGCACAGTTTAAGGGTATGTTTATACTAATAGATGTTGGATCATAATTTAGTCATCGTTTCTGTAGAATATAGTAGTTATTGTTTATGGAATTCAACAAATTATCCATAAGATAATGTTGAAGGTCAGGCTAAACAAACACAACACAACCCATTTCACCCGTCTTAAAAATATACCTTTTTAATAAGTTGGGAAGTACCTAAATTACAACAAGGAATCCAGTGAAGCGTCTTTCAGTTCTTATTCTCATTTGCACTAAAAAATGGTATGTAGCTTTTAAATCCGAAGTCTTTGTCATCCGCTCAGTAAAAAGTTAAGTATTGATATCACAAAAGTTGGTAAATTGTATGAATTAACAACTCTTGGTTCTAGGAGAAGGTATGTTTTTACTCTCTCCAGAAAATTACAACAAGGAATCCAGTGAAGCGTCTTTCAGTTCATATTCTCATTTGCACTAAAAAATGGTATGTAGCTTTTAAATCCGAAGTCTTTGTCATCCGCTCAGTAAAAAGTTAAGTATTGATATCACAAAAGTTGGTAAATTGTATGAATTAACAACTCTTGGTTCTAGAGGAGAAGGTATGTTTTTACTCAATACTAATATCAACTTATGATTGCTATATACACCACAATATATAAACAAGCACAATTTCTATTATCTGGCCAATGTGGGACTCAAGACTTTATACAAGTTTTCATAAAAGTTGCTCAAAGAGATGCAACGTCTTTGTTATTGTAATAAGATAGTATTAATTATGTTCTTTATATCAAAATTAAAAAAAACAAGACATAAAGTTTACCTTCATAAATACAAATATAATATAAAATAACGTACAAATAACATCGCAAACATGTAAGACACCAAAAGTTAAGTACTAACTACATATCATGGTCATAGAAAGATAAAAACTTGTATCAATTAGTCGTCTCTCATATTTTGGGGTGGTTGAATGGTTAAATTTAACCATCCCAAGAACTCAACCGCGAGTCCTAACTACATAACTTATGATAACCACATATTCATCATGTTTGGCGGAGCCGGTAAATATTAATTTTGCGAATGACTGAACCAACATATAATAAATGGTTGGCATGATTCCACTGACCATTGTAGCACTTTGTGTTTTCAGTTATTGCGTATGATTGAACCAACATATAATAAATGGTGGGAAATGCATCTCATACAAATTAAAAAGGTTTTGTTTGATCACATATAATCATACCAACCCGACGATAATTTTAGTCAGGGGAGTAGGTGACTGGAGGTGAAATATTTTTATTGTTTTTATTTTAATTATTACTATTTTATTTTTTGTAAAGGTAACTGGAGGTGGAAATGTGGTAATTCAAATTTTTTTTAACAGAGTTGAACTTCTAAAAACCTACACTAAATGGCATAGTGGTTGGTCCTTTGTTACCTCACAAGAGGTAAACGGTTTAAACCTCGTTAGGCGTGTATTATGTACATTCGGAGGTGGCAAGATAAGGGTCGGAAATGGAGTGTAAATGTGAGTCAAAAATGCTCGCTCTCCCCCTGAATAAGGAAAACCTCATTCGTTTACCTGTTTTGAACATCTAATGTTGCGCTGTTATTTGGCAACATGGAGGTCATCTTAGTGAGACCCTAGTCTTATCTACTTTGCTGCCATAGTTGAACAAATGGGTGAACGTGAACTTATAGACGTTTCGGAAATTAGTAGGTCCTTGCAGTTTGGAATGTCTGGAGGGCAATAATGAAGGTGCTGGTTCGGTCTCACATATTCTTGATGATCAAAGATCAAATCGTTGCAAACTTGCAATGGATGGCCAAATTCCTTCAATGCCATATCGACAATCAGTGTTAATTAATGCAGAGAGGCAACCACAATCTGGTCTCCTTTTATCGAAACCCGGCTGTGCAATAGGTGTTTTTCTTGGATTGCACTATTGAAACCACTACTCGTTGGACCCTTCTAATTCTTGGTGGCTTAGTTCCATCTTATGTTGAACAAATAACATACTTGTTATAAGTATAGAAAGACCAGTACAAGTTTTTGCCCATTTACGACATTACTATTCAAAGAGATACCTAGTTAGCTTATTGAAAAAACTACAATTCACAATAGAGAGAAATTTATAGTTATACTTCGCAATAGAAAATTTTAACACCCTGTTTGTTTAATTTTTTTTTTTTAATTTTTTTATTAAGCCGTGTTAATTAACATGTGAAAAACCTCACTTTTTATTTTAAGTCATTTTTTTGATTAAGTGATAAACAAACAACTTTTTACATGACTTAATAAATTAATTTTTTTTATATTAAGTCAATAAAGTTGATTTCAAACACCACCCAACTTGGTTACCAAAACAAGGTCAAGTTGATTTGAATGCTGAGACCCGACTCTATTGACATTTGACCCAAAGTCTCAGAAACCAAACGGTAACAACTGAGCTCACATTTCTAGTGCAGATAACTTTCATGGTTCAGTTTAGTAAAAGAGACCCAAATTCTTGACAATACTTGAGCAGACTGAATATTTACAAATCAGTTTATTTCTTATCTAATAGACTCCCAATCGACTTAACATACCATAATTAGGTCTCATTTTAGAAAATACAAAATCATACATGACACATATGACCTAAGTGAACCAGAGTCTTCCATGCATTCCCCTTCAGTTTCTAAGCATCGTCGTCATCAACAGGGACTCCATCATCATCAACAGTGTTAACACGTTCACACTCATCAATCCATTCGCTATATCTGTAATTTTTAATAAGTTTAAGAATGAGACAGAGAGAGATAAAGAAGAGCGGGTGGTGGAGAAAAAAGAGTGATTCACTTACATGTCTATTGGCTCAGTCAAAGCTGCAGATCAGAGAAAGAAATGAAAAGGTTAGTAACTGATAGTTTTGATTAGGAAAAAATAAACTTCTACTGATTTTTATATTAGTAAAGACTGTTTTGATTAGGAAAAAATAAACTTCTACTGATTTTTATATTAGTAAAGACTGCACCAATTAGCAACCAACTTTAGTTTGTTAACCTACCTTTTTGTTGCTATTTAAGTCATTACATTGTAGGATACCGCGTTTAAAGAACAGATGTGACTGGTTTTAGTTGTTAACACCAATCTCAAGATATACAAATATTTTTAGATTGTTAATTCGCAGACCCCCTGTTTCCCTCATTAACTGTAAACTTATGTTCACAATATCCATACTGTGCAGTAATCTTGCAAGAAGCTTCAACCCAAAAAGATCTCCTCAAGAAACAATGCCAACAATCAATTATTTTCATCTTTAAATTTTGGTTTGCATGCCAAAACAAAGCATTTTTTTCGCCATGCAAAAACAAAATTCCCAAGATGAATAAGACATGATTGTTGCGTGCCTCTTGAGACGATTTTTATGGTAGTCGTTTCTCACAAGATTCCCACAGTACATGAATATTATAATACTACTCTCTAAGAACATAGAGATAATTTCTGTTTGTTTTGGAGTGTAATGTAAATAAGAAGAATGATGATTGTGACAAAAAAAATTCTATGCATTAAACATGGATGCATACCACCAGGAAAAAGGGTGGAGCATTTAGAGAAGGGAAAAAATAACAATTAATACTTTGGTCACTTTGGTCCTCGACTAGCAGGTTAACTAAGTTCGATGGCTCAAATTGTATAAAACAGTTAGAGACCAAAACAGTAACAAGGTGAAAGTTAATTCCTTATCTGATTCTAATAAAGCATATTATAAATGAACATTCAAACTTCATATAAAAAAGGACTAAAATAAATCGTAATATGCATATTAGCAATGATTTTAGAGTTTCAGATTTGGCCCTAAAACAGAAGAGCAATAAGATTTCACTTTCTAAACATCTCTTTTGTTCTCTTTTGTATGTTATTCCCAATTCAATATCGTACGAACTGAACTAACATAGTACCTGTAATAGTAGTGCTGAAGTTCTCTTGGCAAATTCTGCAGGATGCCTCACCAATCAAGTTCTTCATATCACTGAAAGTAGACAAGCACCAAATATGAGCTCATTCCAGTGGCTCTAAAGAGTATAATCCATAATTCGTTTTGAGTTGAAAATGGGTCGATTTAAATTGTATTTCACCTCATATTAACTACTATTGTCGTAAGATTGTTTAATTTACTGATACGGCTACTATATTGGTCTAATTCAAAAACTTGTATTATTATTGCAATAACATTTTTTCTGTAATCATCCTCCATTGAAAAAATGAAGAAAATACTTTTTTGCAGGTCAACTGGACCCATTACCCACCCATATGATCCACCCCAACATACCGAATCTAGTAATTTAACTGCCAGTTTTTTATCTCAAAGATAACTACAAAATAAATAACGGTGACCTAACACGAGAGATCCATACCAATTATGAACCTTGTCACAACTAATCATTAAAATTAGTTAACCAACTTGCAACAACGAAAGACAAGTCAGATAATTACTTACATGCGGCATTCAACACTGGTTCCATGGTTGCAGAAGGGGCAACTAAATACAGTGTCGAGTTTGTCCATCCGCTTTCTAGGAGCAGGCTTTGCTCTTGACTTCCTCTTACCCATAGTTCAGCTCACTTCCCTAGAAGCAACCATCGCCAAAAGAAAAGAATAAGACGCATGTTTGTCATTATGTGGTCTTATAAACTGCATTGTTTGTCATTCATCTAATCACACCCTCATATGATGACAGATCTTCTCAACAAAATGATTAGAAATTTACATAGAGAGCAGATTTGTAAAGAAAAATATCCAAAAAGAGAGTGTTACAGTATAATACTAGTTGTACCTAGTTTAAAAAGGTCAAATGTTACAGCTTAATCATCTAAACCGATACGTTAGCAATGAAACTTAGTGAAAAAATGTGTTATTTGACTTACCACTCGCCAATAACAAATGTCAAAAGCTACTTAACATATTAATACTATGTTAGTAATTACAAACCAACAAACTAGCTAGAAACGAAATAGTATTACAAAAAATTTGTAATATTAAGCTCCAAATATACTAAGGGGCTTATAAAATGTTGTTTAGCAGACTTAATTTACAGTGTTCTACAAACCGTTTTCTTTTACACTTAAAAAGTACTCTTTCTACGGGTCATAAAAATCAGAATCATTTACTCTAAGGGGGTGTTTGTTTAAGCTTATATGTGGGCTTATGAGCTTATTTGATTTCGGCTTATATTTCAAAAGCCCCAATTTTTCGGCTTATTTCAATACTTTTGAGCTTATATAATTTTATCATATTAGCCCAAATAAGCCGGAAAATTAAAGCTTATAAAATATAAACCTAAACAAAAATAAGCTCATAAGCCACATATAAGCTTAAACAAAAACCCGCTAATTCAATAACTTTACAGCTTGGTACTGTCATAAAACCCCAATAACCATGTAATCAGATACATTAAACTTATCAAACCCTAACCCTAACCTCATAACTCTTCATTCCTTCACGTTCACATAAAAAAATAACATTTATTCACATAATTTCACACCCAAATAAACAAGATTCATAAAAAACATAAAAATCGAATCTTGATGAAAAAAAACGAACTTACTAGGTTAAAAAATGAAGAAAAGCAACCTAGCGTGAATCTTTAATCTACAAAATTATAACAATAATAATATTGATGAAAAAAATAAATTTTTAGAAAAAAAAAAAAAAAAAAAATAGAGAGAAATCGAACCTGATATAAAGTTGAGTGATTTTGACCTAGAATGAAAGAATGATTTGTGAAATTGGGGAAAAGTGGTGCGGAGATATTTATAGTCATTGTCGGTTTGTGGTTTATGGCATTCAATTTGTACCAACTAGTCCTTATATTATTCTAATATGTCATATATCTTCTTAAGTTTTTTTTAGTAACTAAAAGTAAGGTGGTGTTTGTTTTTTTTAAGAGGAACCGCACATCTGAATCTGAATTTAAGGCGTAAATGTCTGAATTTGACTGCATCTGAACGGGAAAAAAAAAACTCATGTTTGAACCGCACATTTGCTTGCTCGTACTAATTTTTTTTTTTTTTTTTTTTGGTTATTTTTGTGTCAACAAGAGGCATTAAGACACCCCTCTCAAGTCTAGACCATTAAGATCTAACTGCCTCTGACTGTGTCTGAACGGGAAAAAAAAACATCTGAACGCCCAAAATGTCTGACCGATTAAGAGGTAAGTGTCGTTAAGAGGCGTTAAGAGGCATTAAGAAAACAAACAACCTCTAAATCAACTTAAAGTAATCATTTTTGGGGAAATCATGAATATTTTACAAAATAGCCAACTTAACTACTTTCCTTTTCAAAAAATAAAAAATATTTACAATTAAGCCCTTTCAGATACATTTTGTTCCACTCCCTGTCCCTTCCTTTTTTAACAAAGGAAAGTAAGCAAGTTGCGTACTTTGTAAAGTAGTCATGATTTCTCCATCATTTTTAGGTATAAAATATTTTACTTTCAAATTTAACTAAATCACTTTTTTTTCAATATTTTTTTTTCTCCTTAAGTGATACTAGTGAACAACTTTCTTTTATTTTACTTCATTTTTTTTTTTAATTTTCTATTTTAAGTGATAATCGAGAACACAGTTAATGTATACAATGTGTTCTATCCATTGTACAAACTAGTGTATGTATCAAATAAATAGTGTAGATATCACCACCTCAACTAATAACTTTTAGGGGATGTTTGGTTTGTAAAAATATTAACTATGAATAGTTGTTTACTTATTAAAATCTAGCTATCCTATTAGTTTTCTCAAATATACCTTTCGAAATTGAGCTTCGAGATAACCGTTTTTCTTTATTATAAATATTATGTTTTCACAATGACGATCTCAACAGAAACCCTTTATTCTTCCATCGCAATATGATGTGATCATGTGTAACAAGGCATTCTCAATGAAGGTAAATAT
Source organism: Artemisia tridentata subsp. tridentata (assembly GCA_021014915.2). Classification (NCBI taxonomy): domain Eukaryota; kingdom Viridiplantae; phylum Streptophyta; class Magnoliopsida; order Asterales; family Asteraceae; genus Artemisia; species Artemisia tridentata. The sequence goes on along the minus strand of CP139502.1, from coordinate 180,202,719 downwards.
GTGGCGACTTTATTTGGATTATTGGCCTACCGGTAGTAATCTAGATAACCGAGGGGGTGGATCTTCACTTGTCTAGATGTCTGATTTGTGACGGGCCATTAAAACCCATCAAATGGTCTAGTGGTAGGACACTTAAATTTCCTCACAATATGATAAAGGTTCAAACCTCACTAGGTGCACATTTGGGGGTGACAATAAAGGGGTTGGAAACCGTCACAGGGATCCCTTGTTAGGCCGTTTAGATTTGAGTTAAAAACTCGCCTTCCTCGAGTAACCTAAAAAGAGAAACCCCTCATATGTTTATCCGTTCCCTTAGCCACTCATCTTTGGAATTTGATTACAGCGTGATGGGGTTTAACATATTTTCCTAAATCCTTTGTGATCTTTTGTCATCGAGGGATGCGGTAACCGATAAGATCATGACTTGTTTTAATGGTTCAACAACAACATGAGTTCTAAGGATATATCGGAATCAATTTTTATTTGATTTGAATCCTCCAAAGAAAGACAAGCGAATATAACAAATTAAGGTTCCATCACACTTTTAGATTTCACATCAGTATACAAATATTAGATTGGTTAAGAAATCCTATGATATCATGTATTCCTTTTTCCTTTTTACCAGTCATTTGCTAATACTAATACATGTTTAACATTATGATTACGCTGATAACAAAATTCGACTTCCATATTAGATAGCAACATTTTATTTTATCATTCCAACTTTTTGTTGGTTGGCGAGTTACTTATAAGTAACTTACTATAAAATGATTGAGGTATTAAACTTTCTGATGTGATTCAAAATGGATCATGGATGTGGCCCATTGAATGGGCTAATAAGTACCAAACTATTTATTCCATGTGTGCTCCGTCCATTAATAGTTCGAGTACTGATAGCTTGGTTTGGAGGCACCGGATGGGAAGGGTTACTAAATTCTCGGTTGGGAGTGTGTGGGAGGACATTCGACCGCGTGGTAACGATATTCTTTGGACTTACATTCTTTGGTTCGCACATTGTATCCCTCGTCATGCTTTCCACCTTTAGCTAGTTTTACAAAGGTAACTGGAGACACATGATTTATTGAGAGAAAGGTGTTGATACAAATAATGTCTAAAAACATTATTCGTATTTTTTGACATCTCTACATTTTGATAATAACAAAATGTAAAAACGTCTTACGTCAAAATTAACGTAAACAAGTTTTTAGTCGTAATATTCCATTTAAACGCAAATCACTCAAGGTATAAACAAATAAATCTACAATTTAACAAATGATCAAAGGATTTAATTTTGTTCTAAACTTCACATTTTTTAATGTGACAAAACATTTTTTCAAAAATACATTTTACAAATTATTTTTGAATTAAAAAGAAATATTTTAATTGAAAAAATAAGTTTAAAAATCTCAACAGCTATTTTTCCCCACAAAATAGCTCTAAACATTCTAAAAAAACCTTCCCCACTAAAAACAAAAGGAAGAGCGTTTTTGTCCCCCACGGTACCGTTAAAGGACTGACGGCACCATTAAATTTAGTGGTGCCGTCTGAACTTTAGTGTTGCCGTCCCCTTTATAACGGCTAGTTTTTTCTTGCCTATAAATATTAAATACCAGACCATTTCACATTTTTTATTCACCAATTTTCACACAGAACTTTCTGAGTTAAATTCATACTCTCTAATCACCTTTCTTTGATCATTTAGTTAATTTTTTTTTTGTTTAAGAGTGATCCAATCATCCATCCAAGTGATCACCTTCATTTCTCTACTAGTGCAAGAGAAGAACATATTATATCAAGAAGATACAAAGTGTTGTAGTGATAATGTAGTGCACTTGTAACATTTGTTACATAGTTGTTGTATCTTGATATACATCAAGTTGTCTAGTGTCTTGTTTAGTTAGCTTGTGTGGATTATTGTGATCATGTAGAGTTCGTGGAGATCTTGTGTTGATAGTGTGTAGATTGTGAAGATAATTTGTAGATCGAGTGGATCGAGGGAAGATCGTGTAGATCTTGTAGATTGTGTGAATTGTGATGATCGAGTAGATCGTGAGTGAGATTGGTACTAGCTAGATTAGTACTCGACATTTAGCTTAGTGTGGAAAATAGTGATAAGCGACATTGTACGATTTTCTCTGCCTGAAGGTAGTTTGTTGACATAGTGCTTAGAACTCTCAAGTTGGGTACTCGAGGAGTGGAGTAGGGCGAAGAGGAGCTTCGTTACCGAACCACTATAAATCTCTTGTCTCGGTTTGATCTTTCCATCTCTTACTCTTTGTCTTGCAATTTACATTTTAGTAGTTGTAGCTTATTTATTATAGTGTTCATATTGTAATCGATTGATCTCACAAAAGTTCGAATCAAAGTTTTTCATAAAGCAAAGATTTAAATCAAGCTTAAAAACGGTAAAACTATTCAACCCCCCCCCCCCCCCCCCCAACCCCTTCTAGTTTTTCACAATTGGTACCAGAGCCACGTCAACCAAAAATTTTAAAATATATTGTATTTTAAAACTTGAATCGATCAATGGATTTCGAAAAATATCAAGAAGAGCAATCTATGCAAAGACCACCACTTTTTGAAACTGATTGTTTTATCTATTGAAAAACAAGATTTGAAACGTATGTGAAATCAAAAGATATTGATCTTTGGCATGTTATTACCAAGGGTGACTTTAAACCGATTGAAAAGAATCCGGAAATAAAAAGGGATGAAATAGTTCCTTACAATAAACAAAGTGATATTGTTAAAAGAAAACTAGCCAAAAATAATGAGACTAAAATTGATTTACAATGCTTTGTCGAAAAATGAATTTGAAAGAATTTTCATGTATAATACGGCAAAAAAAAATATTGGAAAACTTTGTTAGTCACTCATCAATGTAATAGTCAAGTCAAAGTAAACAAGATTGATCATCTTGTGCAACAATATGAACAATTATCTATTCTGGAAGATGAAACTATAGATAATGCCTTTGCTAGATTTAATACTATTATCACTAGTCTTAAAGCTCTTGATGAAGGTTACTCTAGCAAGAATTATGTTAGAAAGTTTCTTAGGGCTCTACATCCTAAATGGAGAGCAAAGGTCACCGCTATTGAAGAGTCGAAAAACTTGGCAACATTATCACTTGATGAACTTATAGGAAATTTGAAAGTTCATGAAATGATAATCAAGAAAGACTCCGATATAGTTAAAGGCAAAGGAGAAAGAGTGAGATCTCTAGCATTGAAAGCCAAGAAGGAATATATTAATGAGGAGAGTTCGAATTCCGATAGTGAAGACGAGGAATATGCCTTAGTGGTTAGAGACTATAAAAAGTTCTTTAGGAGAAGAGGTAGATTTGTAAGACAGCCTAGAGATGAAAAGAAGTCATTCCAAAAGAATCGGGATGACAAGAAAGGAAAAAGCAATAGGAAATGTTTTAGATGCGGAGACCCGAATCATCTTATCGGAGAATATCCTAAACCACCAAGAACCAAAAAGCATTTGTAGGAGGTTCTTGGAGCGATAGCGGTGAGGAAGAAGAGGAAAAGCCCAACGAAGAAACGTGTCTCATGGCTCATACTCCAAATAAGGTACATTCCGATTCTTCATATTATAGTGATGATAACTCCTTCGTAGATGATAAAAAACTGTATGACGAATACAATAAGCTATGTGAGGTAACATCTAAAATCATATCTAGAAACAATATATTAAAAACAAGAAGTACTAGTCTATAAACTCAAGTTTTAGAACTAAAAGAAAGGGTTAACAAACTTGAGAAAAATAAAGAGGTCGACATCGGATATACGTCATGTCAAAACCTTCAAATAGAGAATGAAAAACTCAAGGAAAGTACTATTAAAATTTCTAAGTTTGAAAAAAGGAACTCAATCACTAAACGAAATGCTGGATAGTATAAAAGCTTGTAGCAATAAAACGGGTTTAGGTTTTAAGTCAAATAAAGCATCAACAAGCGGAACAAAAGAAGTCAAATTTGTAAAATCCGCATAAACTGAGTCTGCAGGTCACTGCACCATTAAAGGTAGCTACGATACCATTAAATTTAGTTGTATCGTGGTACCATCAGTCGAGACAGACAGAACAGTTTTGAATTTTAAAAATAGTTTGAGTCTTGAACCAAAACATTTAGAAGTAAACAAAGTCAAGGTACCCATTGCTAGCAAAGAGGAAATTAAACGTTTTTACAAACCATCGTTAAAACCCAGACTTGGCTTTGTAAAACCCGATACTAGATCAAAAACTCCTCCACCTAGGAAAACAAATGTTCTCAAACCTCGGTCGAAAACACCACAACCTAGAAGTAATTATAGAAGTCAAAGTTATCCAAACCACTATCCCGTAACATGGAATAACTTCCAACAACGAAGTTATTTGCCATGGGAAATTTGTCCTCTGTTTCAACATACAAACCAAATGCAACAAATGCATGGGATGTTTAACACTAACAACTTTGGACCCATGAGATATTGGGGACCGAATGTTTGAATTGTTGTGTCATATGCTTGGGAATCGATTTGGAGCCCGACGAATGGATCAAGGATAGTGGATGCACTAATCATATGACGGGAAATCAAAGTCTATTCTCATCATACAAAGCTTACAACGGAGGTAATGTCACATTTGGTAGTAAGTTAAAAGGCAACATCATAGGCAAAGGTACGATAACTCATAACTCCCTCACTATTAGAAATGTTGAGCATGTAGATAATCTAGGATTTAACTTGTTTAGTATTAGTCAAATGGTTGACAAGAAGTGTAGAGTAATATTTTCTGAAGATGGTAGTGAGATTACTAAGGATGGCAAGACCATAGGTAAAAGAGTTAGGAAGAATGGCTTACTCGTAATGAAAATGGGAGATAAGCCTCATGACAAAATTTGTCTAGCAACCATAGATGAGAATTCTACATTATGGCATAAGAGACTAGGTCACGCTAATATGCGTCTAATACAATCTTTAGCATCTAAGGATCTAGTCAGAAATTTGCCTAAGCTTAAGTTTGATCAACACTTTTGTGACGCTTGTAAAATTGGAAAACAAGCTCATTCTAGTCAAAGCTAAGAATTTAGTCTCGACCTCTAGATGCCTAGAACTTCTTCATATGGATCTTTTCGGACCATCCGCCGTACGGAGTTACGGAGGAAATCTCTACACCCTAGTAATAGTAGATGATTACTCTAGGTATACTTGGACTAGATTTCTTAAGAATAAGACGCAAGCTTTTGAGGAATTCAAAATCTTTAGTAAGAAAGTCCAAAATCAACTAGGTTGTTCAATAGTTTCTATTAGGACGGATCATCGTCTGGAATTTGATAATGAAGTGCAATTTGGAGTATATTGTGATGCTAATGGTATTACACACAATTTCTCGGCTCCACGTACTCCACAATCAAATGGTGTAGTTGAAAGGAAAAATCGTACTCTACAAGAAATGAGTAGAATGATGTGAAACGAATAATCCGTTCCAAAAAAGTTTTGTGTAATGCCATAGACACCTCTACTTATATACTTAATAGGATTCTAATTAGACCAATCTTAGGAAAAACACCATACAAAATCTTGAGAGGTAGGAAACCTACTCTAGATTATTTTAGAGTGTTTAGAAGCAAGTGCTCCATTTTAAACACAAAAGATTACCTCACCAAGTTTGACCCAAAGTCTTACGAAGGTGTTTTCCTAGGTTACTCCCAAAATAGTAAAACCTATGTAGTCCTCAATAAGAAAACAATGATAGTCGAAGAATCACTCAACGTGACATTCGATGAAAGTCCTCCCCCGGCTAAAACATCACCTTTGGTAGATGATGATTTAATTGAGGAAGAAGCCATAAAGGAAAATGGCAAGAAAAACATAGAAAACAACATTGTGGATGAAATAGTCGAAATTGAAAAAGATGACAATATTAAGGAGTCTAGGAATCATCCACTTGATAATGCCATAGGAAACCTTAACCAAAGAACTCTTAGATTACAAGCCCAAAAAAAGTAACTTCTTTTGTTTTCTATCAACCGTAGAACCTAAGAATGTCGGTGAAGTAATAAAGGACGAAAGCTGGGTAGTTGCCATGCAAGAATAACTAAATCAATTCACCGCAAATCAAGTTTGGGATTTAGGACCTCCACCTAGGAATCAAACCATCATAGGAAGTTAGGAGCTAAGTGGGTGTTTAGGAACAAACTCGATGAGAATGGCGTCGTATCTAGGAATAAGGCTAGGTTAGTAGCACAAGGCAATAATCAACAAGAAGGAATAGACTACGATGAAACTTATGCACCCGTAGCTATATTTGAGTCCATTTGAATACTCCTTCCCTATGCTTGCGCATTAGATTTTAAGCAATATCAAATAGACGTGAAAAGTGAATTCTTAAATAGTTTTATCAACGAGGAGGTGTACGTTGCACAACCTCCGGGATTCATTGATTTTGAAAAACCAAATCATGTTTATAAACTCAATAAAGCACTCTATGGCCTTAAACAAGCTTCCAAAGCTTGGTACGATATACTAAAGGCTTTCTTGCTTAAACGTGAGTATACCATGGGGATGGTAGATAATACACTTTTCACGAAGAAACGAAATTTACATCTCATCATTGTTCAAATATATGTCGACGACATTATATTCGGTTCAACTTGTCAAGAATTATGTGATGATTTTGCGAAAATCATGCATGACGAGTTTGAGATGAGCATGATGGGTGAATTAAATTTCTTCCTTGGTCTACAAATAAAACAAATGTAAGATGATATATTCTTTAATCAATCTAAATATATTAAAGAAATGCTTAAGAAATTTGGATTAGAAGAGTCTAAACCAATGAAAACGCCCATGTCCTCGGATACGAAACTCACGAAGGATTAAGAAGGTGAGTCCATGGACAATAGTAAGTATAGGGGCATGATAGGTAGTTTATTATACCTAACGGCAAGTTGGTCCGACATCATGTTTAGTGTCTGCCTTTGTGCTCGCTTCCAAGAGGATCCCAAAACCTCTCACCTTGAAGCGGTTAAGCGTATCTTCCAATACATTAAAGGCACTATGCACTTGGGATTATATTATCCCAAGGGGACCGGTGTAGAAACTATTGTCTATGCCGACTCTGATCATGCGAGAGATTATGTGGATCGAAAAAGCACGAGTGGCGTTTGTACCTTCATGGGTTGTTGTCTATTTTCTTGGTTCTCCAAGAAACAAACGGCTCTTGCTATCTCAACGACCAAATCTGAATACATAAGCGCCGAAAAGACATGTCAACAAGCATGTGGAAAATGTAGAGGGGGGAGGGGTGAATACGTTCTCGTTTAAAAACTTGAATCTTTTGTATCAAATGACCAATCAAGTGTGATGTAATATGAGAAGTGTCAACAAAAAGTCTTGCGACAACTAGTGATAGTGAAATTCCATAAGTGAAGCATATTACCATAACACAAACATAGACACAACATAAATACCACACAATATAAGTAATAAGCCACACAAACGTAAAAGCAATGCAAATATAAAACGGTCAATGCAAAGATAAAAAGTAAAGAAAGCACAAACCGGAAACGATGATTTATAGTGGTTCGGTCATGAAGCTCCTCTTCGCCATACTCCACTCCCCGAGTACCCAACTCAAGAGTTACTTCACTAATCAACAAGCTCCCTTCTTGGCGGAGAAGACCATACAATGTCGCTTACTATATTTTCCGACACTAAGCTAGATGTCAAGTTCTTCTTCGGGTACAACCAAACCCGTTATGTTTTATGGCCCAACATAACAAACCTTGTGTTTTGAGGCCTACACACATAAACCGCGTCGCTTACATTATTTTCTGACATTAAGCTAAATGTCGAGTACTAATCTAGCTAGTACCAATCACACTCACGATCTACCCGATCCTAAAAAATCACACAAGCTACAAGATCCACATGATCTACACTCGATCTACCCGATCTACTCACGATCTACCCGATCTACTTACGATCTACCTGATCTACCTTATCTTCACACGATCTACCCGATCTACTCACTATCAACACAAGCTACATAAGATCTATCCGATCTCTACAAGATCACAATGATCCACACGAACTAACTAAACAAGATGATAGACAACTTGATGTATATCTAGATACAACAAGTACGTAACGAATGTTACGAGTGCACTACACTAACACTACAACACTTTGTATCTTCTTGATAATGTGTGTTCTTCTCTTGCACTAGTAGATGAATGAAGGTGATCACTTGAATGGATGATTGGATCACTCTAAAACAAACTAAAACCTTTTAAATGATCAAAGAAAGTGATCTAAATAAGAAGGGATTATACCAGAGAAAACTGACTGAAAAAATTCAGTTGAAAGTGTAAAATGGTCCACTATTTATATGCAAAGAAAAAACTAGCCGTTACAGACAGACGGTACCACTAATTGTCAGACGGCACCACTAAATTTAACGGTGCCGTCGGGTATTTAGTGGTACCGTCCGTACCAAAGACGCTCCCTTTTTTTTGTTTTTAGTGGTAAAGGTTTATTTGGGGATGTTTGGAGCTGTTTTGGGGGAAAAATAACTGTTGGGATTTTTACACTAATTTTTCAAAATAAAACATTTCTTTTTAATTCAAAAATAATTTGTAAAATGTATTTTGGAAAAATGTTTTGTCACATTCATAAAAATATGAAGTTTAAAACAAAAAAATTATTTCTTTGATCATCTGTCAAGTATTAAATTTGTTTATTCATACCTTGAGTGATTTACGTCGGGATGGAAATCTACGACTCTGTTGAAGCATACTTGAGACGTCGAGAGATGTTGATATAAGTATGCATTGATGATTTGTGTTTACAAGTAACTTGCGCATTTTACGTTATTCATTACAAGTTACATGTTTGTCATTATTAAAACGGAAGAAACCGTTTAGTTTAAATATCGTAATATTTGCACTAACAAAGCACTATGGATGAAACAAGCTCTAATCAACTACGACATTCATCTCGACGACATTCCTGTGAAAATGTAGAGGGAGGGGGGGTGAATACGTTACCGTTTTGAATTCTTAAAACTTGTTGTATCAAATATCCGATTAAGCTTGTTGTAATATGAAAGATGCCAATTATAGTTTATGACTAGCATATACTAAAACAAGTTGTCATACAAGTATAACCATCAAGTCACAACACAAGCAATAATATAATAAAAATATAAAAGTAAAGCAGTAAGTAAAAGAAAGCGCAAACCGAACACGATGATTTATAGTGGTTCGGTCACGGAGCTCCTCTCCGCCCTACTCCACTCCCTGAGTACCCAACTCGAGAGTTACTTCACTAGATCAACAAGCTCCCTTCTCGGCGGAGAAAACCTTACAAACGTCGCTTACACTTTTTCCGGTACAAAGCTAAATACCGGGTTCTAGTTCGAGGTAGAACCAACCTAACGTCACCTATACAATATTTCCGACACTAAGCTAGATGTCGAGTTCTTTTACAAGCGTACAACCACTCCCGTTATGTTTTATGGCCCAACATAAAAACCTTGTGTTTTATGGCACAAACACATAAACCATCTAATCTAGTTTGGTGAATAGATTGTGATGATACAATGATGTTTACAATGACGATCCATGACACAAATGTCTAATGGATATGAATGACTAATCTAAATGAACTTGCATTGATAGAAAGCCTTCAATGGATGAAGATCACAAGTTCTCTAAGCTTGTTGTGATAGATCTTCATATATCTATGCTTGTGGTGGATGATGACTCAAGATCTCTGAGCTTGCTTTACAGGATCATTTCGGGAGTATGCTTACAACATAATGAAAGTTAGTAACATTATGATCATGTTAGGTTGATTAATGTATGTTACTACATTGTTATCTACTGATCTAAATTGTGGAAAACTAGAAGGGGGGTTGAATAGTTTTGCCGTTTAAAATTAAATTGAACCGTTTTGTAACTTATGTGAAATCAATGAAACTGTACACATAAAAATAATCAAACAATATATCCAAAAAGTAAAGAGAGAAATGATCAAACCACATAACACGGATGTTTATAGTGGTTCGGCTACAAGGACTCTTTTCCTTGCCCTACTCCACTTCCCCGAGTCTTTACCTCGAGAGTTATCCTTCACCAATAAACAAACTCTCTTCTAGGTGGAGAAAACCTTTACACGTCGCTTACTTCCTTTTCCGGTACTAAGCTAAACACCGGGTTCTATTTCAAGGTAGAACCAACCTAACGTCGCCTATACAATTACCGACACTAAGCTAGATGTCGAGTTCTTTACAAGGGTACAACCACTCCCGTTTGGTTCTTTCACAAGGGTACAACCACTCCCTACACTCTTTGTGTTTTGAGGACTAAAATACTAACCACACTCACTGAGATAAATGATACAAGTAATGATGTGTGAACTACAACTATATCACACAGTAACTATGCTAAAGGTTTACACGTCTGTGTTGAACCTTGATGCTTAATCTCCCTTGCTACAAAAGGAAAGATCAATGAAATGAATGAATGATAAATGTTAGATGATATGTAAATGAATGAGTATGAATGTTAGGCTCTATGAGTGATAGTGTGTTCAAATGATCAGCTTGCTATTTATAGGCAAGCTGATAAACAGCCGGCAGATCCGGCGGATCCCATAAAAGGGATCCGTCCTTTATGTCGATTGGATCCGCCAACTTGACAGCAACATGACAGCTAATAGTTTTGAAAATCTTTCCAAATCCAGCTGTATCCTCCTCACCCTTGTCATGTCATATCAAAATCTTCCAAAGTCAACTATCTTGCTTGAAGATCTAGCCAATATATTATGTATGATGCATGCCATGATGTCATTGTATTATTTTAAAGAAAAAGTTTCCTTTTAAGGAAATAAACTAGTAGATGTGTAAAATGTAATTCTAAGTAAACTTGTGAAATGTAAAATGTGTTTTAAAGAGACTTTAGCTAGCATTTATAATTTGCTAAAGGTTATACTTTGTAATTTTCATTAACAAAACTAAGTAAAGATCGTAAAATATAAATAACGTTTTTAGGACGATATTGTATTAACAATCTCCCCCTTTTTGTTGATGACAAAACATAAAGTATATTTTTGAGCAAAGGAATAAATATAGCACGAGTTCTTTAAAATATAGATTAAGTTTGTTTTATATGAGTTTGAAAACTCTTTTTATGCAAAAGTGTATGTACTGTGATGATTCACAGTTATGCAAACTTAATCCTTTCTCCCCCTTTTTGTCGAAACAAAAAGAAGAGTTGCGTAGCGGAATGCGATTTTGAGAACTTTAAGAGCTCCCCCTATTTTGATACTCCCCCTAAATGGAGTAACAAGGTAATGATGCATGATCCTACAAAAAAATGATTAGAAAAATGAAATGCTCCCCCTCGATGTATACTCCCATTACAAGAGTCCCAACGTATACATTAAAAGGGTATGAGATGCTGCAAAAGAAATGTTAGTTGTGAATAGCCTCAAATGGAGAAGCATAATGCATATGATATGTTCATTCAAATAAGAATGATAATCTAGTTGACTTTAAAAAGTCAAAATGTAGTGTCTGATCAAAATTTTGTACCTAAAGTACAAGTGATCAAACTAGAATGTAGATTCCAAGTAGCTATATAATGATGTTAGTTACCTAACTAATGATAATATGCTTTATGTTGATCACTCATAAGCATAAAAAAATCACATTCATTCATGGAAAATTATGTGACAAAAGTCACAAACATAATATGATGTTTACATAAAAATGAAAAATACATCCTAAACAATAAAACGTCTCACAACAACATCTAGAAGGTCCTATATAATGATACTAAAATTATCCTATTGAGGAGGATGAGAGATTGCGTTTAGACGCTCAAGAATGTGGTTCAAAATGAACCTCATTTCATTTTGGAGCTCGTGCAACCAAATGTTTGTCCTTTGAGCTATGTGAGCGGTTCTTTCACACATGTTGCAATCATGGTGAGCAAAACCGGGCGGAAGAGTAGACTCATTTGGTTGTGGTGGTGGTGGTTGTGATTGGTTGTAGGGTGGTGGTGATTGTGCTTGTTCATTGGTTGGTGGTGGTGTTTGGAGGGAGTTCAAGAGGATGTTTTGGAGGTCCATGGCTTCATTGAGGCGGTGGTCTACCATACCCGAGAGAGTGTAGAGACGGTTGAGCTCTTCATTAATCTCCTCTTGGGTTTGAGGCAAATTGATCCACATTGCCTCGTCTATGGCAATGAGAGTTGATGTGGGTGAGAGAGGTGGTATTTGAGGTTGGGATGATGGTGCATCATGGTATAAAGGACCATGGATATCCGGGAAAATCGGATGAAAAAGCATAGGCTCTTGACCTTCAAAGGTCATGGGTGGAGGATTGTTTGATCTTGGTGGGAGATCCTCCAAGTCATCAAGGTATGGATGAGGTGATGTAGGTGGAGTCCTAAATAGCTCCATGGGTTGGAGTTTGGGTGAATTTGGTTGTGATTGAGATTTGACAGTCTGTGATGGAGCGGGTGGTGGTGTGGTTGCTATTGGAGTTATGGATGGAGGTGGAGTTTGTATGACAACATTGGATGGTGTAGGTGTGGATAAAGTAAGGAAATTTTCACTTGCTATAGGAGATGAGATATTAAGAGGAGATGATTCCTATGATGATGAGTTAGCAAGATTTATGAAGCAACAGGGCTTAACACTTATGCGGGCAGTGCGTTTTGGTGGTCTAGAGGTGGAGGAGTTGGTTGATTTGGTCATGGTGAGCTAAGAGAACTAAGATGTACAGGTTGTATGTTGTGAAGAAGGTGAATGAGTGAGTTTTGTTCTAAGATATGATCCTAATATATAGGCAGATGATTTATGGAAACTAGTGTTTGGATTTGATGTAAATCCAATAGAGAATGTTGGTTCCTAATGATTTGGAACAAAAATTTGTGCAAATCACATCACATAAGTTAATCCATAGAACTTATGTTGAGTAATATGAAGAAGATATGCAGTAAATGCAAAGAGATAGTGGAAAAGCTTCTGATTTGATGTTCCCACGGATTTGAAGGATCCCTAAAAAGGGTTCCTTGCTTGTATAGGAAAGGTAACTCACTCCTTAAATTTAAAAATTCAAATTTTGGTGGGAAATGTTGTTCTTAAGTTTCTAATAGTTTCTAAATAATTCTAAGATGTATAATGATCAGTGAACCTATTCTAAAGAATACTAGAAACTAAAATCTAAGAATCGGGATGAGTCGAAAAGTTTTGAGAAGTTTACTGTTATACCTGCGGATCCAATCGACAAGGCGTGCGGATCCAAATTTTAGGATCCGCAGGTTAAAGAATGGCGGATCCAACGCTAACACATGGCGGATCCAAAATGAGGGATCCGCCAGATCCGTGGATCAAAACTATTAATACTAAACAGAGAGATGTGCATATTTTTCGTTTTTCGACGAAAATCCGAAAAATCTCCTGGAGCATATCTATTATTAAAGTAAAATAGCACTACAAATATTTGATCACCTACAAATATTGAAATGTAACTATTATTCATTGAAAATTTGTTTGTGACAAACGTCTCAAACTTGAAGTTACATTTAGAAGTCCCTAAAAATTGAAGAAAACCTAGAATAATTCTTTAAAGTACACTAGAATAATTCTAACAGCTTCTATGAAGAGGAATTTGTTGGTGTTGATGGAGATATGATGGAAGCTAGCCACATAGTTTCTAAATCCTTAGTGTCACAAAAGTTAGACTTGTGTTCTTCATTTTCTTGAGTGTTTGTTTGATTTACCCACATTGAATCATCAATGTGTTGAAGCGTGGTAAGTAGATCATGTGGATGAAGGTTGGATGAATTTAGTGGTGATGATGATCTTCTTTCTTCAGATGGTAAAGGTGATGGTGAGGAAGCTATTGGAGTAGTTACAGGTGGTGGTGTGCTATATGTAGGTGATGATGTTGTACCTAGTGGAATTATGATTGGTGATGGTGATTTTGTAGATGAAGACATGTTGACAATAGGAGTTATGATAGAAGTTATAGTGGCAGTGGTGGATATGATTGGTGAGCTTACGTTTGAAACTGGATTAACGAGCCAGTAAGGTCTAACACTAATTCTAGCGGTTTGTCTGTATGGTCTAGACATATGAGATTTGTTTGATTTGTGCATTGTGAGAGGTTTAAAGAAGATGAAGATTTAGTGTGTTATGATCATCTTAAGGTTCTAATATATACTTCCCATTTTTATAGAAGTTGGTGTATGGATTAATGATGTGTAAGTATCAAAGACTTGGAACAAGATAAAGTAGTTTGTCCTATTGACAAAGTCAATCCATAGAAATGAAGTTGACATGAAGATATGCAGAAAGATGACTCAAAAGGGAGAAATGTGATTGATTCACGATTTTCGAGAAGGTAATGAAAGAGTCTGTGAGTTATGAGTAGGACAAAATATTCAAATTTTGATGGGAGGAGGATTTTCTTAATTCTCTAAGATGTCTAAAGATAATCTAAGAAAGCTAAACTACAATCTAAGTATTGGAAAGAGTTAGATTTTGTGAAAAAGATTACTGTGTATTCCTGCGGATCCAATTGACAAAGCTTGCGGATCCAAAACTTTTGGATCCGTCTGATCCGCAGGTTTAAGATGGGCGGAGCCAAAGTTAACACTAGGCGGATTCAAACTAAGGGATCCGTCAATTCCGCCGAATAAAAAATTCTAAAAGGAACAGAGAGCAATGCAAATTTAGTGTTTTTCGATAACAACTCGAAAATTCTCCTGGAACATATCTATTGTCTATTATGTAAAGTAAAGCTACCAAATATGTAGATTCTAGCACAGGTTATAAAATAGATCATCACACTTCTTCGCAAAGGAAGTTAAGCCAAACAGTGGCTTAAATTCAGAAAATTGATAACAATGTATGTTATCATTAGTTCAAGTTGAGTTAATACCACAAAAGAGTTAAGTACTATCATAAGGTCTTAGTAAGCACATAAATTAAACAATACATAGTCTAATAACGTATTATACCAAACACTCTCACTTGTCTTTCAATAATTTAAGTATTTTCTTCTGATCCTTGCGGAGTTTCATCATCCATCGTCCAACATTCTTTAGAATTCCCTTTGCTTGTCGATGTTCCGCAGATTCATCATCAAGGGAAGGAAGTTGACTCAAGTAGTCAATTGGAGGAAGCTTAGAGTTAGGTAAACCATCTTCATCACTAGCTGATGATGATGATGAAGATGAAGATGAGGTGAGAGCCCGTTTCCCTTTTTTTACTGCCACTCTATAGTCACTAAGCGGAACGAAGGTGTGTTTGATTTCGACGTAGTCTGGAACAAAGCCGAACGAGTCTAGAGGAATAGGAATGGAAGCTCTAAATAAACGTGTAAGAAGCATTCCATATGGCATTGAGGTTTTTCCTAAGACACGTATATCGACCATTCTTTTGGCGATATAGTAGGCTAGATTGAACTTTTGATGGGTAGACACACAATAGAGCATGTAGCATAAGCTTGCATTCACATGATCTTTGTTTCCAATGGTGCTAATAACATTAGCTCTAAGAATTTCTTCAAGTTTCTTAAATTCAGGTTTAAGTTCATTTAGTTCCATAGCGAATGGATCACGATTAACATCCTTTTCTCGGAGTTTCTTAGTTTGATTGCTTCTAGGCTTGAAAAGATGATCACAGATTATTTCTTTAGGAGTCAGAGGAGTATCATATGGGTGTTCACGACCTAGGTTTGAATCAAGAATGGTTAAAGGCCATTTGTCTGAGTAGAAACAAGTTCCTTCTCTAGGAATGCCTAATACATCCCCGAAATGATCTAATGGGAAATTGTAGGGATTTTGATTTATTTTGAAATGGATGCTAAATGATCCAAGGTCATCAGTGATGAGTTTCATGGAAGCATAAAACTCGAGAATGAACCTAGGGATGATTGGCTCATCTATGTCTAGGAGTGCATCAAATTGAATGACAGTCATTTGTTCACGGATGTTTGTTTCTTCTAAGAATGATGAATCTACAGTTCTGCCTTCATGAACGTACCGACTTTCTAAAGCTTTAAAAATTTTGACTTGAGATTCTGAGAGTCCCTTTGTTTGGTGATGTTTGGGTAGGTAGTTGGTGGTCTTTTTGTGATCATAGTTAGTAGCAGGAGGCATGGTTTCTCCTAGACATATAATTAAAGTTAGAATCACATAATATATACATATGTGTCTGAATGAGTATGATTATCTCGACTCTTTTGAAGCAAATATTTTTGTAGTAAAATATGAGATAATCCAAACACTCCTGATCGAAAATATATGTGGATTATAACGTTTTTGATTTTGTATGAACAATGATTTAAAAGGAGTTTTTCCTAGTTGTAAAAAATTAATCTCAATGGAGTATTTGATGATTATTGTAGTGTCTAATTGAAAACATGATTTTTGAAGTGCCTCATTATTTTTGATAATCCCTAATTTAATTTAGTGCAACCTATATGAATTCTAGACACAAATAAGAGATTAATATGGATTAGGGTACTTACAATGATCGATTAGGAATGAGTTAATTGTGACGAATGAAATATTTGAGCTTTGGGATGTTAAGGGTCGTCAACAAGTTGGTTTTGGTGTGGTTAGTGGGTGTAATGAACAGTAAAAAGTGTCTGTTTATTGAGAATTAGTCTCAGCAAAGCACGGATCCGGCGGATCCAAAACAAGGGTTCCGCCCTTGTTGTAGATTGGATCCGCAGGATCAGAATGTATGTTTGTTTATTTCCGTTTTAGTTTGGACTCGGATTTGGACAATTGTTTTAACTACTTTCTAGGTTTCAATAAATCATAGACAGAAGTAGGATTCTTTCTTGAGAGGATTATCAATGTTATCTTTTGAGAAACTTTCTCAAATCGAGATCTAAACATTGTTTAATACGAAACATGATGATGGAGAGCTAAACTTTTGCTGGGATGAACAGTTTCAATGATGTTGCAATAGAGAAAAAGGTTATGGAGGTCAACAAACTAGATCATGAGAGTTTTCTCCACACTTTTGCCTTAAAGTGGCAAGGACTGTTTGTTTCTTAGTAAATCATCATGTGATACAATGTCTTACATTAGTACACACATTATTTGAACTATTCCTATATCTCTATTAACTGGGAAGATCATATACTATGGTTTCTACACCTGTTCCTTTGGGATGTCTCTTAAGTTCCTAAATGGTTTCAAGTTGGAATCATTTTGTAGATGAAGATAATATTTGGAGTACTACCTATGGAATAGAGTATTCTATCTAATGCCTCTCTATGTTTAGGATCATCTTATGATTTTACTATTTTTATTCTTAGTGAGTCTGGTTTAGGAGAACATGAGTGTTACTCAAATGGTTTCCAGTCTACAATTTTGTTATGCATATCTTGATAATTTGTTTTGGAGACTATGTCATCCTAATAGTACATGATCCTTATTAGTAATGAGTGTTCTCTATTAAGTTAGTTGTGTACTTGATCATTCCAAACTTTTGATACCAGCTTAAGTTTGAGATCACGACAATACCAAGAGAACATGCCATACACTTATCCTATTTTACCTAAGTATTGAAGCTATATTGTTGAGATATGATCCAAGTTAAACCTATACTTGTCTTTAGAAGTTTTAATCTAATTTTATGTCATAAATATTTAAGAACCTTTTCCTACTCATCATGTTAATTATCAAATACTATATTAATAACTTATGTTAAGTGAGCATGAAATCAGAATTATCTATGAGAGCAATTATCATGAGGAGTTATGAGGAACCGTACCTTTTTCCAATGATTGTTTCTAAGAATGTTATTGAGCAAAATGCAACTTCTGTTGAACACATTTTGGATCCAATTCTTTCTTACAAGCATACCTAATGAAAGCTCAAGTATTTGGTCCCCAATATCTCATGGGTCCATTTGGGTTAATCAAAAAATATTACCAAGGTTCACTAATATCTTGGAGGTAGTCACATGGGATTTCTTTATATAATGAAGTGTCTACTGTCGTTTTAACATCATTCTTATCTTTTCTTCTAATTGGATTAGTGTTAGGTTTTCTAGACATCTTAACAGGTTCAATACTATTTAAGGTTTGACTTATCTGTACTGTACCTACGGATCCTTTGGTTATAACGTGCGGAACCAAAGTTTTGGATCCGTGGGATCCATGGGTCACTGACTCAGTTGATTTAGTCTTATTTTCTTTTGTCATTTGAATCTGAAAATCATTTAAGTGCCCATTTTTCATGAAATCTGGCTTGAAACTATCATAAGGTATTTTTAGTAACCTCATTGTATCATTTGTACAGTTTATGTGTTTATCGAATCTTTTAAAAACGGAGTCTTGTTTTATAAGATTCTCTTGGGTAAGCTTTAGTATTTCTAATTCATGTTTTAGTTCATGACATAAGACACATGTTTTAGTACTTTTACCTTTTTCTTATCCTATGACTTTTTCTTTTAATTGATGAATTTTATTTTCTAAAAGTTCCTTTTTGGTTTTCAAGAACTTATTTTTACTTATGATTTTTAGAATAATTTTACATAATTTGTTATATTCTATATCTAACATGTTATCATTTATAAAAGAGTGTGACGAGTCAGAAAGTACCTCTTCTGTGTCATTGGCCATGAGAGCAACTTCGTTGATCTTTGGTTTGTTGTTCTTATCATTACAATCTCCTATTTGAGATTTGTTCTTTGGAGGCTTTGGACGATTTCTTATCAAGTGACTAGAATTCCTGCATCTAAAACACTTCCTATGGTTCTTTGATTTCACACAAGTCTCAAAATGATTTTTCCAGTCTATAAAATTGTTAGGTTCAAGAAGTGATGGTTTTTGCATAGATTGCCCTTCTTTAAAGTTTTCAAAATCCATTTGATCGTTTCAAGTTTTAAAATACAATATATTTTAAATTTCTTGAGTAACACCGCTCTGATACCAATTGTGGAAAACTAGAAGGGGGGGTTGAATAGTTCTGCCGTTTAAAATTAATTTGAACCGTTTTGTAACTTATGTGAAATCAATGAAACTGTACACATAAAAATAATTAAACAATATATCCAAGAAGTAAAGAGAGAAATGATCAAACCACATAACACGGATGTTTATAGTGGTTCGGCTACAAGGACTCTTTTCCTTGCCCTACTCCACTTCCCCGAGTCTTTACCTCGAGAGTTATCCTTCACTAAGAAACAAACTCTCTTCTAGGTGGAGAAAACCTTTACACGTCGCTTACTTCCTTTTCCGGTACTAAGCTAAACACCGGGTTCTATTTCAAGGTAGAACCAACCTAATGTCGCCTATACAATTACCGACACTAAGCTAGATGTCGAGTTCTTTACAAGGGTACAACCACTCCCGTTTGGTTCTTTCACAAGCGTACAACCACTCCCTACACTCTTTGTGTTTTGAGTACTAAAACACTAACCACACTCACTGAGATAAATGATACAAGTAATGATGTGTGAACTACAACTATATCACACAGTAACTATGCTAAAGGTTTACACGTCTGTGTTGAACCTTGATGCTTAATCTCCCTTGCTACAAAAGGAAAGATCAATGAAATGAATGAATGATAAATGTTAGATGATATGTAAATGAATGAGTATGAATGTTAGGCTCTATGAGTGATAGTGTGTTCAAATGATCAGCTTGCTATTTATAGGCAAGCTGATAAACAGCCGGCGGATCCGGCGGATCCCATAAAAGGGATCCGTCCTTTATGTCGATTGGATCCGCCAACTTGACATCAACATGACAGCTAATAGTTTTGGAAATCTTCCCAAATCCAGCTGTATCCTCCTCACCCTTGTCATGTCATATCAAAATCTTCCAAAGTCAACTATCTTGCTTGAAGATCTAGCCAATATATTATGTATGATGCATGCCATGATGTCATTGTATTATTTTAAAGATAAAGTTTCCTTTTAAGGAAATAAACTAGTAGATGTGTAAAATGTAATTCTAAGTAAACTTGTGAAATGTAAAATGTGTTTTAAAGAGACTTTAGCTAGCATTTATAATTTGCTAAAGGATATACTTTGTAATTGTCATTAACGAAACTAAGTAAAGATCGTAAAATATAAATAACGTTTTTAGGACGATATTTGTATTAACATAAATGTATGCAAAAGGGTAGAGAGAATATGTGTTTAAGTGGTATGGAAATGAGTAAAAAATGGACTGCTATTTATAGCCAACAAGTTCAGCAACCCACGGATCAGACAGAACCAAAACAAGGGTTCCGTCCGTGTATGCATTTGGTTCTGTGGGGACTTGACAGAAAATCTTCAAAGTCTTTTACAAATCTTGTTCAAATCTTTCCAAAATATTTACATGATCTTACTAGTATCCTACAAAGATATTTTCTAAGATTTCTAAAATCTTTGCAAATCTTGTTTCAAATCTTTCCAAAATATTTACACAATCTTTTCAAAATATCTTTTGTGATATTTCAAGATTTTGATGACACTATGCATGAGGTAATAAAACCATTTTCATTTTGATTAAAATGTAAACAAAAGTTTATTTGTAAAATGTATTACTTAACTAGTTAATATATGTTTAACAAGTTGTACTATGTTAGTTTATGTGTTACTAAAAATGTTAAACTACTTATGCTATTATAGGAATTAAGTTATTATGTCATTAACATCATTTTTAGAAGTATGTAAACACATTTGTCTTAGTTTGACACCTAATGTGCACTTATCCTATTTTGACACCTAAAGTGCACTTTTACACCTAATGTGCCACTTATTCTATTTTGACATGAATACAACTTAGGAAGCATGATGTACAGGTAAAAATACTTGTATATGCAAAATGTAAAATGAGGTTCGAAATAGAATGGTTAACTTTTTAAAATACTTAATGACTATAAACGTATTTTAAACATTCTAAATGATTTGTTAAGGGGTTTGATCATAATGCCACATAACAAACATGTACGAACCTGTGTTGTAGCATACGAGGACTTGAGACGTCGAGAGGTGTTGAATGTATGTTGAGACAAAATATGATTACGAGTAACTTGTACATTTTATGTTATGTATCAAGTTACATGTTTGTCATCAATCAAAACAGACGAGACTGTATAGATTAAATATCGTAATATTTGCACTAACAATCTCCCCCTTTTTGATGATGACAAAATATGTAAACATGATAGATAGTATAATGTTAAAAGTTACTTGTGTCCGTACTACCTTTTACATTACCTTCTCCGTTTACACTCTTCTCCCCCTTTTGTCGAAACAAAAGGGTGTGTCCTTGAAGTTAACTTCATTTCTCCCCGAAAAGTCGAGCTTGCATCATCCCAGTGAAGTTAAATTGTCTACTCCAATCCCCTATGGTTGTTATTGCCCTTATTTGGTAGCGGATCCATGGATCAAATTTAGACTCTTAACCTACATCAAGGTTAGTGTTGTGCAACATAAAAAAAATATATGAGAAATGCATGATGAAGAAAATGTACATAGCAAACAATACATGTGGGTAAGCTATGTTAGACTATCTTCTCCTCCTTTTTGTAGAAACACAAAGGTTTGTCGAAGAATGAGAATTATTATGAATGCGTGCATGCCCCCCCTTGACGGTTGCTCCCCCTTGATCGAGGCGTCAAGGTATGATAAAAAGCTACAAAACAAATATTAGTGCAAAACGATATTCGTCCTTGGACGAGTATGTGATATACAACAAAGTGTGTATAAGATGCATTCTATAAATGCTTGACGGAAGCTCCCCCTTGCTCTAGGGCGTCAAGATGAACCTGCAAAATAAAAATTAGTACAATAGAAGCTATGTCTTTAGACAAATACGTCATATACGACCAAGTGTATAGACGATGCAATATGAGTGCTTGATAGATATTCCTTCTGGTTCGAGGACGTCAAGAAGGACCGAACAATAAAAGAAGGAAAATAATCGATGCAAACTTCATCCTTAGATGAGTATGCTATATACAATCGAGCGTATATGATGATGAACCTACAATGAAAGGATTAGTGCAATATATTTCATCTTTTTGACAAAGAAAAATAAGATGTATATATATGATATATAAATGATATAATCACAAGCAGCTCAAAGTAGAGAACCATGATTATGAAATCAAAGATCTCATGAAGTGTAGTCTTCTAATAAGAATTACAATCATAAGAAAAACGAGAATATAATATGAAAAAACCTACAAAATAATGCCTAGAAGGAAGATATGAAGTAAAGTTGAAATATTAAGAGTTAAAGTGAGTGGTGCTAGTGTTGGTGTTGGTTTACTAGTAGGATTCATGTGGTGATAACTCGGTAGATGATTCAAGATTGATAGAAGTAGGTTTTTCGCTAATCCATGGTGGTGATGATTAGTGAAAGAGGTGATGGAAAGTGATAGTTATAATGCATGCAATTATTAATGAATTTAGAAACTCGTATGTATAGCAAATGCTATAAGAATATTGAAGATGGTTAAGATTATGATTTGACCGATATCATTTGATGCTAACAAGAGTAAAATTTGTTAACTGATTGATATTTATAAAAATGACATATTCTAGGTGATATTAGGAGAGCGAGTATTAACATGGTTTTGACCGACAAGATCTTTTATGACATTATCATCTACCAAAGATGATGTATCATGCCATAATATATGCTCAAATAGAATTATAAGGAAGTGAAGACAATGAGCACTTAGGAACAGAAATTCCAAAAAAAAATTAAAAACACTAAATACCTATATGAGGATAAGAATGACATCATATGATGGGAGAGTGTTGGTTAGACCAACGTGTTGAGAATAACTGTTTTGATTAATATATCGTTTGCACTGACAATGACGTGCATGATATGTGTCGAGGAAGAAAAGGATGAGATCCTATGATGGTGTTCTAGACAATGAAGTTGTGAGGTCCTGGTTTAAGAAAAATCCTAGACTCTATTTAAATTAGTTTTTGGTTGTGGAGATGAAGAAGTTTGTCAAACACATGATGTGTTTTTCACTTAATGAGGTATTGGTGCAAACTTGTGATGTTGGGTTAAAAAGGCTTGAAATACTTGTGGTTTTGTGAACCGATTTTAACTAAATGGTGTGTACCTATGTGTTGGTATTTTAGGGTGTAAGATACATGAGTAAGTGTTCTTTAATACATTTTGACAATAGACAATTATGTAAATGAATTTCTTTCCACCTTAATCGGTGGACATCCAACATAATGTGTAATGCATCGAATGAAGAATGACGATAAAGTGTTTTAGGAGGTTGCAGGTTGATGAAAGCGGTGAGCTTAGTAATGTTTTTGCGGATGTTGGTTAGCATACAAAGAACTTCATCCTTGAAGTCACGTAGCTCTTCTCTATCAATGTGAGATGATTGCATGACGAGGCATGTGGTTTCCTCATAGGAGGTGTAGAGGATTAGGAGTATTGTTATAACTAAATAGTGATGGAGATGATTTTTGGAAAGCGGAAGCAATAATGAGATTTGGAAAGAGGTCGATTGAAAGATACACAAATGCAATGCCAAGCCTTTTAAAACTTAATTCTATATGCTTTAAAAACTATATGCAAGTGAATGGGTCCCATAAATATATTACTAATCTACGTAGCAATAAGGGATTACAATTATACGAAAAAGGCCTATAAAAGTTAGAACGAAGTGAGATAACAAATAATTTGTTATCAACCTATAAGACAAAAGTATTAGTGATAAAAGATGTGTATATGATAGAAATCATAAGATAACAAACAAAAACAACATATTCGACTACTAGACAAAAAATCACCACACAACATGATAACATCAAGATAAACAATCATATTATGCAAGAGCATGACATTATATGAAATACTTCATTGTGAGATTGTTTTGTCGTTAGGCTTAGACACTTAAGCATATAATGATCCATGTGATTAATTTGTAGGATAAAAATACTTCTAAATGTTTATCATACCAAAAGCACTTCGATAAATTATAAGTTCATACGTAGCGAACAAATAGTGTGACAAAAGAAGCAAGACGAAAAATTCAAGTAAACCATGTTTAAATTATAACATTTAGGAATATGTATTATTTAGACCATCTTATGTATAGATTTAATGAATGCCAACAAAAGACAAGAGCATTTAAGCATAGATACATCTTATAAAAACATCATGTATCAAAAAGGCATATGACTTAACAAGTAACACGTTAATCTTGAGAAACATCATATAAAGAAAGAAAAATATCATGATAACGTCAAGATACTTAATCATATCAAACAAAAACATCTAATCAACAAATGTATGTGTGATGCAAGTGATTCTAATAAACTAAAGAAAGAAGAGTCATATCTACTACTTGTTTGATTAATATTCCTAAGGCGAGGCAAAATATCTTATTTTAATACTTACTTTAGGAAAGTATTGGAATAAAGATTTTTCAAGTTGGAGAATGAATATGAGACTATTACTAGCGGTTCAATTAAAGCTAAACACAACCATTTTTACGGGTGATTCCATATACCCAACTTCTTTCCTGGAAGCAATTTCACCGTTAGGTCAAATTGAGTTTCTAGTGCAATAGGTTCTCCAGTAGTCATTCTCATGTTAGAAAGATAGGAATTCCTATTTTTTCCTATTGAAGTATATAAAAGATGATAGTTTACCAATACTCGGCTTAGCGTGACTCAACTAAAACCAGTATAACTAAGGTGATAAAGATGTCAAGTTATACACGTGAATTTTAATAATGGTGTGTCAACAAACAATATGTTTCAATCTTGTGTTTATAATTTAAGCTTATTGTATGATCTGATGGATGACATCTTTTATGTTGAGTTGAAGTGTGTACTATGAATGTGATTTGATCATCTAAGACCAAGAAATGTGTTTGTGTATGATGAATGAGATATGTTGAATTAAGAGCGTTCTCAAGAAAGCTTTTTGAAATTTTATTCAACAAGAATATAAGTAAGGTTATCAACTTTAATATGCTCTAGAGATGTGTAGTTTTAACCTTGGATGTGCACAAGGTTTGGACTAGATTATGAGCAAGGTTTGGTTATGATGTACGCTTGAAAGAAAATAGATACAAATAGTATCTTTCAATAAGTAAGATTATCCCATGGGATAAAGTTATCATGCTTATGAAAACAAGTATGACAAGATGAAGGAGATGTGTTAGTTCATAGAACTCGTAGATGTTTGTTCAAGATCATTTAGCCAATAAGGTGTAATAATATCTCTTGTAACAAAACCGTTCATGTCGCAAATGATGCATAGGATATACATTATCCTTTTAACAAGATGAAAACTTAATGCATGTTTTCTTAGGCATAATATTTTCCAAAACATCATATTTTCCTAAATGAAGATATGAAGCCAAAGTGTTTGAATCGGATAGTCCTATCCTAAATATACTTGGTCTCAAAATTATATTCACTAGATGATGACAAGAGGAATTCACTCGAGTTTCTTAGGTATACTCCTAAAGAGTCATTGTCGCTCGGGGTGCATGAGATTGGCTTTGAGATTGCACTTTAACATATGTTGTTAAAATGTTGATTTAAGGTTTAACGAAACTTATGCAGAAGTTTAGTGACAAAGTATTACTAATACTTTGATAACTTGTGAAAGTAGTACTACTTATACCTAGTGGAAACTGATAAAAAGGAACGCGAGCATCATGCTCATTTGATAGTGGAGGTTCCAGCCATAATGAATCATCTAAGTCCCTATAGGTGGCAAAGAATGTTTGAGTTAGTTCAACGTGCATTTGATTCGGTACGAGTGTTGGACAAAGGGATTTTTGAGCAATGCACTCAACGGATTCAAATGATGGTAAGGATTGTGGATTGGTTGATTTAGATGGTAGGTCTTCTAGTGTGTCTAAATAAGGATGTGGTGATGTAGAGGTTTGTTGTACTATGGGAGTACTTAGGTTTGAAGACAACAAGGATGGATACTAATTCTTGTGGTCCATTGGTTGGTACAACTAGTGGGTGAAGTTCTTGAAGTTTTGGTAATGTTTGTGAAGCTTAGGGGCTGAGATATATCACATAGGCGAATGTGATGAGATGATGGTGAAAGAACAAGTGAACTTAAGTGCTAAATTTCCTAGGATGGAGACCTATTGACATTTGTTTTATTCCTATTGATTTGGAAAGTGTTAGGATAAGTGTTTTAACATATGTTGTTAAAATACTTTGATTTTTCGGATATGACTTTTAATGACTACAATCGTAAGTCAAATTTAGTTGAATATTTTGGACAAAATACATAAGTTGTCAATTCTACTTTGTTGAGAATAGATCGCACTTAAGGATAGCAAGACTTGATAATACATCTTTAACCTTAGTGTGAGTTATGACTTGATGTAAATCCTTATCGTTTTAAAGGATGAGTAAAGGACGGAAGAATGCAGTGAATGATTATAAAATCTCAGTGGTCTACGGATTGCAAGGAACTAATTTTAGGGTTCCTTCCTTTATAGAGAAAGGTACCTTGGAGCATTTTCATGAAATTTGAAAGTATGATCAGAGATGGTTATCATATTGGTACAAGTGAGATGACATGATCCTAATATGAGTGAATATCAGTGAAAAGTATCCTAGTAATAAAAGTGAGTGATCTAGAGTGTTGGATTAAACAAAAATTAAAAAGTTATACCTGTAGGCCGGCGAAACCGATCGACATAACAGGCGAAACCCATAATTTGGTTCCGCCTCATCCGTTGGTAAAAATTTGGCGGTACCAAATTTTTGGACTTACGGAACCAAATTTTTGGTACCGTCCTATCCGCCAAGCCAAAAAAGTTAACAGAGAGCTTTTTTCATTCCCCGAACCCCGTTCAAATCCCGTAATTTCTCCGAAAACATGTGTAATTAATTCAATGTGATTAGGAAATAACAATAAAACAGGTATAAACACATGGATGGGTATAGATCATACAAGGGCTAAAAATTTCACTAAAACGTGAAAATAAAAATTAATAACATAATGATGTTATCCACCTGCACGGCACTTGGTTAGTTCACAAAGCGTTAAATAACAGGTTAACATCCTACAAGGCATATAATGGTTCATACTTCATTGTTTCATACATCTTTTTCAAAGATAATGAATGTTTCGATAATTATTGAAAGTAGTGATACATTTTAACAAAGTTTGTGCAAAATAATATTTTTTTTATAGTAATTGACTACTTTTACTTATTTCTCATTTCTAAGTGAATTATGCAAGATTTTAATATAACATATGCAAAGAAAATTATCTAAGTCCCAAGTAATGCAAAAACAATTTTCCAACTTGGTGTACAAAATCTAGCAAATGTCCTATTGTGTATAAACATGAAATTGACAAACAAGCATGTTAGTGCAAATATTATGATATTTAAACTAAACGGTTTCTTCGGTTTTAATAATACCAAACATGTAACTTGTAATGCATAACGTAAAATATGCAAGTTACTTGTAAACATAAATCATCAATGCATACTTACATCAACATCTCTCGACGTCTCAAGTATGCTTCAATAGAGTCGTAGATTTTCATCCCGACATAAATCACTCAAGGTATGAACAAACAAATTTAAACTTGACGGATGATCAAAGAAATAAATTTTTTGTTCTAAACTTTACATTTTTAATGTGACAAAATATAACAACCCGCTATTTTTCAGGTCAATACTATTTATTAAACTCAAACTATTTATTTTGAATTTTACCTGATGACTATTTACATATAACTTTTTAGTTAAATAAACGTAAAACAAGGAATAACTCTTTTGTGCACGATGACTCTAGACTAAATTTAATCTACAACATTACAATACACTGCCACTACTCCAATTCATAATTTAATCACTAAGGCATTGCATTTTTTACTTACGATTACTAATTTAATAAACGCTTTTCAAAAGTAAATGAACACACAATATACCCGACACTCCAAACAAATTATGTTTTATACATTCTGACACTCCCTAAATTACTACTAAAGTGCCAATAATATTTTCTTATGCCTCTTATAATTTCTTTATTAAGAGCACTCGATTATATGTAGTTAACGTTAACAATAAAACCAATACCCAATACCTATTTTTAATACCCAATACACTTAATAAATACATTTTATATAAGAATTAAACACACACTTTTTTTTCTTACCTTTGCCGTCCCCTCCCCCTTTTTAGGCATAGTAGCCTATGTTGTATTTCACTAAAATTGTACAAAATCAAAAATTTGACCATGACTTGAGACAAAAAGATCAAATGGGGGCTTGACTACCCTTTTTTCACCTTAATTTTCGGATGACCAATAATGCATATGTACCCTTTTTTTTTTTTTTTTTTTTTTTTTGGTAAGATATATTGTTTTCCCTATAAAAGGGTTAATGTATAAAATATTTCACTTACAAAAAAAAATTCTCAAAACTCACTCACTCTCACATATAGTTCGATAATAAGAAGAAAAATAAGGAAAGAAAAGTTATTTTGCATGTTCAACTGTTATTGGAATTCATTTGGGTTTTATAATTAAGTTACTAAGGGTTTGGAGCCATAATTTGGGTATATTTGTGTTCAACATCATCATCTTACACCTCCTAATTACTAGTAAGTAATACATTACCTTTATGAATTTTTACGCATTTTATATCATAGTAATTTTATAAGTTATGACTTAGTTTCAAGTTTACATACACTTGATATCACCTATGTAAATGTTTGTAGATTTCATAAACATAATAAGTTAACAACAAGATTACAATGTCACAAACTTGATTTTATTATGAACACCTAAGATACATGCTATTCTTGATAAGTTGTTGGAACCAAAACTTTACAAATAGTCAAATAAGTAATTCTAGTTAACTAGTCTTAACGTTTATTTAAATTATGATGATTTGAACTTTTCACAAAGTTAACTATTGAAGAAAATCGGTGGAAGAGTTAGGATTAGTAATGAAGTTGTTGTTGAGCGGTTGTGGATAGTAGGAAACTAATAAAAAAAAGCGCGCTTTGGTACTTTTACAAAGAGGCTGTCTCGTTTTGATTAACATAGTAAAATCAGTGACAAGACAGTAAGATATCATTAGGAAAATAGAAAATAGACTCTATTGCGAAAACGTGTTTGCTTGAACGGATTAAAACGAACTTAGAACGAAGAAGATATGTTAGTTTTAAGTTTGACTACAAAAACTAATTTTCTGAAAAATGTGGCTGCTGTTAGGACTTTTCAAGAGATAAAACCGCACATTAAAAGTTAAGTGGACTAGCCGATTCCCTTAAAACATGTTAGTATACTTGAATAAGAACCCGGTGATATATAAAACTTAAGAATCGGAGCTAAAACGAGAAAGTTATGCCTTAACGAAGATTTTGACAAAAAATATATTTTTGACAGCTTCTAATAGGGAATAGTAACATGTCATAATTTTTAAAAATGAATTTTGGATATTTTTAGGTGCGGTTTTAGCTAAAATAACTTAGACAAAAATGGTAAAATGTTATATATACCTGCTAGGCGCGTTGAAAGTTTTCTAAAACACTAAATAGTGATACGAGTATAAAATAATAATGAAATCAACTAATTTTGTCATATTAAATGTACTTGAGCTTTTAAACGAGCACATTAACGTAACTACATTTTAAATCATTAAACTTTACAACAATCATGTACGGGTGATAAACTAAAGTGTAAATATTGCATACATGACCTTTTTGCCGAACCTAAGACATAGTACTTATTTAGGTTGCGGTTAGAGCTAACAAACCTCGATCTACGTGCACGATATTCCTATTTGTGATGCTTTACTGAGGTGAGTTTCATAGCCCCACTTTTACTTGTTTTACTATTCGATTTGAAATACTTGGGGTGGGAATACATTGCTTGTTTTTACATATGGACACAAGTGCATTAAACATTTATTGATTGCCTAAGTTGTTGTCGTTTGCCATAAATTCCCTACAATCATGAACCGTTAATTACTTTGTAAGCGCGAATGTTGTTAATAGATATATTGGGGGTAAACTCCTCCGTCCGTGTTGGTCGCTCCAACTTGTCAAACGGACGCATTTCATTTGATGTCGTATAGGTGTTTGGCAAAGCACCTGTTTGGGGTGATAACATGAACTAACTGTTAAGGCTTCGGTGTCATGAGCTTAGTGCAACAGTAACACTTTTCATGAACATATTTGGAATACATTGTCGTTGAAATTTTGTGGTCCATACATAACTTCTTGTTTACTTAAACCTATGAAGTCACCAGCTTTATGCTGACCCTTTTAGCATGTATTCTCAGATGTTTATCTTTACTACAGCACAACCTATTATTGGAGGCGCTTGGCATTGGCACGGTCATAGACTACTCTGATATATTCGGGACCACTTGTTTACTTATATGGGCCTTATTTCCGCATCAAATTAAATATTGTAAACTCATTTACTATGATAATGTAACTATTTTTCTAAATGAAAAAGGTAAATCCGTTCTCTTCACTTTGTGTTGTGATCCAATTTAGTAGCACCCCAGCGACATCATCTTCCAATGCGACCCATTTTTGGGGGTGTTACACACAACATTTTTTCAAAAATACATTTAAAATTTATTTTTGAATTAAAAAGAAATGTTTTATTTTGAAAAATAAGTTTAAAGTCCCAACAACTATTTTCTCCCCAAATTAGCTCCAAACTTCCCCAAATAAACTTTCACCACTAAAAACAAATTTGGAGCGTCCCTGTCTGGGACAGTACCACGGTACCACTAAATTTCCGGGTGTTCTTTTGCGAAAAATTTTCACGTTTTTGGTCGTGTTTGGTCAAGGGGTGTTACAACTTGATATCAGAGCTTCGGTTTAAGTGAATTAGGTATCCACTATAGGTTGCCTAGACTTAAACCACTCGTAGAAGCCTTGAACGTAAGTGTTAGTAATGCGGAAAGTAATAGTTAAGTATAAGATGGATGATGTGTTATGTTAGGTGAACTTAAGGATGATAAAGTGATGAATGTGTGTTAGGTGTTATTGTGTTCATGATAGAAGCCCGTGGAGGACTTGAGGTATTTGAATAGTTAGCTAGTGTTGCACCTCGTTTGGTGCCGGTGTTTATTTGGTAATTATGTGAATGTGTGATAGAGAAGTAGTAATGGAATGCGAGTATAAATGCTAAGTGGTATTAGAGATGGGATTGGTGTGTAACTTAAGATATTAACGCTTAAATAATGGATAGTGGAGATGAAAAATGTGCTAAAATATAACGTGTAAGGATAAGATGGAATTAACACGCTAATTGTTAAAGGTTTGTGGACATAAACTAAATAAATAAGATTAAGTAATGACGCTTTAAGTGTGGATCGAAATGATATTGAGTGTACTAACGTATAGTGTGAAAAGACAAGATGAAACCAACGAGTTAATAATAAGGCGTTTGATGACTAGAGGGTTAAAGAATGAGGATAGAAAGGGATGGTATGAAATGTGACGAACATATGGTCTCATTATAAATTGTAACTAAAGACTAAGGTTAAAGTAAGGCGGGGTAACGGTAAGGTAAAGTACTTGAGGGATTAAGTTTAAACGTGGAATTGTGATAGAGAGGGTTGGTATATAAAGGATGGAAACTAAACGAAAAAGTCTAAATACTAAAAGTTAATTACCATAAATTAAGAATGTAAATGAGAATGAGACGAATTGGGTGCGAAAGCCAAAATGTAATGAAATATGGTGTGGTAAACGTAACGAACTTATGTAATGAAATGTGTACCAAAGAAAAAGTAATGCTAATGAAGGTGTTATATTAAATGACCCATGAGGGGTGGATACGTAAAAAGCGAGATGAAATAATACCGCTTAAATACAAAAATAATAAAAGAAGAGAGATAAGATACAAGGACAAGAATGTGATGGATTAAAAATGTAAGAAAGAATGAGAGGAGTGGGTATGAGATAAAGGTATTGTCTTGAAATTATCATATTACGGCTAAGGCGATTAGCTGTAATCACTATAACGAATGCATGAGTCACGGTTGGTAAAATGTGAAAAGTCTAGATGTAAATGAGTTGAGTAGACTAAAATGTAATGTAAGAATGTGAAAATGAGTAATGTGGGCTAAGAATGCAAGAGGTAATAAAGAGTGAGAACACATAGAAGTGTGTAATTATAACAAGCAGGCTCATATGCTCTATGCGCTTGCACTTCACTAAAATATATGAATGTAATAATGTATGTAAAATGTTAATGGCTTGGATCCGATGTTAAAATGTGAAAGAGGTAAAGTGATGAATGTTAATGATCCTTCGGGATGAATGTTAAATGTGGTATCCCTCGGGATGACCAAGTAAAGGAATGTTAAGGAATCCTTCGGGATGAATGTTAAAGATTCTTCGGAATGGAATGTATTGCCTTCATCGGCAAATGGGGTTGCCTACATCCTTGGCAATAGAAATATCCCCAGAACGAATGTGTTAATGATACGGATCCAAGTCTAAAAAGGAAATGGGAAGTATAAAAAAGAATGAAAGAATAAAAGTTAAATTTGGAAATAGGAGTAGTAGTGTTAGGTCGGGAGTACATAATCATGAGTTTATATTTCTTGATTTACATCGATTGGGATGCCTCTCCATGTAAATGAGGAAGTATAAATGAGTGGGCTTATGTGTTGCCGACATGACATGAGTAGGGTTAGAAAAGTAGAAAGCGGAGGTTTAGAATTAGTTAGAAATTATAAGGACTAAGATAGGAGGGTTAAAATTAGAGTACGTCTTTTAGTGGGACTTAAGAGAGACCTATGTTTTGAGTGCCAAGTATAAGTAGAAGGAATTGAAGAATTGTAATAATGCTTAAAAAGGCTATAATACGTAATTGTGGCGTGGTGTAAAATATAAATAATGTAAATGATTAATGATGAGTATCATGTGTAATGTGACGGCAAGTGTTAAAGTATTATGTTATAAATCTAACCATGTAATATTTCTATAAGACCTATAAAAGTAAACGAAAATGACATGAAGAGAGAAGTAAAAGAGCGATGTGTTTGAAGAAAACGTTAAAGAATGGTTAAGTGGTGATAGAATGTAAAAGTATTAGCCAAATGTAATTATGTAAAGTCAAATAGTGCGATTTTCTTAAGTATCAAGTAGTCAAAGAATGAGAGTAGAGGATAAAGCGAGTGAGATGGTGATGCAACGGTAATAGAGCGGATTAGGATGATGAAGAGTGGTAATAAGTATGTCTTGTTTTATGTAAAATCTAAGCAAGAGTTGCATGGCATAGAAGTAAACGGGAAGTAATGGGGATTAAGGATATGTGATATGTTATAGTATGCATAGAGTTGCAAGATCACTTAGATCGTTGCACAAATGAACTAGGAATTAAGGTGTTAGGAATGAGATGAGATATGTGACCAAGTGTAGGTTAGTAATGAATGACAGATTTCGGGGACGAAATCTAAATAAGGGGGGTAGAATTGTTAGACCCGTATCCCGGTTTTGAGTAGGCCCCACCCTAGATGTAATATGCTAACGTTTAATGTGATTGGTTGATCAACAAAGTTACGTAGAAAGTCAAACCCTATAGTCAAGTGTTAGTCAAGATATGTATTGTAAAGTTATGAAAAGTGTTAGGTACCACAAATAAATAGGGAATGGACTTCAAGGGCTTAAGTTGTCATATGCCAATTGTGTTATAAGTTAGTTGTGGCTAAAATAGGATGAAAGAGACTTGAGGGACCATTCTTGCCATTAGCCCAAAGATGCAATCTAGCTAGATATATCTAGCTTATTCAAGATAACTCCTCAATTATAAAGAGGGGGAGAGGAGGCCGGTTTTATGGAGAAAAAGGAGGGAAGAAAAGTGAGCCTTGATGGGTTTAGGAAGAAGAAGATGAAGCTCTCAAGTTTATGGTTCTTCCTAGTAATAATCTTTCACAAGTAAGTATCCTATTTGATGATTTATAAGATTAAGAGTTATGATTAAGGTGGGAAATCATCATATGATCAAGGTATGATTATATGATGATTTAGAAAGGAAAAAGAGTAGGTTTGATGGGTTTTATAACCTTTGTTCTTGATGTATTTTGTTATATGTTAAGTGTTTGTATGATGTTATGATTTAAGGTGTTTATGAGGATGATGATGATGATGATGATGGTGACTAGTGGAGATGATGATGATTGTGGTGAAATCATGGTTTGTAGCTTAGCTTGGATATGAGGTAAGTAACTTAGATTTCTATGTGTTTAATATGAATGTTCTCATGTTATGTGTTGATGAATGAGTTGTTAGGATTAAGCCTTGGATTAGTAAGTTGGGATAGTAGGAAGTGTGTTAATGAGTGAGGATCAAGAGATAGGGCAAGAGGTTGAAAGGTCTAAGGTATGTGTTATGTTTGTTGTGTTTAATGTTATGATGTAAATGGGATATGATTATGATGTGGTGATGTAAATGGTAACGAGTTTGGTTTGGTTATAAGTCAATGACTAAGTATGTTCTTGATGCATATAATGTGAATGGAAGTATTGATCATGTACTAATCTAGTTACTTACTAAGCGTAAGTTTATTCTTTTAGTTGTAAATGTTTTGTAGGCTTGTGCGCGACGGAAGGAAATTTCATGGATTATGGCATTAGGATTCGGAAGTGAATTTGGAAGATATTAAATAATAGGAGCTAGGTAGGATACCGAGCTCGAGTCAAGGTTGTACCCCCGAGAGTCTTTCTTTTGATTTGTATAATGTGTGTCGAGGTCGTTGTAAAGTTTGGATAGTCAACGGTGTGTCTAAGTGTGTTAAACGGTTTATGGTTAATGTTTAAAGGGGCGTTTGGTTTAGTCGTAAATATACCCATTTTAGGCAGTGAACGGGTCAAGTGTCGTTGGAACGTGTTTGATATATTAAATAAATGATGTTGGTCAAGTTTGGTGTAAATCGGAAGTCGTATGGATGGTTTGTAGTGAAAATGGGTCAAAACGGGTTATTTGCATAACCCGTCTCATTTCTAAAGTACCCTTTCGGGAAGTCGTTCGGTAAATATTTTTGTATGAAAATGAGCCCATGGATATAAAAAGTGAATCTGAAAAGTTTCGTTAATCATCGGGTCATAGAAATGTCTTTTCGGGGAAATGGGTCAAAAGATGTATAAAAGGGTTATGCAGTTAAAGGGGTGTTTGGGTTAAGTGTATTTCTACCCATTTTGGGTAGCAAACGGGTTGATTGATTATGTAATCGATCTAGTATGAGATGTTAATGGCTTTGAGTGAGTTTGGGGTGAAATTTCGGTTTGGGACATGAAATTTCGGTTTGGGACACCAAATTTCGGTTCCAAATTTCGGTTTCATTTGGACAGATTTTGGTAAACTTTGAAAAATCATATCTTTTAATCCGTAAGTCGTCACGGGTCGTACCACCTATCGTTTTGAAGGTAATTGAGTCTAGTTTCATTTAAAAATAGCCTCAAGGCATGAATATTTATAGATATATTTTGTCAGATTATAAAAGAGTAACAGCGGGTCAGTTTCTGGGTGTTCTTTTACGAAAAATTTTCACGTTTTTGGTCGTGTTCAGTCAAGGGGTGTTACAGTACCGTCCGTACGTAACGGCTAGTTTTTCTTTGCCTATAAATAGTGGACCATTTTACACTTTCAACTTGATTTTTCCAGTTTGTTTTCTCTGGTCTAATCCCTTCTTACTTAGATCACTTTCTTTGATCATTTAGAGAGTCTTAGTTTGTTTAAGAGTGATCCTTTCATCCAACCAAGAGATCACTTCATTCTTATACTAGTACAAGAGAAGAACACATTGTATCACAAAGATACAAAGTGTTATAGTATTAGTCTAGTGCACTTATAACACTTGTTACATACTTGTTGTATTCTAGCATACATCAAGTTCATTTCTCTTTTGAGAGTTTGTGAGAGTAGATAATTGTGATCTTGTCAAGATCATGAAGATCTCTTGTAGAGTGTGAGCTTGTGAGTTGATCAAGTGGATCAAAGGTAGATCGGGTAGATCGAGTCAAGTGAGAGTAGATCATTGTGATCTTGTTGAGATCTTGGAGATCTCTTGTAGCTTGTGGGCTTGTATGTTGATCAGGTGGATCAAGGGTAGATCGGGTAGATAGAGTCAAGTCGGTTGATTATGTGAAGTATGAAGGATCGTGTGGATCATGGTAGATTGGTACTAGCTAAGATAAGTACTCGACATTTAGCTTAGTGTCGGAAATAAGGATAAGCGATGTTGTACGGTTTTCTTTGCCTGAAGGGAGCTTGTTGATTAGTGAAGTAACTCTCGAGTTGGGTACTCGGGGAGTGGAGTAGGGCAAAGAGGAGCTTCGTGACCGAACCACTATAAATCATCTTGTCCGGTTTGCGCCTTCTTTACTTATCTCTTACTTTTATTTTAGTCTTTATCGCTTTATATTTATATTTGCATTGCGTTTATGTTTTTGTGGTTTGTTGCTTATGTTATGTTGATTATGTTTGTGTCATGGTTTGATTGTGCTTGTGTTGTAGTTTACTTTATACCATCTTTAGATGTTGTATGATCATTGTTGACACTTTTCATATTACGTCACACTTGATCGGGTGTTTGATACAAAAAAAATTTTAAGTTTTTAAATTGATACGTATTCACCCTCCCCCCCCCTCTACGGTTTCCACAATTGGTATCAGAGCCACGTCGCTCAAATTTTTAAAACAAATGGTTTTTAAAATTGAGTACGATCCATATATCAAATTACCCATGAAGGGGGATATAATATGAAAAGTATTTACTTGCTTAATACTTACAAGTTTTGTTGTTAAGTATACTTTGTCATACTAGCTTGAAGGTTTTCTTAAACCAATAAAGGAATAGAGTTTGTAAGTGTCTGGTCATGTCTTCAGAACGAGTCGTAAAGTCATGCGGTTTTGAAAGGAGTGTTTGGGACAAACCATTATTTTGTAGTAAAAGTATTATCGTAAATGTCTTTCTTAGTCACAAACGTGGAAATGATGCTTAATATATGTTTTATATGTTCGGTATCTAGTTTGTTAAATTTTACATCTTTCCGTCGAGTCGCCGCACTAAAATAATAAACTGAATCAGGAAACAGGTCACGGTAACACTAAATATAGGACGGTACCGTTATATTTAATGGTACCGTGGGGTACTGTCTGTTTTCAGTATTGGGTCATTTTCAGAAATTCATATAAAATCAACCATAAGTCCGTAGGAGTCGTGTCACCCATCATTTTAAACGAAGTTGAGTTTACTTTCATTTGAAAAATACTTTTATGAATTAGTTCTAAATGAAAGTATATTAGAGTCCTTGATTTTCAACTAAAGGTCCTTTTGGTTATGCCATTTGCGTAAATTTTTGGTTAAACTAAAAAAGGGCGTTTCAACTTTTGAACCTTGACGTATTTTCAAAGTGACTTGGTAAAAATCTTTGAAATGGGGAGGAAACTACTTTGTTTTCAAATAAAATCAAGCTTAGTATACATTGTTATTCTTAATACACAAAATGACGATAAGTATTTTTGTGTGTTATGCTAAATGACTATTTGTTTTTCTTTGTGTCCTAGTATTGTTAGTTAATATATATATATATATATATATATATATATATATATATATATATATATATATATATATATATATATATATATAGGGAGACTTTCTTGCGAGAACCATCTTATCTGCGAGAACTGACAGAACCACCAAAAACATACATGCACGCCTTTTAAAATAAAATAAAAATACATGCAAATCATCAATAATCGTAAGTATCCACCTATGTTCTTCAATATCATCATAAACTCATCCTCTTTTTTCACAAAAACCTTACATACGGCCGCAATATTTTCATTGCACGCCTTATAAGAACATACATGCACACCTTCAAAGAAAAATTTTGTATTTCCAATTTCTTATCAAATTCTTTAGAACAACCATGTTTTTAAAAAAAACATATATGTTGTTTTTAGAACATATGTGCAAAAATACAATTATTGAAGGTGTGCATGTATGTTTTTGGTGGTTCTGTTAGTTCTCGCAGATAAGATGGTTCTCGCAAGAAAGTCTCAATATATATATATATATATATATATATATATATATATATATATATATATATATATATATATATATATATATATATATATATATATATATATATATTGTGCTTATAGTTATCTTTAGTTGAGCTAATTATATCTATAATCACAAGCGTTTTACATGCCTTGTTGCTATGTGTTGATTATTAGTTTTTCGGTTTATGCGTCAATAGGACTTAGACTAGACTTCTTGCACTAAGTTGCGTAATTGATTTTGCATTGCATATAGGCATAGACCACTTTTTTTGCATACGTGTTCTCAACATATTGCAAGTTTTAATATGCTTTAGTAACCTTCTTAGGAATAGAATCTAAGTTGATTGATCATGTGTGTCGATAGATATTGTCTTACACAATTATTTTTCCAAAGGTTTAAGTGTAAAAAATATATCACCTCAAAATATTTAACACTTTCATAAAATCCGTAACATGATCTCTAAAAAATTACATCATTTTTTCTTGCTTGACCATGGGTTGTCTAAACAAGATAAAAGATCATATTAATACATTAGTATTTAAGTAAAAGAAAATGTATTAAACTTGCATTGATCTAACACATATGCAAAATGTTTTAAACATTTAGTATTTTACGTATGTTGCATAAAAATAGTTAAGATAATTATTTTTATACTAATGAGATGTCGAAAAACTAAGAATATTATACTGAATAATATAAATAGTTTTTCGCAAATAAAAATAAATGACAATATCGAAGTAGTAAGTTAATATATCATTAACTCATACATACAACCAGTATTAGAATAAATGAAACACATTCCTTAAATTTTTATTTTCTTTTTAAAAGGAGTGATCGTGAGGGTCAAGAAAGATTACGAGTACATATCAATTCATTATTCAAATTATGATTGATATCATCATCGAATCTAATTGACATGTTTTCGAGTATGGACATGAAATTGGAGTCATTATTTGTCTAGCTTCAAGATAACATCAAAATATAACGAAATATATTATCTTGAATCTACATACTCAATCACACTCGGTTGTTATGAAAATAATGAATTCTTCTTAAGACGAAAATAATATGCATCGGATCATAACTCACACTTGTGTTGAAGATGCCATATTGAGTCTTCTTGTCCAATGGTTGTGTTCCAAACATTAAACTAATATGTTTAAAAAAATTGCATAAAATACACAACTGAGTAGGATTGACAACTTGGATGTTTCATCCGAAATATACAAGTAATTTACATTGCAATGCAATTAGTAAATGTGTCATTTTCGAAAAATCAAACACGAGCAAACAAACAACATATGTAAACTTTTCTCATGAACGACTCAACACTCAAAATCACATGTCTAGTAAAAGTGTCACACATAATATGATTTTAACTATTATGTACGTCATCAATCTTCGAGAATATCACATGTATTTCTCTTATCAAAAGATTGACAAAGGATAACTTATATCTTATGCATCTTATTTTCTTTGTAACATGAATGGTTATGTTACAAGAGAATACACTGCATCTTGTTTAACAAATATAGGATATTAGATTTGAGTGATAACCCAATACAACATGTGTCATTGCATAAACAAGTAAAATTGATCATACACTAAAATACTTGTTTTACTAAGCATTCGTAAGAGTGATAAGTTTCCTCTTAGAAAAGCATATTTGTTGAAAGATACAGTATGTCTCATTTCAATCATACATCATATAATACTCACAAGATCTATTGAGGTAAGTAACCTTTACTAGATTATTCTCTCAAGATATGCAAATGAGCATTCTTGAAACACTCTCGATGTAGTAGATTCTACATTGTATCACATTAGAGCATCTCTTGGTTCTAGGAAATCAAATCATGTTAAAATAACATGTAACAACTCAACAAACAGAGATGTTATCCAAGAGATCATAAAATGCATCATCTCCACCAAATAACCTCTAAATTTCAAACACGATATTAAAACATTTTGCTTGCCTTTGTTAGAAGTTGTGTAAGACATGTCATCTTCGTAACCGACTTTCAAAATATGGTTAGTTGAGTCATATTAGGCCATGTATTAGCGAAATAAGCTAATATCATCTCTGCTATACTTCGATAGACAAATATAGGAATTTGAATTTTTCTAACATGAGAATGACTACTGGAGAATCTATCGCACAAGAAATTCAATTTGACCTAACGGTTGAATTGCTTCCAGGAGAGAAGTTGGGTTCGTGGTATAACCTGTAAAAATGGTCGTGTTTAGCCTGAATTGAGCACCACTAGTGATAGTCTCATACTCAATTGTGGAAAACTAGAAGGGGGGTTTAATAGTTTTACCGGTTTTTAAGTTCTTTTAATTCTTTTAGGACTTCTTAAAAACTTTACTATTGAAAACCTTTTATTCGATTCTTATGTGCAATCAATCAACACCAATATGAACTACTCAATAAACTAACTAATAATAAGTAATGAAAGTAAAGAGTAGAGATGGAAAGATCAAACCGGGACAAAGGATTTATAGTGGTTCGGCTACGAAGCTCTTCTTCGCCCTACTCCACTCCCCGAGTACCACACTCGAGAGTTTCAAGCACTATGTCAACAACCTCCCTTTAGGCGGAGAAAACCGTACACGTCGCTTATCCTATTTCCGACACTAAGCTAGATGTCGAGTGCTAATCTTAGCTAGCACCAATCTACCACGATCCACTTGATCCTTTACTACTTCACACAAGACTCGA
Source organism: Artemisia tridentata subsp. tridentata (assembly GCA_021014915.2). NCBI lineage: Eukaryota > Viridiplantae > Streptophyta > Magnoliopsida > Asterales > Asteraceae > Artemisia > Artemisia tridentata. The sequence goes on along the minus strand of CP139502.1, from coordinate 180,161,931 downwards.
TCTACCCGATCTACCTATGATCCACTTGATCAATCACACAAGCCCAATGGCTTCAAGAGATCTCCAAGATCTCGACACGATCACAATGATCAACTCTCACTTCACTCAACCTATTCTATCTACCTTTGATCAACTTGATCAATCACACTAGCCCAATGGCTTCAAGAGATAATCAATATCTCTTATAAGATTACAATGATCTTCACTCACTCTCTCACAAAAGAAAAATGATCTTGATGTATGCTATGATACAACAAGTGTGTAACAAATGTTACAAGACACCTTGAGTTCTTCTCTTGCACTTGAAGAGGAATGACAACACTTTGTATCTACTTGGATACTTTGTGTTCTTCTCTTGCTATTGAAGAGGAATGAAGAGGATCACTTAATAGGATGAAAGGATCACTCTTAAACAAAAGAAAACTAATCTAAATGATCAAAGAAAGAAAATGTGAAGAGAGTATTAAACTCAGAAAGTTCTGTGTGAAAAAGGATGCCCAAGAACTGTGAACAGGGCTGGTATTTATAGGCAGAAAAAAATCTGACCGTTATAAAGGGACGGCTCCACTAAATCACCCACGGCTCCACTAAATTTAGTGGAACCATGGAGCCGTGTCAGACAAAGACGCTCCATTTTTTGTCTTTTCTGGTGAAAACTTATTTGGGGAAGTTTGGAGCTGATTTTGGGGGAAAATAGCTGTTATGTATTTTAAACTTATTTTTCCATTAAAACATTTCTTAATTATTCAAAAATAATTTGTAAAGTATATTTTTGAAAGAAATGTTTTGTCACATAAAAATGTGATGTCTAAAACTCAAATTCACTTCTTTGATCATTAGTTAAGTTGTAAATTTGTTCTAGAGTGATTTGTGCAGAAACGGGATCTTTCGATTAAAAACTTGTTTACGTTAATTTTAACGTAACGTGATTTCACATTTTGTCATCCTCAAAATGTGAAGTTATCAAAAGATAGAAATAATGTTTTTAGAACATTATTTGCATCAACAATCTCCCCCTTTTTGATGATGACAAAACATAAACTCGTTTTAGGTTAAAATTAATTTTAACAAGTTTTTAATGAGTTTAATCCCATTTCTCCCCCTTTTTGTCGAAGCAAAAAGGTTGCTAAGGCTCCCCCTTGATGTATACCCCCCTCGTTTGGAGGACACCAAGGAATCGAGCAATGATTCGTGCTACAAAACAAGGTTAGATAACACATATACAAAATCTAACATGTAGCACTTATGACAAATATCCAACCACAAAAAGAATGACTAAGTAGCCCAGCATAAAAATAAGAATGAAACAACCACATGAAAGCCCATTCATAAAAAGAAAACAAATTTCATACATAAGTAAGACTACATCATGGAAGCAAAACAAACATCAAGAAAGCACATAAACATCCTTAGTGATATGAGACTTCAAGATTTGCTTCAAATGTCAAAAGGGTCCTAAGCTTTTATTGGAGAAACTAGACATAACCATGTTTAGTTGTGTGGGCTATTGGGTGGTGGTGGAGGTAGAATGATGGGTCCTTGTGGTGGTGTGAGAAGGTGCTCAAGGTAGGAGAATTGAAGGCTCAACTCATCTCTAAGGCACATGATGAGGTGTTGGTTGTGGTGACAACAAGGACAACTTAGGGTATGTGGTTGTAGGGGATAAAGAATGGGATGACCCATTAGTGGTTGTGGTGATGGTGAGAGTGATGAGGATGATGTGTTAGTGCCAAGTTCAAAGGGAGTTGATGGTGATAAGGTGAGTGTTAAGGCTAGTGGTTGAATAGGACTTGGTTGAGACAAGGGTGTGGTGATTCTTGTGGTGGAGGTGGATGATGATGTTGTCTTTGTTGAGTTGGCCTTTGATGGAGCTTGGGGTGTAGAGATTGAGAAGGTTAATTTGGTTGAGGTTTGTGGTATGTGGGCTTATTCATCATCATCCAAAGTTAGATCAATGAGAATCATCTCATTGTGGTGTGTGGACATTCTTGATCCATTGATCAATAAGAATTGTCTCATTGGTTGGTTTGAGGTTAAATCTTGGCTTTTTAGCTTTGTGTGAAGTGGTAGCCATTGTTGAAGAAATGATAATTGTATGGTGAATGTGAAGTGGTGAGGATGAGCAATGTATGATGTTAGCTTATATAGCCAAATCAAAACATGCAAGGTTGGATAGGATGGTGAATTTGGGGATTTGGGTGTATTGGAATCAGGTTGTGTTTGCAGATTTCCAGGAAAAGAGGGTCAAAAAGTGGAAGAGAACAGTTAAATTCGACTTCCCAGGGCACGCCGGCACGGTACCACTAAAGGTACCACGGCACCACTAAATTTAGTGGAGCCGTGCCCTATTTAGTGGATTCGTGGCCTGCAGTTGACTCTTTTTCCAGTTCTGCAGGTTCTAGGCTGCCTAAAATGGGTGATTCTAGGTGGACTATTTTGCAGCAAATCCCAAAGCCTCAATCTACTAAGGAATAATCACATAAATTTCCTAACACTAGTCTAAACTAGCAACTAAAAATTATCATGTGATCTTCTAAGTTTAGGCAACTATTAAGCATGCATCATTCTAGGCAATTTTATCATCTAGTGCATGTAATAAAATAAAAGAAAATGTATGAACTAGACAAAGCTCATAATAAAACATAAAGATTGATTAGCTAATTAAAGTAACCAATGTCAAGTAAAACTTGTTAAGACAATTTAAACTTGTTAATGTTAGATGGACATTGCCATGACCCCATTGATAATAGCTTAATAATACTTAAGTTAGTAATACTACTTAAGTTAGTCCTATCTAATCTCTTCTCTTCCCCAACTTCTTTATCTTGTTCCCGAGCCATTTGATTGCCTTGCCAATGGACTTGAACCCCCCGATTGTTTGCTTATGCATCGACACTTGTCGATTGTACATGGTTGTTTGCCTTCTCATCACCGAAGTTAAGTTGGTTTGGTTGAAGGGAAGGTCGGTGGTTTGTGCGAATGATGACGTGTCAAGGTTGCGAAAGAAGGTGTCGGGAGAGGGAGTACGAGGACGAGACGTTCCTTCTTCGTTCACCTCATCATCATCCTCATCCATAGGTTGAGATGACGAACCATGACCGAAGGAGGAAGAAGAGAGAGGGATATCGGAAGTGGATTTACGACCACGTTTGGACCTTTTGTCCTTACGTTGCTTTGTGCGACGTTGTGGTCCACCAAGGCGTTTCATGATGGGATTGACTAGGACATAGCTGACATTATTAAGACGTGGGAAATTTTCCATGACCCACCTGAAAAGACGAGTAAGCAACATACCATATGGCATGAGCTTATTGGAACGACTATGAATGTTGGCCATCCTTTTGGCCATGTAGTATGCGAGGTTGTATGGCTCCTCGATACTAAGACAATAAAGCATGTGGGCAAGACTCGCCGAAACGTGATCCCGGTTGCCCGCAAGGCTCAACACGTTCTCACGTAGAAGAAGTTCCCAACTTCTGAGGTCGGGAAGGAGTTCTTTGAGGTAGATTTTGTTTGGGTCAAGATGGACAATGGAACCATCACGTTTTTTATACGTGTTGGCGACTCGAGGAGTTTGGATGACTTGTTTAATGGCTTCGAGGTTGGGGATTTCGGTACGATAAGTACCTTCATTTTCAAGATTGTAGAAAAGAGACTCTAGGGAATGGTCTTCAGTGTATGCACACTGACCATACGAAGGAACACCGAGAATCTCACCAAGCTTGGAGACGGACAAAATGATGTTTTGGTTTTGGATCCAAAAATCAAGAAAGACATTACCTTCAAGGTCATTGAAGGTGCGGACTCGACTATAAAATTCGAGGACAAATTTGATCGTTTATTTTGTATAAACAATCAAAGTCAATAGTAGGGAAGCAAGCTTGGATGTTATCCAAGAGAACGAAATGAGCATCGACTACACGACCTTCGTGTATATATCGATCTTGGACTTTAGCAAGATAAGCTTTTTGCTCATCGAGGATGTTTGGATCGTCTAATAGACGGGGAATGTAAGGTTTGGTATCTTGATAATCCATACGAGGCATTGTTACCTACAAAAATATAGTTTTGTATATGTTAACTTGTTGCATTTTAATGATCACATTCTTAGTGTGTGTGTGCCTAAATGCAAACAATGTGGAGGTGCGGTAATCTCGACTCTAAAATAAACCTAATGAGATTACCCAAACACTCCTAACTTCAATTTTGCTCAAGCAAATACGTCGAAGAATACATATTAGCTATGTAATTCGATCAATATTTGTGAGATCATGTATGCATGCAAAAACGTTTTTGGTTTGCATCAACAATGCACGAAAAAAGGTTTCATGATCCTAGACACGTGAACTTTTTCGAAAGTGATGGAATTGGGGTGTTTGGCCAATGCCTCAACATGGAGCCAAAATTTTAAAATTGAAAAGCCTCAATGTTAATCATTCCTAATCCAACTTTAATCATCCTAGACATGATTCCATTACGAATAATTAATCTTAATCCGATTTAAATGGTTAAATTCGGACTAGTTTATGCAATATAAATGGGTTTATGAAAATCCTATGATTTGGGAATTATGTAAGTTCTACATTGTCTAATCCTAGTCTTAATTGCGTAAAAATTCAAAAAAAATTGAAAACCCCCAATTCGATTTTATGCATAAGAACAAACCTTAGACTCAAATTAAAAAGAAATTAAAGATAATTAACTTACAATTTATGTTGTAGTGATTATGATTGTTTGATTGCAATGCCTCGATCTTGATTAGCAAGAGTGTAATTGGATTTTGGTGTTGGGTTCGGTTTTGACAGTAGTTGTGAGTGGTTTTGTTTGTTTGAAATGAGTGTGCAGAGAGAAAATAGAAGAAAAACGGGCTTTCTCAGATATATGGTACCACAGTACCTCTAAACATTAGTGGTGTCGTGCCACTTTAGTGGAGCCGTGTGTCTGTGAGACCCATTTTTGTTCTGTTTCGACTCTTGACTGATTGATCTTACTTATTTAGTAAGACTTTTTGACGCGAGGAAAAAGTTTATACCTAATAAACTCTTTGACGAAAATGATTAGGCGAGATGATAAGGAATGACCTAATATTTCCAGTGAAATATTTAGAAATCATGAGATGAATGAGGGAGATTACTTAAAAAGTCACGAAGCGAGACGTAAGGAGTCACTTCAATATTTCTAGTGAAATATTGAGCGAGTTGCGAGATAGAGCGTAAGGGATGACTTTAATATTTCCAGTGAAATATTGAAATAGTCATGAGTGGGATGAGAAGGATGACTTAAAGAGTCATAAGATGAGACGTGAGAAATGACTCCAATATTTCCAATGAAACATTTAGAGAGTCATGAGATGAGATTTGAGCGATGACTTCAATATTTCCGAAGAAATATTCAAATAGTCATAAGAGGGGTGTGGAGAACGTATTGGTTAGAATATCGATGATGTTGTCCTTTAAGGGAAGCTTTTCCAAGAAAGGATTTCTCTTTTGACATCATCGTGACGGAGGAGATGACGTAATTTGATAAGCTTCGTACATGAGCAATCTACGGGGTTCTCGGTCAAGTCTATTTGCACCTAGGTTATCACTCTTCACAGGAGTGTTGTTGAGATGGACGTCTCATTTGATTAGAGCTTGTCTCATCCATAGTGCTTGTTGTCATGCCTTTCCAGCACTTACGTATTCGGCTTCGGTAGTGGAGATAGTAAGAGTGGTTTGTTTCTTGGAGAACCAAGAAGTTTGACAACAACCTATGAGGGTACAAACATCACTCTCTCTTTATCAATCCACATTATCTCCCGCATTATCAGAGTTAGTATAGACAGCAGTTTCTACACCAATCTCCTTGAGGCATCATAATCTCAAGTGTATAGTGCTATTAATGCATCGAAAGATACATCAAACGCTTTAAGTTAAGAAGTTTTAGAATCCTTCTTACAAGCGGGCACAAAGTGTCACACCCCCAAAATCGGGTCCAGAGGAAGCATACATGCCACTGGGGTGCAACTCAATTGGTATCACAACACAAGTGCAGAGAACGGTTTTCACCTCAATCATTTAGATTAAAATTGTTTAACGAAAGTGTTGAATTTACATTGATAAAAATAGTGCGAAAATAGGCCCTTAAAACAATTAAAACGGTCCCCCAAATGAATATCAGAGTCTCCTATGACCATGCCATGCCCTGCCAAAAGCCTCCTGTAGCGTGCTATTGCTTAATACCTAAAAATACATGCTAAAAGTGTCAATACAAGGTTGGTGAGTTCATAGAGTTTAGTGAAAAAAATGAAATGCGTTTGAATGAAGATTTCCCAGCAAAGGCGTTATAAATCCACCCAGCTCCAAGCCCCGCCCATACAAGACTTGCAACCTGTGTGTTTACAACCCACTGCCAAACATGATTTGGTTTAAGTGAACGTCAAATGATTTATGGACCAAAAAATGTAATGTTAAGTGTGACAATGTCGCTATATAAAGGTAAGTGTAATAATGTAGCCATATAACAAAATCTGACAATGTCGCCATATAAATAAATCTGACAATGACGTCATAAGATAAATTCTGACAATGCCGCCATATAATCTAATCTAGCAGTGTCGCCATGACAATGTCGCCATATATATATATCTGACAATGTCGTCAAATAACTAAAATAATACGAAATTAACAGTCCATAACATAGGCAATATGAAATAGCTTAATGTACTAGTGTCCATAATGAAATGATCAAGGGTGAACAATGTAAACACAAAATACTTCCGAGCAACGACTCAAGTATTTTAACCAATCAATAATGTTTGAAAGACAACTCACGTCTCAAGCAAAACAAGCATGGAGTTTAAATGTAAAACGAGCATAGAGTTTAATGAAAAACGAGCATAGAGTTTAATGAAAAACGAGCATGTATTCTCCCCCAAAACAGTTACGAAACAAGTAAAAGAAGGGGCTATGAAACTCACCTGATGCAATAGCTACGATGACAAAAATGGATATACTGAAATGAGGCACGATCTCTAACCGCAACCTAATATGAATGATAGGATCTAATGTAAGCAATGAAATGATGCTACACATGCAAATACGTATGTTAACGATACCACTCGTTAGTTTTGAAGATAATGTTTATCGTCGAAAAATATATTTTTGACGTCTCGTTAAGTTATAAACTACTTTTCGTGTAAATATGTCGAAACGGTACTCCCTG